>CM062296.1:138163516-138763516 GCA_031216915.1 Pictodentalium vernedei | reverse complement strand
TCTAAACTTGTTCTTAAAAGAATCCATTAAGTTAACATCGCAATTTTACCAGGTGGCCAGCTGCATCAAGAAACTGCACTGGTGACTTTTGTCGGTCAGTCCATTTATTGTGGGTAGAGCGGGTAATTATACTAATCCCTATAACTTAATCAGTGCACTTTCACCTACACTTTTACCTGAAAAATTTGTAGGCGAAAGTGCGCTGTAGGCGAAAGTAGACGACACCGTTGGGAGAGATGCAGGCTGCAATCCGAGAGGGCCTCGGTTCGAATCCCAACTGCGCCAACCGCCTTGGGTCCTTAGGCAAGACACTCAATCCCAATTGCTCGCGTGGGTCACGGGGACGTTGTGCACTAAGGCGTACTGGCAAGTCGATGGTGCGCTTGTCTTCGACCAATGCTAACTCTGCTTGTGTGGAGTTAGTACGTTGAGGAGTCTGACAGTTGCTCGCCGTTGCTCGGTGGTTCTCTTCGGGTACTCTGGCTTCCTCCACCCCTCCGTAAAGCTTTCTGACACGAGGTAGCTGTCGAAAGTGTTGTTAACCCCCAATAAATAAATAAATAAATAAATAAATAAATAAATAAATAAATAAATAAATAAATAAATTATTTGTCACGGGGACGTTGTACACTAAGGCGTAGTGGCAAGTCGATGGTGCACTTGTCTTCGACCAATGCTAACTCTGCTTGTGTGGAGTTAGTACGTTGGCGAGTCTGACAGTTGCTCGCTGTTGCTCGGTGGTTCTCTCCGGGTACTCTGGCTTCCTCCACCCCTCCGTAAAGCTTTCTGACACGAGGTAGCTGTCGAAAGTGTTGTTAAACCCCAATAAATAAATAAATAAATAAATAAATAAATAAATAAATAAATAAATAAATAAATAAATATTTTTAATCCGCTGTGTTTGGCGGTTCGCGACTCTTTACAAATGGCAGCATTCAATTAGATAAATACATCATACCGTCGCGAGTCACTCACGACGGTATGACGTATTGATCTAATTAAATGCTGTACTTTACAGAGTTGACCTAGAATGCTGTATTGAAGAAAAAACAATTCTTCTTACCACTCACTGACAATTAACGTTGAAACTTCGTCCAAACACGAGGGCGCGGTGGCTCAGTAGGTAGAGGTGCAGGCTTCAAGCCGAGAGGTCCTCGGTTCGAATCCCACCTGCGGCAACCGCGTTGTGTCCTTGGGTCAGACACTTCACCCCCATTGCCCACGTGGGGGCACGGTGGCGTTGTGTACTAAGGCATACTCACGTCGATGGTGCACCTGTCTTCAACCAGTGCTAAACCTGCTAGTGTGGAGTTAGTATGTTGGGGAGCTGACAGTTGCTCGCCGTTGCTCGGTGATTCTCTCCGGCTTTCTCCACTCGTAAAACTGCCGTGGTCATGATTAGACATTGTGCAGAAATATGTGACCTTAAACACCAATAAATAAATTAATAATTGTCCAAATACTATTTCTATCACCTTGTAGACAAAATCACTGGATTTGAGTACGTTTTTTAAAAAAATGGTTTATTGTTTTCACAAGTGAAAGGAACCTTTTTTGCTGCCAAAATTTTACGCATTTAAGATTTTTTGGAATCACATCAAAATGTTTTAGTGCAATTGGCTAAACTGTTACCCGAATTCCTAAACACTGACTACTAAATACATGAAGTCGATTTTTTTCACGCTTGTTTTGATACAACGGTATCCTGGAACCATGTGCATAAGTATATGACCTTAAATAAACACCAATAAATAAATAAATAATCCTGGAAACAACTGTCGGGATAATTGTGGGGAAGGAGAGAAGTAAAATCTAAGCAGCTATTTATAGTAAAGTGTCATCTGCCCGAACAGGCAGACGACATTTGACTAGAAACACCCGTTTGACCATAAGTCTTGAGCAGTGTGTGATGTTCGATAGATTCACTCATACCCAGGCAGGGGCGTCATTCTAGGGAAAAATCGGGGGGGGGGGGGGGGGCTGATCGGTAACACCATCTAAGCGGAGCGCCACCATCGGTTGTCGTGTAGCGTGAACCAAAATTTTGGCAAAAAATGCCTCCCAGATTGCCGGAAATGGCACTTTCCAGGCCTACACCGAAAATATTTATTTTTTTTTGGGGGGGGGGACTCACCCCCCACCCCCATGCACCGTTGGCATGACGCCACTGTACCCAGACTTGTAGGAGAGTTTCGGAAAATGATGAATATTTTGAACACATCCAACGGTTTCAGTGTTGTCTGAGCACTCGGATCAAGTGCCAACGGCGGACCCGGACTGAGTATAGGACAGCGTGTACTCGCCGCCACCCTACCTACTGTTTTAAATCGTTGAATGAAGTAATTTGGGGAACAGTTGATTGGGTTATGATCCTCCAGCAATACTGTGTGTTTCGGGGCGGTCTTCTCCCTAAGTTGAGAACAGTTTTAACTGTTTTGCAACAAAATCATGCGAATATGGATATCATTGGAACCGGCTGAACAAGCCGGTTCCAATGATATTCATATTTGCATGATTTCATTGAGTTATACCTTTGAGAATTTTTCTAAAATATGAAATTTTATTTATTTTTTAAAATTGCTGTAGGCTGAATTCCAAACGGATGCCTTGCGCGCTCTCGATTCTAGCATTCGTCGAATACTCTTAAGCACTATGTTTCAGTCCGTTTAAACGCGGCATGCCTTGTTGCAAATTGCTTGTTTGTTGTTTGCAACTAGCGTGTGTGTGTGTGTGGGGGGGGGGGCGAAGGGGGTGGGGCGAAGGGGGGTGGGTGCAAACGTAATTTCAAAACTTCTCTGATTTAGTGCACTTGGGAATATGGGATTAAGCATACCGACCATTACACCACAACGTTTAGTACAACAAAAATTAAAATGGCAGTATTGTTTTACTACGCTTGGCGAAAAAAGTGGAGGGGTAAGTACCCCCACATACCCCTCCATGGCGCCGCCACTGAGTCTACTCATTTCAGTTCCTTAAAAGGTGCGTGGAGGCCCACGATTCACTCTCATCGACTTGAAATTTTAAAACATTTCTCGAGGGAGGCCTGACAGGGACAAGGTCTTGATGCTGCATATAGAAATGTGCTGGAAGTGGCAACGTGCTACGGGTGTTCGATAAAAGTGGAGGGGCACAGATTTACAGTACTACCATGGTTCGACCCAGTGTGAGAAAGGTGACACTTGTATATCGGTAAATGTACCACGACTCGCTATAGTCTCTCGTTTAGAAGAATATGTCGCTGTGTGGTCACTGTCTTGTCCGTTCCTTCTACTTCAACCATCTTCCAACCCGAAGGCTAACCAGCCTTCGAGTTGGAAGACAGCCGAAGTAGAAGAAACGGAAGAAGCGATCGAAAGGGATTCTTTGGCTAAATATTGTTTGGATTTGTAAATGTTACAGGAATGCCTGAATATTGACACGTTTGCATGCGCACATTTTAAATCATTGTGCAACCGCGTAACATGTCTTGTGGAAAAAAAGTGGAGGGGCACATGCCCCTGTGCCCCCCTGGCTCCGCCGCCTCTATGGTGCGAGGTAACTTGCATTTCAAATTACAAGATATCTATGGACCATTAACGTAATGCTATATAAATTGCAACCCGTGTCATCATTTATTTTTAGACATGCATCCAAAGTGTTCGTGACACTGTACAGACTACCAATCTCACGACCGGTTGGCATGACTTACGTGCCGTTCTGCAGTATTTCGTTCATTCGTGTCGAACGATTTGCAATCAGCCGTGTAGCACATTGGCGTGTTTATGAGAATTTGAGTGATTATCTTTCAGATCTATTAATGAACGTCTGTGTCCTGCCTAATTAGAGACACAGTGCTGTTTGATACATGCCACTCAACTGTTTGCTTAACCCTCTCTGCACTGGTGGCAAAATATCAAAATTTCAATTTCCAGTGTTTCCCACAATTCAACTCAGAATTTAACCAATTCAATCTTGTTTGACAGACCTCTTTTAGCTCAGCCAAATAATATTGTATTGATTAAATTTCTAGTTACATTATAGGGGAAATTCATTGCTTGAAATGTCAGTATTTTAACATGGGAGTAGAGGATCAACCATGTTCCCAAAGAATCGACTAGAGTGGCCTTATTACGTGAGGTCTTAGGTACAGGGAGATTAGAGAGAGAGAAAAAGAGAGGGAGAGAGAGAGAGAGATTAGGCCGACGGTATATTTACCAATACATTTTACACCTATAACATCACCAGCAGAGAATCAGGAGTTCCCGCCCCACTGAAATTACAGGCAGTCAGGCAAGCGGGCGGGCATCTTTCGACCTAGCAGGCAGACAAACGTGCGGTTAGGTGGGTGGGCTGGCTGGCGGTTGGGCCGACGGGAAGCCGGGGAGGGTTTTTCTTCCAGCTAGGTAACTGTGACACATGCTTTTTAAAGGACTGCTTTTTGACATGGAATTTATGACCGACCGATGTTCAACTCCGTGAAGAATGCGCTATGGGGGTCGATTAACAGTAAAACACCCAAAGAGTGGAGTTTTCACTCGAACAATAAATTAAAAATATAGAACATACCCACAGTAACTTTGTGTACCAAATGTTCACCACTCGTGGTGAACATTCCGTACAGCAAGCTACTTTGGATATATTTTTTTATACCATGATCGTCAGATTATTAAGAGTCGCTGTTATTTTTTCTCGAGTCAACTGAGAAGCAGCCGTACATACGCGCGAATTTGTTTTTGTTTACATGAGCATCGGTGGCGGTACTTCCGCTCTCAGTTTTATCACCGAAACGAAATAGGAAAAGAAACAGCTCCTTTTTCATTTTAATAACCTAATAACATTTCGAGTTATGGATGCTTTGTTAACATGAGACAATGCAGGTTTATTAATTTTTGGTGTCTTATCGGGTGAACTCATTTAAAAAAGTAATAAATAATTGCCACTTTCATTTCACTCTTCGCGGGGCGACGTGCGATAAATTCGGTACCATCCCATAAGTTACACATCCCATTTGTCACACAGTCTAAATGACTATATAAACACCACCCTTGCACACCTATTATTGGTGTTAATGGTCTGTTCTGAATTAATTTCATTCAGTGACCATTTTCATCATCAGGGGATTTAAAAAACACAAAACAAATTAAATGTTATATTTTCTGGTGGGCGGTTGTGCGTGTCCACAGCAGTTGGTGTATAAAGCTAAAATTTATGTCATAGACTTTTCATATATAGTAGAATAGGTAATCATGGTATAAAAATATATAACTTTGTATACAACCTAATCCAAAGGACGGCAATCGACGCACAAGATCATCCTACCTGTGGCGGATCCAGCATTTTTGGCTTCATTGGGAGAAGGGTGAGGGGTGAGGGTGCAATTCGTTGAATTTTTTCGAACTGAAAGTCATATTATAACAGCTCACATGAAGGAGCTATAGCTGTATTCATGAGGTACGGTATTATCTGCGATAACATTACGTGAGAGGATTTCTCACGATAAAACACGCATAGCCACTTCCGGAGATATTGGATGTGCTTGTGTTAGCGCGGATAAAACCGTGTCCCCTGGATTCGATGCATATGAAAAAAGATTCAGTTACAAAAATAGAAAGCTACCCCCCACCTCCACCCACCCAGACCTACCTTTCTTATATCCAGGCACATAGGCCTGGAAATAAAGAACCCCATCGTAAACTGTTAGCAGATTAAGGTATATAACACGGTGGCAACCTATAAAAAGTGTTCGGCGAGATCGTGCGTTAGTTATTGCTATTTATTTTGACGGAAACTCTGTCAACCCTTTACCCAACGTAACGGCTAAAAATCGCCAATTAATTTTCATTATTTTTTTCATAATTTGTTTCAAAAACATAGGTTATGACCCCTCTTTGGAACGAGCTCGTTGAGCTCGTTCCAGTGAGGGGTCATAACTTATGCTTTTGAGACAAACATGAAAAAAATAGTTATTCAAGAATTTTGTTTGGGTTAAAATGCAAACGGCATGCCTCTCTTGTCATATGTGGATGCAAGGCGCAACCTTTGAGGCGAGCGGCGAGTTTGTTCCAAAATATTGTAATACCTTACTGGCAAAACATGCAGGATTGGGAGGTTAGTTTATGCTGTGTTATTTTATCGTAACCTGTACAGCGTTCGCGTATTTTACAACTGACTTAACCCCCGCGTAACCTAAACGATCGTTTGCGTATCATTTCCAGTCCTGGGAACAGGAGGGCGCGTGGTGGCTCAATAGATAGAGGTGCAGGCTGCAAGCCGAGAAGTCCTCGGTTCGAATCCCACCTGCGGCAATCGCGTTGTGTCCTTGGGCAAGACACTTCACCCCCATTGCCCACGTGGAGGCACGGTGGCGTTGTGTACTAAGGCGTACTGCACGTCGATGGTGCACCTGTCTTCAACCAATGCTCACCCTGCTTGTGTGGATTTAGTATGTTGGGGAGCTGACAGTTGCTCGGTGGTTCTCTCCGGGTACTCCGACTTCCTCCACCCGTAAAACTGTCGAGCCCATGATTAGCCATCGCGCAGAACTATGTGACCTTAAACACCAATAAATAAATAATATGGGAATAGGAATTGTGATTTTCAGTTGAAACCCGAATGAAGTGGTTTTCACATGCATAACATGAATTACGCGACGAAAATACAAAAATCACGAATGAGGTTTCAGCCAACTGATCAGGTTTGTACCAAGCAGGCGCATATCCAGAATTCTATAACAGGGGATAGCCTAGCCAGTTTTTAGAGGCTGGAGTGGGGGGGGGGGGGGGGGGGGGGGGGGAGGGTGATATTTGAAAGGCCGTTGTGTGTGGTATCAGGGTCCTCTTCCAGTCCTAACTAGCATCCTTCGGTCATTGCCCCCACCTCCCACTTTCCTAAAGGGAAGTGGGGAGGGAGGGGGGATAACGACTGGAGGGTCCTAGTTAGGACTAGCTCCCCACCACCCCCCCCCCCCCCACACTCCAACACACACCTGAGAAAATTTTTCAAAATTAAGTACTCTAACAGCGAATCTGAGGCATTTATAGCGTATGTAACCCCTATATTGGGCGACCATTTTGGGGCTGTATATTGAAGAATGGGGCCAATATTTTCTTGGCTTGGGGGGTGGGGCAGCAAAATGTTAGGGAGACAAGCCCTCCCCAACTACGTCACGGGTACCAAGGTTCATTAACTGAACTTTTCACATGCATTTTTACGTTTTGAAACACAACATTTATTTATTTATTGGTGTTTAAGGTCACATACTTATGCACAATGGCTAGTCTTGACCGCGTGACAGTTTTACAGGTGGAGCAAGCCGGAGTACCCGCTCAAGCAGAGTTACAGCGGTTGAAGACATGTGCATCAACGACGTGCTGTACGCCTTAGTACACGGCGTCATCGTGCCCCCATGTAGGCAACCAGGATCTTCTCGGACGGGGATCGAACTCGGGACCTCTTGTATAGACGTCCAACAGTCTACCACTCAGCCACCGCGCTCCCTTTGAAACAATATAGAGGTTGTCTCGTCTGTTCGTTTTTGACTGACCAAGAGACGAGTGAAAACTACATTCTAAGGGTGTGATCACGTTTTCGTAGTAATCACTCTTCCCTTGTATGTTACATCATCTTATTACAGTTAAGCTTTTACAATTCGGGATATAATATCAAATTTCGAAAAATCTGTAGCATTATTTCTGTAAATGAATTTACTGATATTCATCTACAAGCAACGCAGCTCAGCGTTTTTTTTTTCCTGTAAAACATCCTTAACTTCAAGGACACACTTCTGTCAAAAGCCAAATCTAAGATATTTATCTTCAAGACGATTGTCGCAAGTGAAGAGTTGCTCGAATTTCAAAGGAATGGATCCGTTTCGATATTTATCCAATCAAATTTGTCTGTCTTCAAGTTGAACGCATGATGCAGAAACAGCGATGGGTGGGGTGGGTGGTTGGTTGGTATAAGGGGTTGGGGGTGGGGGCATGCTAAAATATCCCCACTTTTTCGAATCAGATATTCCGCTCCCCACTTCTGTTGATTGAAGAACTACCCACGGACGTTTTAGCATTTACATATTATTATTATTTAACCCTTTACCTAACATGAAAAGCAGACAACATTTACAAACAAAATTCTTGAATAACTAATATTTTTCATTTTTCATTTTTTGTCTCAAAAACATAGCTTATGACCCCTCTTTTGAACGAGCGCGAAGATGTCGTGCAGAGTTTACTGATTTGTTGTTGTCCACCCAACCGTATACAATTTTGCTACGGATTTCAAAATAGCACGTGCTACCCGAGAATGTCAAATTGAATGGGTGACCGACGATTCTCTTTGTGTTATATTGTGCTAGAGAGCCCGGGTTATTGAGAAAACACGCTAGTTTTTGTCTTCCGACATTTTAAAAAATGCCAAGGGCAAAATCAGAGGTTGCGTACCATTGGTATGGATGGGACTGGGATACCTCCAGATGAGCTCGTTGCTGAGTTCGGAGTCACTGTGGCCACTATTTACCGTCTCATTGGAAGGAAAAAACCAAAGGATCTACTGCCGACTGACCGCGTTCAGGTCGACCAAGAGTTATAGCCCCTGCACAAGACCGACTCACCAGGACGTCTCACTTGCGGTATCGCTTCATTCCGGCGACGAGGACAACCTTCACCTTTCCGGTATGAACTGGCGATTGCCAGTCCGTTCACAGTCCGTTCACTACTAGATAAGTCGAGACTCGAAAGAACTACATTAAAATGAACATATTTCACAGTGCTAAACTCTATTGACTCAGGTCCAGTAAAATTACCAGTCGCGCACACTTGGGTGGTAAACGTGACTCTCAGAGCCACGTTTACCACCCAAGTACGCTCAACTGGTAATTTGTACTGCGACCTGAGTCAATGGAGTGCAACCTTCATTCTTCTGGTATGAATTGGCGATTGCCGCAAGGACGCTTAATTGTAAGCCTTACATGTCGTTTAACTTTTTTATCCCGTAAAGAGGCGTATAGAGAGATTAACAATACACATTGTGGTGGTTTTTCAACTTTATTGAATGGTATCATTGACATCATTTTACATTAACAATTGAACAATTGCAGAAGATAAACAAATGCGATTTAGGAATCATAACAAAATGTTTGGCAACAATCGGTTGAACCGATGTACCAGGAGCCGTCGCCGTTGTCATCCGATTGCCCACAATCGGCCGATTGTGGTGGCCGGTTCCGACCGTCGGTTGATCACCACTGTACGCCGATGGTGCACTCGCCTTCAGCCCCTGCTAACTAACCCTGCTTGTGCGGAGTTAGTATGTTGGGGAGTCTGACAGTTCGTCGCTGCTCGATGGTTCTCTTCGTGTATTCTGGGTTCCTCCACCCGTAAAACTGTCAGACACGATGTGACCCTAACTGTTGAAAACGTCGTTAACCCTTTACCTAACATAAAAAGAAGACGACACTTTCCAAAAGATTTCTTGAATAACTATTTTTTTTTCATTTTTTGTCTCAAAAACATAGGTTATGACCCCTCATTGGAACGAGCTCGACGCGCTCGTTCCAATGAGGGGTCATAACCTATGTTTTTGAGACAAAAAATGAAAAAATAATGAAAATTAATTGCCGATTTTTGAGAATACCGCTGGCGGGTTTTGACCGTTACGTTGGGTAAAGGGTTAAACCCCAATATACAAACGAGCAGTAGTTAAAGGGTTAATATCGTCCATTGGGTGCAATAAGGAGCTATCTGCATTGCAGGTGGCTCCTTATTGCACTCAAGGGACGACATGCTGTTAGTTTGAAAGTGCAGGTGTCAATTCACTGCCACGGTGAACTGAGATCTATACAATCGATAATGCTTTGAAATCAATAATCTGTTTTACTTATTCCGACGACATTCTGCAAAGAATATCAGAGCAATTCTATGCATTCACAAGGTTACTTTATATAATTCAAAATGAACAAAGGCAGAATAATGATCCATATTGTCAGTATGATAGTCGTATTTGTGGATCAACATACAAGAGTGTTATGAAAACATTTTGAATTTGGAATTTTATTCATTTGAATATTTGCTTATTTGCTTATTTTTGTTTGTTGATAGGTTTTGATTATTCAGTTAATTCCAATACTCACGTACGCATAAATTTGCATAGAATAGTGCGTGCGTGCATGCGTACACTCGTACCTCTTTACCTACACGGCCGGAGCGCGGTGGCTCAGTGATAGACTGTTGGACTTCTATGCTAGAGGTCCCAAGTTCGATCCCCGTTCGGGACGACCCGCGTTGTGTCCTTGGGCAAGACACTTTATCCCGGTTACCTACACGGGTGCACGATGACGTCGTGAACTGAGGCGTACTGCATGTCGATGGCGCACATGTCTTCAACCGCTGTAACCCTACTTGAGCGGAGCTTGAGTTCGAATGTTGAGGAGCTGACAGTTGCTCGTCGATGCTCGGTGGTTTTCTCCGGGTACTCCGGCTTCCCCCACCCGTAAAACTGTCACGGTCACGATTAGCCATTGTGCATCAGTATGTGACCTTAAACACCAATAAATAAATAAACAAATATAGATACACGGCCGTCATGTTCGCCAATATTAATCAAAAACTGACTCAGGGATTCTTTTGCCTTCTTCTGGGAAAGGGTCCGGGGCCCATACCATTGGGGGAACTTTTAGTCACGGGGGCTCTAATTTGGAATTGGTTTTGGAGGGGAAGAAACATACAGAGAAATTTTATATTCGAACTGGACAGAGAACGTTAAGACCGTTACCTAATCATCTGCATGTATGCAACAAGTAAGTTTCATAACGAACAATCATATGGCATCAAGTTCGCCCCAGACGATATCAACATTTATTATTTTAAATATCATTTTTTAAAATTTTTCAAAACATTTCAACAAAACCATATCCTGTGATCCCCCGTTGGAACGAGCTCGTTCCAACGAGGGGTCACATAATATGGTTTTGTTGAACTTTTTTGAAAAATAATATTTTTTCAACTGCTGAATTTGCATATTACGCGGGCGGACACGGGAGATTCGTAAGGTAAAGGGTTAAACTGTTCTTAATGTACTAAAGAAGAACTTGTCACTTGCATTTTGAATTCAGACTTTGTAAACTTTGCTAGTTCAGCAATTTAAATTTAATGCAAATTGGTGTCCTGAACTAGGTTTCTGAGGACTTATGACCTCTCAGTACAGGACACCAATTGCGCATTAAATTTTTATCCGAGTGGGGACTGGGATCAGGGATGTGGCGACCGGGGTGGGGAAGGGGGTGTCTCACCCCCCCCCCCCCCCCCCCCCCCCCAGCTAGGAGCATTTTTTGTTCAATAGTTGGAAATTCCGAGGTCAAAAATCAAATAGCTGGAAAGTCAATAAATTAACATTGTTCATGAAAAATATCAAAATTCCAACTAACGATGAGAAATTTTGATCTTTTATTTCCAACTGGAAACTTTGAAATTTCCTACTCTAAAATTGGCATGGCCTCAAACTTTCGACTCTGACATCAATCCGGTAAATTTTCTGCCCCAGACATGATGCTTTTTCCGTTTCAGGACTAGTGAAAATTTTCAGAAGGGTTCATAACCCTTTACCCAACGCAGACGATTTCAAAATTCATTATTTTAAATATCATTTTTTAAATTTTTTGTTTAAAAATTTCAACAAAACCATATCATGTGACCCCTCTTTGGAACGAGCTCGTTCCAAAGAGGGGTCACATGATATGGTTTTGTTGAATTGTTTCGAAAAATAATATTTTTCAGCATATTACGTGGGCGGATGCGGGCGATTCGTTGGGTAAAGGGTTAAAAGATATCCCCCAGCGCTGCAGTGCAACCACCTATCGAAACCACTCACAGCTGGAATTTACACCGGTTGCACCCCCAGCTGAAACCCTCTAGCCACATCCCTGACTGGGATCGGTAAATTTGGGTTTGGAATAGGGCTGCACGGTATTTGAAACGGAATACCGGTAACGGTATTCAAAAAAAATACCGCGGTATACCGGTATATCGAAAGACTGTTCAGATATATGAACATACGTATATATATGTAACATAATCGAAACTTGAACCTTCACAGTCGGAACAAATCAGCATGCCTTAATGATGCAGTTCGAATGACTTTTTACCCGACGCAGACAAAATTCAATTTTTTAAATATTAATTCATCGATTTTTTCAAAAAATATTCAACAAAACCATATCAAGTGACCCCTCATCGGAACGAGCTCGTCAGGCTCTTCCAATGAGGGGTCACTTGACATGGTTTTGTTGAAATTTTTGGAAAAATAATATTTGTTAGATGCAGAGATAATATTATTCTTTCAGGACAACAGTTAAAAAACTCAGGACATCTTGAAAATTGAGCTGTGGGTAAATAAATAATGACGATAAACCGATATTTTTGCAATTACACCGGTATTCAGTCGATACTGGTTTGAATACCTGTATGTATCGGTTTATCGATATACAGTGCAGCTCCAGGTTGGAAATTGGGAAAAATCATGCTCAAATACCACTGACAAAGCATCCCATATTAGACCCCTGTAGATACCCAAACGAATCCCATGTGGGGTGGTGGACCTGGTTCAAATTGTGGGGTAGCAGAGGAAGCATCGAATAACACGCATTGCGTGGTGAATGAAGGATTACGTAACATACAGATCCTATAGAATAAAGCAGAGGACTCGTGTACAAAGGTGTTCGACATGAGCCAAAGATCATGAAAAATTGTGTATTTGAGTGGCTTTTGACGAATTATGTAATTTCCCATGATCTAGTATAACAGACAGTAAAGGTACTGAACTTCCTGGCCGGCAAGATATCCACCTGCCTCATTTAAACTCACAGAAAACCCAAACGCGTGAATTTGTGGCAGAGATATTGAGGTCATCCGACAGTTAAGGCACTAAGCTTTACGTTGGTGTACCACTTGACCAACTGAAGGCTTTTCAACGCTAAATCTAGCCGAAAAAATCTCGGGGAAGAGTCACTTTTTCTGAGGTCGGACAACGCTAAAGCCAGTCTTGTATTGTTTTGCCCTATATTTTGAACAAACGCACATGTAAATATTGTCATTTATTTCATTTTTGATTTAGCAACCAATGGGATGGCGAGGTCAAATTCGATGCGGTGTCGGAAGAAGCATGGCGACTGAAGGAAAGTCGTTTTGCATTGAAGTAAACTGTGAATACAAATTTTACATTTTATAACGTTCAAGAGGGCACAAGGCCCCAATACCGCCCTGTATGATTAGTGTGGTGAATTTTAGATAGAGCGGAAGTTGTCGTAAGAAAATGGGTTGTTTCGTAGGATAGATTTGATCAATTGTTTTTGATCGTCCCATTCAATTCTCCGGCTTTAGCGTTGTCCGACCTGAGAAAAGTCACTATTTCCCGAGATTTTTTCGGATGGATTTAGCGTTGAAGAACCTTTAGTTGGTCAAGTGGTACACCAACGTAAAGCTTAGTGCCTTAACTGTCGGATGACATCAATATCTCTGCCACAAATTCACGTGTTTGGGTTTTCTGTGAGTTTGAATGAGGCAGGTGGATATCTTCCCGGCCAGGAAGTTCAGTACCTTTACTCTCTGTTATACCATGTCATGGGAAATTACATAATTCGTCAAAAAAACCCCTCAAATACACAATTTTCCATGATCTTTGGCTCATGTCGAACACCTGTGCTCGTGTACTGATAGAATAACTGGTTTGTTTTTACCTATAGACGGTTCTTTGCTCTACTCAAGGCAGAGGCGACGGAAGCTTAAAAAAGTGGGGGTCACACGTTTCTGTGTTCCGCAAGAGTATAGGATGGAAAATAATTTTTCTGTGTGGGTGGTGGGGGGGGGGGGTCAATGGTGGCGAGGCGGTGTATTCATGCAAAATATATAAATTTATATACGCTAACCCTCACCTTTGAACCCACTCTATTTAAGACATTAACATCAGCGTATTTATTTTGCTTTGTTTTTACTTAACCCTTATCTTCCATATCTATTCAATGGCAGCAATTGGAAGAGGACACATTCATTATTTGTGGGCAGACCAATTAATATTTTCAACGTGCAGCCCCCAGGGCTGCACGTTGAAAATATTGATTGGTCTTCCCCACACATTCACTTACCAGCTATCATACTTAATTAATATATAAAGTATCATGTTAATGAACCGGGATAGCGACCTCTTGGGTTGAAAGGGTTAATCATAACTTTGAAACCGTCCTTTGAAATATTATTCTCCATTCGGAGCTTTCGATTTTTATTCAATAAAATCTTGAAAACCAATGTGGTCATGTATGTATTGGTGATGTGTAATGACCATAGGGGTTGTGTATGTATGTTATGTCGGAAAATGACGTTCGGATACCTATAATTGGTGACCCAATGCCCCCTCCCCCCCCCCCCCCCCCCGGCTCCGCCGCCCCTCACTCAAGGGCACACGCGTCCACTTTTTACTGTAAATATTTATTTAGTTATTTATTGGTGTTTAAGGCCACATATTTCTGCACAAGGGCTAATCATGACCGTGACAGTTTTACGAGTGGAGGAAGCCAGAGTACACGGAGAGAACCACCGAGCAACGGCGAGCAACTGTCAGCTCCCCAACATACCAACTCCACACAAGCAGGGTTAGCATTGGTTAACGACAGGTGCACCGTCGACGTGCAGTACGCCTTAGTACACAGCGTCACCGTGCCACCACGTGGGCAATGGGGATGAAGTGTCTTGCCCAAGGACACAACGCTGTTGCCGCAGGTGGGATTCGAACCGAGGACCTCTCGGCTTGCAGCCTGCACCTCTACCAACTGAGCCACCGCGTCTCCTTTTTACCTTTTTACTGTAAATGAACAACTGCTTTGTGGATGTTAATCATGTTATAAACTTTAGTAAGTATGTATAGTTTTCTTATGAGACGAGATTGGTTACTTGGAATGTTGTCATGCAAATGAAGGTCGACGTTTGCATGCCTTCATGATATTGGAATATTTAATCCTTTACCCAACGTAACGGCAAAACCGGCCAGCGCTTTTCACAAAATACAGCATTCAATTTTCATTACTTTTTCATTTTTTGTCACAAAACCATAGCTTATGACCCCACATTGGAACGAGCTTCTTGAACTCGTTCCAATGAGGGGTAATAAGCTATGTTTTGACGTAAAAATGAAAAAAAAATGGTTATTCAAGAATTCTGATTGCAAGTGTCGTCTGCTTTTCGTGTTAGGTAAAAGGGTTAATAAGTCGGGGCATGAGTCATTACAGTCGGAACAAATCAGGATTATACCCCCATCAATCGGTCCTCTTCTGACCGCCCTTAGTTAAAAGGGTAAACAAGAAGCAGGTACGGTTAAATAAACACTTCGCAAAGTATGACAAAAGTGTAATCTACTTTCAATGTGATTTTATTTTATTGGGGTTTAAAGATACATTCGGCTGCCAGGGCCACCTGGAGTCGGACAGTTTTACGGGTGGGGGAAGTTGGAGCACCCGGGGAGAACCAAACAGAGGCGAGTGACTGTCAGACTCAGCAACGTAACTCCACACAAGCAGGGTTAGCATTGGATGAAGACAAGTGCACAATCGACGTGCAGTACGCCTTAGTACACAGCCCCATCGTGCCCCCACGTGTGCAATCGGGATTAAGTTACCAGGTATCGATAATCAGAATGGAGTGATTTTAGGTGATTAATTAAAACAACATTTGAAGAGTTGATTATTCTGTAACATTGGTATAATCCCCCATACGTTATTGTACCCGTAATAGCCATAAACAGATTAACACCATTTACACCAGGACTCCAGATTAATCAAATTATATTCAACACCATTTCTGCGAAGGGCCATTCATTTTATGGAAGTATGGCACTAATACATTATTACACACAGCAAAATCAGAAACAATGACTTTCCGTTCTTCAACAAACTCCATAAAAATCAAGGAAACATGCCAAAGAACAGAAACGTGTGCAACAATAGTGTCAGACATTCGTGATAAACTGGTTAGAAGATTCGCCATAGAAAGTGTGTAAACTAAAGTTTGTACAAAAGAGTCTCCGTGGTCAAACTGTTAATCCTTGTGTGAATATAACAGTCAGATCGGAAACGAAAATATAACGTATTGTTTTGTGACACAGCTTCAGTGGAGTAGCTACGTGTGTGTGTGTGTGTGTGGGGGGGATATAACGTATTGTTTTGTGACACAATATAACGTATTGTTTTGTGGAGTAGCTACGTGTGTAAGGGGGAGGGGGGGAGGGGTGAGTACGCTGCTCTGCACAGTGCAAGTTTCACATAACATGGGGACCCAAATTTGTCTCCAATATTGAGGCAACACACGCTACAAATGCGTCAGATTCGCTTTAAGTGTACAAAATTGCGCAAAACTTTCTCAGGGATGTGTGTGTGGGTGGGGGCTGGGGCAAATTGTATGCACCTAGTAATGCATCGGGGGGGGGGGGACTAGCTTGGTTCATATCGGCCGGGATTGGGGTTATATCAGTCGAGTTTGATAATAGGCAATTCTGGGAAAATCACATCCAATAAATAACTGAATTAACTGAATATAATCTGAGGCAACGAATCGTTGCGATTCTATGTTTCACATTAGACTTCGGACACCTATTAATTATGGTCCTTGTTCGACAGCAAGGTTTAGATAAGGGACATCACACTGAGTGAAAATTAAAAAAACTGTCGAATTTCACAAGAGGAGGAAATGATTAGTTTATCGTATCGCTCAGCGATCGCATCGCGCCCATATGAAAAGTCCTTAGAGATGTGACGACCGTTACTTTTTCTCAGTTTCTTTTTCGAGATTCGTTATCAACCGATAAAATCGGTTGATAACGAATGCTGTATAAGGAACTGGGAATAAGTAACGGTTGTCACGTCAGCAGAGTCCTTAAATATCGTAGTAAAATAGGAGACGGAATCTAGGGTATAGGTTTGTTACGCAGCCCAAACATAGATACACTTCGTGGATATAATTTATATGAAGTAGTTTAATTAACTGGTTGAGTGCTAGAAGCCACTATCAGGGCTTTCAAAAAATTGGGGGTACCAGAGCAAAAGCCAATATTTTCCTTGCTCGTGTTTCATATTCACTCAAACATAAATAATATTTTTGTTTATATAAATTTGTTTCATCACAAATTATTGAAGAGTGCCTGTGGGCACTCTTCAATAATTTGTAATAAAACAAATTTTGATGAACAAATTCAGACCACCAAAAATAATGTAGCCCTCAACCAGTTAAGTGATAAACAAGATATTATTATTATTGATGGAATGCAATGTCCCCAGTATATTCCAATTTTATTGTCGTGGACAATAATTATGGAATGTCGTACATTTTGTGATCTCCTCACACTCATAATGGCAGTCATTTGGAGGTCTGTGTCATCTTCGCAATGATAATTGGTTTGACGGACAGCTTCGGTCTCCAACATTGCTCGGCTCTCGTTAAGGTGAAAGAAGCAACCATGGCCCAAGGAGGTTAATCTACCCCACCCTTAACCCCTCGCCCACGTCGCTATGGAAGCATCCTCCTCGCCTTGACAACAACACACATGAGAGTGGTGGCCGATGAGAGTGGTGGCCGAGTGGATAAGTGCGCTGGTCTCTCAAGCCAGAGGTCGCGGGATCGATCCCCGGTCGGAGAAAGTTCTCGAGGCGTCCAGACATTCTCTGTCAGCATCAATTGTGGGGTTGATGCTGTCACAGCGTGCCGTCCTATCGGGCGGGGGAGTAAAATGGCTGTCCTCTGTGCGGAAAGAGAGACACTCCGTGCAGGCTAAAGATCCCTTCGTAGTATTCGAGAAGAGCTAGGCCACATAGTTGCCGCTACGAAGGTCATCCGACACACCTACTCCATTGGGCCAAGGAGAGGCGTTAATATAAGTTGCATAACTTGTTCGCCAATCCTTGTAAAACAAGTAAGATTTGAACACGCATCTGTCTTTCAAACTGTAAAACCAAAAAGTCATTAAGTAATTTATCGCTTACAGACACCCACAACTGCAAACAACCCAAATGTCGAAAAAGGTATGCAAAAACAGATCTGTTTATCCACCAAAGGGCAATGATTGTCTTTTTGGAATGAGATTTCCCCCGTGTATTTTAATTATCAATTCAATGCCCACACACTTCTCCAAGCGAGACGCAAAATACATTATACATAGAGTCCAACTGAGGAGCCGTAGCAAATCTTAGAGCGCAATCTTGTTGATCTCGTGCCAATGAGGTGTGATAATCTACTTTTTGGTGCAAAGAAAAATGAAAACAAAATGGTATTAAATAATTTTGTTAGTAAGTGTAGTCTGCCTTTCGTGTTGGTGGCGTCTAATTTCGCTTACAGTGCAATTTTGCCTACAAAATAGTTTTTGTAAACGTTTAGGCGAATTTGAACTAAATTGGCTTGGGAGTTAGTAGTAATTACCTGTTGCACCCACAGAAAATGGATTTACCCACTAATATTTTTTGTTCAACACTTCTTGGAGATGAAATTCAACTAATATCGGAACTGCATATAATAATATACATCATATAATAGTTTTGACTAAAAAATATTAGTATTACTTGGATACAGCTTTAATAAAATAAGAATAATAATAATAATTTCATTAACCCTTTACCTAACATGAAAAGCAGACGACACTTGCAAAAAAAATTCTTGAATAACTAATTTTTTTCATTTTTTGTCTCAAAAACATAGGTTATGACCCCTCGTTGGAACGAGCTCGACGAGCTCGTTCCAACGAGGGGTCATAACCTATGTTTTTGAGACAAAAAATGAAAATATTTTGAAAATTAATTGGCGATTTTTGAGAATAGCGCTGGCCGGTTTTGGCCGTTACGTTGGGTAAAGGGTTAACCAAGTTTCACTAAATGTGCTGCTGAATCAAGAAACTCTACAGCTAACTGATTCTTAAGTCTTCGAAATCTCTGATCAAGTTCACGATACACTCTCTTCCTGGGAAGGGGGCGTGTCCTATACATATACTGACTAAGTTTGTTTCTCTGCGGCTTTTCCAGCCTTTGGAGAACACTCACAAATGAAAATATGTTAGGATGAGCACGCTGAACAGTCTTGTTGAAGCGGCAATGCCATCCCTCGAGATGGTTGTTAGTTCTTGGTCCAACATTGTTGTGATGATTCCACAAGGCTGGACGAAATCGTGCACCATCATCAACCCAGTTCTACACAATATAGTCATTAAAAGCAGTTGCTTGTAGAATGACCGGTGTTTCGTTCATTACTTCTACCCATACATCCTGCATTTGTTCAATTGGTAACAATGGAAGTGCAGCAGCACGACGCAACCACTGGTGAACTTCTTCATTGTCTTTGTATTGATTCACCATTTCAAGTTTTTGCACTTTCTTCCATATTGATTGATTAATACTTTGATTATTGTTCAGTGTTTTCATAACTTTAACTAAACAAATGCTGATTATCACTCAAGCATTAAAAATAATTTATTTTGGACCAGAGAGTGTTTTGGGTAAAATTTTTAAATAAAAATATAGTGAGTGAGTGATGTAAAAACAGGACAACTCCATTTTCTGTAGGAACATCAGGTAATTACCGCTAATCCCCCAAGCTAATTTAGTTCACTTTTGCCTACACTTTTACAAAAACTATTTTGTAGACGAAATTGCACTGTAGGCGAAACTAGAACCAACCTTCGTGTTATGTAAAGAATTAAGCTTACACGAGTTACACGATGTAAAGGCCACATACGGCCAGCGCTGTTCACAAAATTCACTTTTCAATTTTTAGTATTGTCTCATTTTTTGTCTCAGAACATAGCTTGTCACCCCTCATTGGAGCGAGCTCGTTGAGCTCGTTCCAATGAGGTGTGATAACCTATTTTTTGTTGTAAAAAATTGAAAAAATGTTATTAAGTAATTTTGGTAGCAAGTGCAGTCTACCTTTCGCGTTAGGTAAAGAGTTGAGCTGATGACAGGCTGTTTGCGATACAACTAAACACATGACGGATGCAACAGCTTGTCACACTCACTCCACAAACATGCAGGACATTTCACGTGTCTCTCATGTGACAGGCTGGAGTTAGGCCTGTATATATACTCGCCCAAAAAAGAAAGTGTGCATTGCAGAAATTGACGAAACTCCAAAAAAATAATTTCGTAGGTGTAAAGAGTGTTAACCTGTTCATGAATAAGTTATATTGAACACAAAAACAGCTTTCCCCGTTAAAATTGCATTAATGTTAAATGACGTGCTGCACGTTTGTGAAAAGGCATGTTTTGCACGTGGAGAGTCTGAAAATTCATGCAGCAGTGTGAATCCTTGGGTATTTAAACACTAAAGTAAGGCCTTCCTATCGTTCACCTTCAAACTTGCGCTGCTGTTAAAACGACTCCACATTAGCATGCCAAGATTGACAATGAATCAACGTCTCCTTGCCCTGGGTATGATTAGAGCTGGCAGAACACACAGAGAGGTTGCCCAGCATTTGAACTGCCACCGTAACACTGTAGACAGGCTAGTCCATCGACATGCAAAACATGATGACGTTCGAGACCGACCCCGCTCCGGGAGACCCCGAGTTACCACCCCTGCACAAGATCGGTATATCCGTGTCGTCCATCTCCGGAACCGGCAACAAACGACAACGACGACAGCCAGGAACATCCCTAACCTGAGACGGATACATCCTCAAACAGTAATCAACCGGCTGAGAGAATACGGCTTACGTCCTCGAAGACCTGCAATTCGTCCGATTTTGACGTTACGTCATCGTCGTGCTCGACTGCAGACGTGTAGAGAAGGGTTAGGGTTAGGGTTAGCCTAACCTAACCCCACCCTAACCCTAACCTAACCCTTCCCTAATCCTAACCCTACCTAACCTAACCCTAGCTAACCCTAACCTAACCCTACCCTAACCCACTTCCATGCTAACTTGTTCGCTTCCATGAGGCGTAGATGCACAGAAGTAGTCGATGCAGACGGAGGTCATACCAGATATTGAGAATGTGACTTTTGTGTTTGACACTTAGTGTCTTTGACTCTCCATGGCACCAAGAGTATTCGTCGTAGCGTAATGAAATTTCTAGTGTTGATCACAAATTGATTCATCTGTGATTGAATAAAATTTCCATGAATGAAAATAATATATATCTTTTTTTAGTGTTATTTTTTAGCATGCACACTTTCTTTTTTTGGGAGAGTATATGTACATACTGACGATGATATAAATATTTATGTGCACAAATGCTCCTTTCCCTGAGGAGCCTGCGTGAAGTGCGCTCGGAGGGTGTGGTATCTGTTGGGGAGATATGGGGATACATGTGCTTGCACTCCCTGTGCTGGACCGGGTCTGGGCTTGGTTAGATGCGGGTGCCTTCATCTCAGGATCTTCAGCGAAGGGAACTACATGTTATGTACCTGTCGGTATTGGATGGTTATTTTTTCGTTCGATTTCCTACCTCTACAATCTACCCGTGTGTATAGTCTTATGTGTCCACGAGTGTATTTCATTGCGTTCATGTGCAATACAAGATGTATTTGCGGATTGTGTATAAAACTATCTGTATCTATTTATCACAGCCCATGTAAACGTATATATCGTCGCTTGAGAGCTAGAATGTTCTATGTCCCCATGGGACATAGAACATTCTAGCACTCAGGCGACGATATGTTGAAAAACGCCGGTTTCTACCAACCAAAATGACGTTGTTGCTGCCTGTGGAATATGGCGATAAATGCTTCTTGGACATAAGAATTGAAATATGATTATCACTCAACAAATCTTTGACAGCAGTGTGCCAATCTTTTCTCAGCCCCATTTTAAATTTATCCTGTACTTTGGACAGAAAAATAACTGTAATAGATTCCTATTATACATCTTGTGGTTCATGGGTCACCTTTATAAGTATATGCTCAGGTGTATATATAAATACTTGTTAACGAAATTAACTTAGGTCAATGACGGCGCCATAGGGTCCCCCCACTTTTCCCTCGGGGCCCCCAAAATTAAACTTCAATTTGCTTTCTGACCGTGGTTTTCGTGGAAGCGTTTACAAATAATGATGTGATCCCAATTCGAGACACAATCTGCGCGCCTTTGAAGACCTCGTCAGTTGTTGTAGAAACGCTCAGATATCGCTCCCACGGCGTCCTAATATGTTTTTTTTTCCGGGTGGAGATGCCCCACCAACAGAAGGGGGACCCCCTCCATACCCTCCCCCAGCTCAGGCCTATGGCCTTCGGTATCTCGACCTTGGATCCCCCCCCCCCCCATATCTTACGTAGGATTTCCCCCAAATCGAAATCCTTGCGCTGCCACTCACTTAGGTGAGATCCAGAAAAATTAAAATTTTAATTTCGTGGCAAAATTCTATAATTCATTAATAAACGACCTGCAAAACAGCGATAAAATGGACACTGAATTGGCAATAGAAATGCGGAATTGTAAATACTATTCCGCGGAGCAGTTCAAAACGGAAGTTAAATTAACCCTTTGAACTCTAGTGGAACCTGTCGTGCCAGTTCAATGGCAGCTATTAGAAGAGTCCATATTCATTATTTGGGGTAGACAAATCAATATTTTCAACGTGCAGCCTCGGGGCTGCACGCTGAACATATTTGATCGGTCTACCCCACACATTTACTGAACAGCCATCCTATTTAATGACGTTATGACGTATCATGTTGGTGGTCGGAAAAACGTCCGCTAGGGGTCAAAGGGTTAAGTAAACATTTTTCATTACTAAACGCGAATTGTCGGAGCCTTAATGACAACTCGGAAAATGTTTACAACCTATTGTGTGATTTACAGCCAAATTTCAACATATTTAGAGTTATAGGTATATCAGAAATATTTAAGGTGAAAGAAGGGATTACCTGAGAATTAAAAGGATATCACCCAATAATAACCCGTATGTTCAGAATGATGACAATGACGGCAGAGGAGGAGTAGGGTTATTCATCAAAGGAAACATACTATTTAACATTCGCGACGATCTGTCTATCTTCAACCCAAACGTTTTTGAATCCTTATTCATCGAAATCACAGCCCCAACCAAGTGTATTGTCCGAATTGTATATAGACCAAATACTCCCCCGAAAGCAGACCATGATAGGTTTTCATCTAATTTTTCACATAATTGCGCTCAATAAATCTAATTCCGAAAATTAAAAAGCCTATCTTATGGGCGACTTTAATATTGACCTTCTTGGGCACAACAATCACCAAGAAACGAATTCATACATGGACTCTTTGTTCGGGGCAGGATTTACGCCCCTGATAACCGAATCAACAAGATTAACCGAATATTCGGCTACATTAATTGACCCCATAATATCCAATAAACGTAGTGGTGAAAACTCTTCTGGTATTATTACAACGGACCCAAGTGACACCATTTTGCAACTTTTCTAGTTGAAGAGAGTACAAAACCCATCAACCGAAGAAATCAGTCTTTAACCATTTACCTAACATGAAAAGCAGACGACACTTGCAAACAAAATTTTGGAATAACTATTTTTTTCATTTTTTGTCTCAAAAACATAGATTATGACCCCTCATTGGAACGAGCTCGACGAGCACGTTCCAAAAAGGGGTCATAACCTATTTTTTTGAGACAAAAAATGAAAAAATAATGAAAATTAATTGGCGATTTTTGTGAAAACAGCTGGCCGGTTTTGGCCGTTACGTTGGGAAAAGGGATAAAGCGATCATTTGAACCAGACAATATAGACAATTTCAAATTCCTCTGTCCTAGAAAGCCAGAGCCCCAATGACGCGTACGAGGCGTTTCTCGATATCATCAATACGGCATTTGATGAAGCCTTCTCCTTACAGACAGTTCCTTCCCCCCAAAATTTCATTAGGCGACAAACTTGGATAACACGGGGACTTCTACAATCCTCTTTACATAAAAATCGGTCATACAAAAAAATCCCTTAAATCCCCATCAATTGAAAATATTAACACCTACAAAAAATATTGTCAGGTATTCAACAGACTGAAACGGTCTAGCAAAGCTGAATATTATACTCGCACCATTGAAGAAAACAAATTTAATTTTAAAATGTCCTGGGAAATATTAAGAAGAGGCATATATAAGTCCGAACGCCCCCCTCGTCTTCCGGCTACCTTTTTGGAGGGAAACGTCGAATTAACAATCCCTAAAGAAATTGCTAATAAACTGAACGTATTCTTTGCTAATGTAGGGAAAGAGACATGCAACAAACTACCACAATCCCCGACCCATTTCTCCCAAAACATGCAACAGGGCAATGCTGCAACGTTCTTTATTCCACAACCAACCCACCCAAAGGTATAAACAACCTAACGTCCAAATCTAGTAAAGATTTCCAAAACCTATCAACAAATTCACTAAAAGAAATCAGCTATAAAATCGTTACCACCTTAACACACATTATCAATCAATCAGTATCATGGGGAGTAGTACCTACAAATATGAAAATAGTCAAAATTACAGCCATATTTAAAACAGGTGACCCCCAAGATATTTTCTAATTACAGACCTGTAAGCATTCTGCCAGTTTTTTTCTAAAGTTTTAAAAAAGACAATGTTCATTAGATTTTCATACTTTTTGGATCAACAAAATATTCTATATCCATACCAGCTTGAATTCAGAAAAAACATTATACGATACATCCACCCTCTTTCAAACATTTGCCGAGAAGAACGACAAGGCAACTAAAGACTGTACTCCCCACTGTTCCTTGACTTTTCCAAAGGTTTTGACACGATTTTACTTGCAAAAAATGGTACTTTATGGTATATGAGGTATTGCTAATAACTGGCTCAGAAGCTACTTAATTGGAAGAACACATTTTATCTCCTTCATGGACACAAAACTTTGACTTGCTGGAAATTTCAGCAGGTGTCCCACAATGATCAATACTAGGGCCCCTACTATTCATACTATACATAAATGATATCAGTAGATCGACTACTTACAGATTGCTTCCATTCGCGGATGATACATCAATTCACACTTCAGGTAACAATCTTGATAATATAGCTGAAAAAACAAATATCGAGTTACCAAAGGTGAGCGATTGGTGTAATGCAAACAAACTTGCGCTGAATACTAACAAACCCAGATTCGTGATGTTCCACCCCAAATGATCTCTAAAACTTTGAAAATAGGTATTTACTTCTAAATGATACCCCATAAAGGCAGTAGGTTACTTTCAAGAGTTAAAAACGTTTAAATTTTGAGGGGTACATATGGATAAAAACCTTAAGTTTAAAAAACATATTTTGTCCGTGTGATTAAAAATGGGTAGAGCTATTTATGCAATAAACAAAGCAAAACATATATTCCCACCCGAAGCCTTGAAAACGTTGGATTATTCATTATTCCACATCCATATAATATGTGCTGTTCAAGTTTGGGGACATGTCCCAGCCACTCAAAGAATATTTCTATTACAAACAGAGCATTCGTACTATCAGTAACACCAATTATAAGGCACATACTGACCCACTTTTTTAAAACATTGCATTTTGTAATTTAGAGAGCTTCATAAGCTACAAGTGCTGCTATTCGTGCACGACTGGTATCAATCGAGACTGCCAACAACCTTTTGTGATTTTCTTTAGTATATACACAAACCCGCCCGGAATGGAAACTAGACAATCTGGAAGTATCCAAGTGTTAAAACCGAGAACACTTTTTACTGCAATCTGCCAACCCGCGCCTTTCTCAAACATTGGTGCGATCTTGAACAAGCCACTCACACTCTCCCAAGATCACTATTCAAGAAAAGTATCAAAGAAAAGATGCTAAACACATAACCCCCCCCCCCCACCACAACCCCCACACTCATACAGTACTCTGTGACAACCCAAGTGGTTCTGACTGTACAAATAAGTAACTCTGGTATCTCATCATTAATCACCATCGATTAACTTTTTCCATTTGTCTCATTTAACAAGTACTTTTACATAGGGTTTAATATATTCCCTGGTTTTCTAGGAACCGGGAACGGGAATGAAATTACTCTCAGAACCGGGAACTGCAAATTTCCCGGGTAGTATCAAGCAAATTTACGAGGGTAACATGACGCATTCATTTTAATGATAATGAACATATTTCATTGGCAATCTCCCATCTGCAAACAGAAAAAGTTCTTTTCCTAAGATAATTATGAAAACCCAAACCCACTTCATTCTCTTCTTTATTTTCAGAATCACTCGCATTATCACCCCTGCCTTCTTCAACATCAACACCCTCTTCACTGCCGTCACCAGTCTTCTCTGCTTTAAGCAGAGGAGACTGGTGACGGTAGTGAAGAGGGTGTTGATGTTGGAGGAGGTAGTGAATACTGATACTAGTAATTCTGAAAATGAAGACGAGTTTGAACTTTGAAGCGAGTGAAGAAGATCTTGCTGTTGAAAGGGAGAGTGTAATTTCCAAACCTGGTTGAGAGCTACAGTGATTTGTTGAAAATGGTTCGTCAGGAATGAGGACTGTAAAAATATCAGGCGTAGAAGAGCTGACTAAATCCTGCAAAATTTCAATTCAGAAAACTTCAGTTTGATACACAAACAGTGCCACGTTTCATTCCCGAGCCCGTGCTGTGGATTTCCTGGGTATCGGGCCGGATTTCGGAACTGGGAACCCGGGCATTCCCGTTCCCGGGATTAAACCCTACTTTTACAGCATACCACTAGCCCAGTCTGTTTTCATTGGTTCAACCCTTCCCCTTCCACTATTTATGCTTGTTTGACATATGCCAATGGAAGGTCACCACACATTTCTCCCATTAACCACAAATCACATCACTTAAAAAATTAAATATTTTACTGATATACTATTATCAAAATACTCCTGTCACTGATATATCCCCAGGTTATTTATCTGACGGTTTCATCTGCATTGGCATAATGGGAAGACAGTCTCATTGACTATAACATCTCCACGTAGCATGCTTTCTCTTTGTACATCACTATCTTCTTTCCTTGTTTGTAACTAAGTATTAAAAGTAGCGTACTTGCAGCTTGAACCGTAAATTTATTATTGTGAGAAAACGTTCTAACAACTTTGTACAGATTTATAGCATATTGCGAAATAAATTCATTTCATTTCATATCTCATATTGGTCAGCCCTTGATAAGATGCTGCGTGTCCTAATCATGCCACACCCCAGCTGGTCATCTGCCATAGGCATGGGACGACACGGTGTTAGAAAAGCGAGAACATGGTTTTAACGAACCCGCTGAATTTTTCTCGACGCTTAACTAAACCGGATTGATTGATTGATTGATTGATTGATTGATTGATTGATCTGAGGCTTTGACTGTAGTATTCACAACCAATTCCACAAGCTATAAATCGAATGTAATTGACTTCACAAACACCAAAAAACCCACGAAGTTTGACACATGACACTGCTATAGCCTCATTTCAAGAACATATCGGCAAATATGGCTGGAACATTTAACGTTTCTTTAGTTTCCTGGCGACAAAAGTGTAAAAACCAATTTACACGGTACGTGTTTTTTCACATCTGTTTCAGCGAATCTGCTGAAACATACCATCTAAATTCGGGTATCTGCTAGCAAATATGCAAAACATGGCAATTGGGACATGTTCTATTTCGTCTGCTTTGGCAGACGCAATTGACCAATCAGCACACAAATTTGGGAGTCACATACAGCAAGCAGGTCTTTTTTGTTCACAGTGTAAGCGTAAAAAGTAGATCTGCTGAAAACACATCTGTTTTTTTCATATCGGTTAAGGCATACCGTGTAGATTGACCTTAAGATGCGTTTTTGAACTGACTGATTGTTTGGGAAAACTTTCTAGTTGTTTTGGCTCCCCAAAACTAATAGCCTTTTTAGAAGCAAACAATTAGTGTGTGTGGATTCAATCGTATTGGAATTATGATTCAGACAAACTGAATGCAAGATTTATTTTATTATGTACCAATAAACTATTCTGAACTTTTATTATATGACAGTCTGTGAATTATCGCAAATTATTTAAAAGATATTTCTCGATATTCACCGACTCGATGGATATCGAGAAATATCCCTCAGTAGCTTCCTATATGACGTAACGCTTTGACGCATGACATCGTCTTGAACGTCGCCTTGAAAGGACGATCGACAGATCTTTGTTATTGTCTTGAAACTGTTTGCAGTCGAATTGAGATGAATATTGCGCAGTAAAATGTCACGTAGCATATAATAAAAAAGAAAATCTACACTATTTTTGGTGAATATCTGAAATTATCACATGAGTGCGGACCTGAAAGTTTTTATTTTTCACGAGCGCTTGCGCGAGTGAAAAATAATACTTTCAGGTCCACTCGCTTCAGCGCATGACGTCGCTTGAATATCGCCTTGAAGTAAAGATCAGCAAATCTTTGTTATTGTCTTGAAACTGTTTGCAATCGAAATGGGCTGAACATTGCGCAGTAAAATGCCACGCAGCATATAACAAAAAGAAAATCTACGCTATTTTAGTGAATATCGGGAATTATCTCATTCGTGTGGACCTGAAAGTATTATTTTTCACTCGCGCAAGCGCTCGCGAAGAATAGAACTCCCAGGTCCACACTCATGAGATAATTCCCGATATTCACTAAAATAGCGTAGATATCCTCCATATATTAACTTAGTTTATAATATTCTCGGAAGACTGACGTCTTATTTAGCACCACTAATGGAGTCATGATTGGCACTTTTCGTCATTGAAAGGGATTTACGGGTAACCTTGCTCCCTTTAATTTTCAGGAGTTGTAAGTAAATATAACACTAATGGTATGGACATCTCATTATTATAAAAATTGAAATTTCGAAATGTTAGCAAAGCTGTATCATCGATGTGCGTACCCTCACGCAAACTTAACCCTTTACCCAGCGCATACGATATCAAAATTTATTATTTTAAAAATATCATTTTTTTTTAATTTTTCAAAAAAGATCAACAAAACCATATCAGGTAACCCCTCGTTGGAACGAGCTCGACGAGCTCGTTCCAACGAGGGGTCACTTGATATGGTTTTGTTGAACTTTGTTGAAAAATAATATTTTTTCAAATGCTGAATTTGCATATTACGCGAGCGGATGCGGCCGATTTGTTGGGTAAAGGGTTAAGGCATTTTTCCTGTAAAGTAGTATAAAAAATACAGAAGCTAGCTTTTTACAATTTGTTTGCTAATCAGTTCGAACGTTTGCCTGTTATTGTCTGTTTGAACTGATTTAAAAATAAGAAAACAGCACTTTCGCCATCATTTGATGTTCTATAACTTTTATTCTGTTCATTATATTAACAATATATATATTGCCAATGTTAAGAAGGAATTCCACCAGGCATCGTCCTAACACCGCGCCACTGGGTTGAAAACTGTGAAATATTTTGGAAGGTGGACTCGACGGGAGTCGATCCCGGGTCTACGACCCCCAATCGCCTGGCCATAAATGCTCTGCCACCACACCAACTGAGCCAACGACAACCCCCCAAAAGGTTGCAATTGACTCGGCAAGTATGTTAGTTTACATTTACAACTCGACCCGAGTCCAATATTCGAGAATTGACAATTACTGAATTGTTGGAATTGTTTTCTGTAATGATTCGTAATTGTCTGCAAGTCGGCTGTATTTTATTGAGAGATTTACCCGTGGATCGTGTGCCTATATATAATATAATATATATATATATATATATATATATATATATATATATATATATATATATATAAACAATGAATTATACCATGTAATGCAGATGAAATCAGTGAGAATCAATCTCTTTTTCAAATTTCCTGCTTAAGGTACAGAATACAGAATTCGGCACTTCTGTTATGCATTTTTTAGGATGAAAGTCTCTGACGCCGATGGGGATCGAACCACTGCCTTGATGAGAGTACACTTCTGCGGCACCAATTGCCTAGCAAAACTGGACCAGCGCCATAGACCACTCGACTACCGACAAGCCCCCTCAAAAGGCATGCTAGCAGATCGAGCGTATATGGAACTGGCACAGTCCACACGAAATTATTCGGTATCCCCCCTAGAATTAGTTTTTTACAATGAATTATACCATGTAATGCAGATGAAATCAGTGAGAATCAATCTCTTTTTCATCTCGAGTTTCTACTTTTTTAAGCAGGAAATTTGAAAAAGAGATTGATTCTCACTGATTTCATCTGCATTACATGGTATAATTCATTGTAAACAACTAATTCTGGGGGATACCGAGTAATTTCGTGTGGACTGTGCCAGTTCCATGGACGCTCGATCTGCTAGCATGCCTTTTGGGGGGCTTGTCGGTAGTCGAGTGGTCTATGGCGCTGGTCCAGTTTCGCTGGGCGATTGGTGCCGCAGAAGTGTACTCTCATCAAGGCAGTGGTTCGATCCCCATCGGCGTCAGAGTCTTTCATCCTATATATATATATATATATATATATATATATATAATATAGACACCATCCTTCACATTAATATAAACGTCCATGAGAAGAAATTTGCTAAATGCTTTTCCTGTGAAGAATAAAAAATGCAAATTACTGCCAAGCACATTCGCTAAACAAACAGACAAAGTGAAAAGATATTTAGTTGCTTCTGATTAGCTAGCCGTGCAAGCGAAGTTTCCTTTTGTAACTTTCAATAAACGAAAACACAGACAGCCTCGGGAGCTTCTGTTGTTTTTGTTTATTAAAGATACCATTAGGAAACTTCGCTTTATTTTCTACTTATGCCATACTTTTTTCTCAACAATTACACTTGTAATAATTTCAGGGACGATAACTTTATCGAAAGACGATTTTCGAGACAAGCTAAGTCAGGAGGTATGGCAAGTGAACATGTGTATTTTTCAAAGACGTATTGTCAATACACAGAACGACACACGCGTGTAACTGGGCTGATCGACACGCCACGAGTGCCAGCGTGGAAGGCCTCGAGTTTTATTCTTCCGCGATGGCACAAATTCAATATTAATTAACCCATTTACACACTCGTGTCGTTCTGTGTTTATTACACGCCTTCATGTCTATAAAAGCAATTATTAGAAGGACACTCAGCAATTCATTTGACAACTATCAACAAAAAGAACACATTTTATTGCCAACCAAATTCGCGAAGGGAACCCGTGTTACTATTTCGTCCCCTGCGTTCCAGTGCGTTCTATGTACCTTTAGAGCACATTGGAACTCAGAGGATGATTTCTAGCTATCGCTAGAGACTCAAGTTGTATTACGGTGCACGATTTGTAGAAAATTCCAGTGAAACTTCGCTTCAATTAAATAGTCCGTCAACGATTTCTGTTCGTTACATGTGTGCGGAATGGATTTTCATTTTCCGCATGGTTTCGTGTTGCTGTAGATGGGGATATCAAAGAACAGGCGCGTAATAAACAACGGCTCCGCTCGCTGATGAATCACGAGTATCACTCACGGTGGGGATGTGGTGGAGGGAAACACCCTTAATAAACCAGCTTAAATGTTAAGAAAATGAAATAAGAAATACAGAAAGGAATTGTTTATCCTTGTGTTACGTTACAACTGCTGTCCTGAAAAAAATTGAAGAATTATTTTCCCTGTATTCATTTCAAAAGGGACAGAGGAGAGTACATTTCATTTTTAAATGGACTCGGAATCGTAGTACTAGGAGAAATAAATTGGAGTTAAATGAATTGAAGGCAGAAAAGTAATGGTAATGTATACATGAATAAAAAACACCTTTCTGTTGGTTATTTATGTATTTATTTATTGGTGTTTAAGGTCACATATTTCTGCACAATGGCTAACCATGACCGTGACAGTTTTACGGGTGGAGGAAGCCGGAGTACCCGGAGAGAACCACCGGGCGACGGCGAGCAACTATCAGCGCCCCAACATACCAACTTCACATCAGCAGGGTTAGCATTGGTTGAAGACAGGTGCACCATCGACGTACGCCTTAGTACACAGCGTCATCGTGCCCCCACGTGGGCAATGGAGGTGAAGTGTCTTGCCCAAGGACACAATGTGGTTGCCGCAGGTGGGATTCGAACCGAGGACCTCTCGTCTTACAGCCTGCACCTCTACCAACTGAGCCACCGCGCTCCCTTTCTGTTGGTTATCTTCTCGTTTATCCTTTACCCAACGGAACCGGAAGCGCGATGGCTCAGTACTTACTTGGATTTCTAACCGAAAGGTCCACGGTTTGACCCCCGCCAGGGGTAACTGCGTTGTCCAGCTTGCCCATATGGGGAAACGGTGGCGCTCTGTTCTAAGGCGTACTGCACGTCGATGGCGCACTTGTCTTCAACCAGTGCTAACCCTGCTTGTGCGGAGTTAGTACGCTGGGTAGACTGGCAATTTCTCGCCGCTGCTCGGCGCTATTCTCAAAAAGCGCCATTCAGATTCCATTAATTTTTTTTTCATTTGTTGTATAAAAAACATAGCCTCGTCGAGCTCGCTGCAATGAAGGGGCGTAAGCTGTAATATATTGGGGGCAAAAAACTGAAAATTTCAGTTATTCGAGGTTTTTTGCATGTGTCTGCTATTCGGGTTGAGAAACGTTGCAAGTTTGTAACTGTATCGACTGGACATTCAACACAGCGTTCAGCGTTCCAAAGACGCTTATCGACGGACATTTCCAATAAACACATCTATTCTCTATAAATCTGTGGTTGCAACGATTTAGTGTCACACTCTCATGAGAAAATACGAGAACGATTCTCGGTGGGAGAGATATGAAAACATTTGTATTTGTCTAAAGTGTCGCATCATGGCTTGTAAACCTGTAATCTATTTGCCAGATAAATCGTATGTAAAACCTATTACATGCAACACAGGTTAATCCAACTCATTGAGTGCGTCACGCTTGAAAATGAAGAAATATTGTGTTTATTGGGTGTTTGATTTAATTAAGCCATTAGAGTTCAAATGCAGAGACACACTATTGCGTGTACAAAAGATGTAATAGATTGTATGGTAAAACGGTTTTAGCATATCGGCGCATTCATTGGGTAATGAATGAAAAAAACTATTTTCATAAGGAAATTCAAGTGACACTTTGGTTTTCAGCTATTAAACCAACAATACAGGTATTGGTTTTTACTGTTGGTTTTGTGGCAGACATGAGGGGTTGGCACCTTCAAAACAATTTGATAAGAAGATTTAATCATAATCTAACTCCCTACCCAACACAACGGTCAGAATGGTGTAATTAACAAAAATCACCATTCAATTTTCATTATTTTTTCATTTTTTGTCTCAAAAATATTGCTGACGACCCCTCATTGGAACGAGCTCACTGAGCTCGGCCCAATGAGGGGTAATAAGCTATTCCTTTGAGGCAAAAAATGAAAAAAAAATTACTTATTCAATAATTTTGTTTGCATGTGTCGTCTGCCTTTCGTGTTTGGTAAAGGGTTAACTTGTTTCCCACCGCAGGCGCATATTCCTGCCTAATACAAAAATGCCCCATTTCCTGACAGATTTATTTATTTATTTGGTTTTAACGACACTTTCGACGGTAAGGATCGCCTCGTTTTACTGGTGGAGGAAGCCAGAGTACCCAAAGAGAACCATCGAATAACGGCCAGCAATTGTCAGACTCCCCAACGTACAAACTCCGAACATACAGGGTTAGTATTGGTTCAGGGCAAGTACACCATCAACGTGCAGTATACCTTAGTACACAGTGCCATCGTTCCACCACGTGGGCAATCGGGATTAAGTGCTTTGCCTAAGGACATAACGTAGTTACCCCTGGTTAGGAACCGTGAGCCTCTCGGTTTAAAGTTCTATACTCTAACCATTGAACTACCGCGCTCCCCCGACAGAGTTATAATTCTGCCTCTTTTTAACACTTTACCTAACATGAAAAGCAGACGACACTTGCAAAAAAAATTCCTGAAAAACTAATTTTTTTCATTTTTTGTCTCAAAAACAAAGGTTATGACCCCTCGTTGGAACGAGCTCGACGAGCTCGTTCCAACGAGGGGTCATAACCTATGCTTTTGAGACAAAAAATGAAAAAAAATAACGAAAATTAATTGGCGATTTTTGAGAATAGCGCTGGCCTGTTTTGGCCGTTACGCTGGGTAAAGGGCTAACAATCTAGTCTTCTAGAAACAGGATAGACATATGATCAATGATATTTTTTTTATGCCACGCCCTATTGAGTGTTTCAAAAAATCAAGTCATGGCTGCTTTAAAGCATCCATGACCTGATTTGTTGTAAACTTTAAGCGAAATATTGAGCTCCTTGACCATTCACCCAACGTAACATCCAAAAATGGCCCGCGCTATTCATAAAAGTCGCAAATCAAATCTTATTTTTTTCTTTTTAACTCCAAAACTTAGTTTTTGACCCCTCATTGGGACCACGAATGAGAACAAGAAGATTCTTCAGTACAATTAAATCTTAGAAAGATATGGAGAATTCTACAAACAAACTAACAAACTTACGGAATTAATGATGACAACAGAGGGAACGAGGTGAAAGAAGATCGATGAGAAATGAACACATCACAGATCGAAGGGAAGATCGAAATAAACTGAACAGAACGAGATCAAAGAAACGTGAACCGTCGAAGTTTAAAGCGAGGATCGAACGAACGGAACAAAAACAGAACCCTGAAGTAAATTTATGATTTTAAGCAATGTTAAGTGTAACACAATTTGAATTCAATAAACTTTAGAACTGTATCAAATTCTCTTGTCTTTCGATAGGAAAGGGCAATACCCCAAAAGTCTTGTCACGAAGAAGTTTTCCAAACACCTCACTTCCAACACCCCACTTTCAGCACCTCACTGGCAACACCCCACTTTCAGTACTACAATTTTGCAACCGTCAGGACGCCAGCACCACTTTTTCCTAGATGAGTCGACGTGTCGATAGCTTATTTTAACACACACCTTTTAATGTAAAACACGGGATTTCCACCGTTCTGCTTGTACGATAAAAATTAAGTTGTATGGCACATGTGGTGATACAAAACACGTTAGATTTCGTTTCCAACGTAAACGGAGAAGGAACCTGTCTAAATAAATCACGTCATCGTTGGTCGCATGCGTCGGAGTCGAGATCGCTTGGAAATTCCAAGTTCCCCATTTAGATGTGTTTACCCGGGATATTTAAACAGTCAGATTCGAGTCAAAAATCTACAAAATAAAAATAACAATTGAGAAATACTTTCCACAACTGGTCATATAATGATGGAGTGCATTAAACATATTAGCTATTTAAAAAGATTTTTGTTGTGTTATTCCCTGCAGTTTAACCCTTTACCCAACGCATATGATATCAAAATTTATTATTTTAAATATCATTTTTTCAAATTTTTCAAAAAAATTCAACAAAACCTTATCATGTGACCCCTCGTTGGAACGAGCTCGGCGAGCTCGTTCCAACGAGGGGTCACATGATATGGTTTTGTTGAAATTTTTTGAAAAATAATATTTTTTCAACTGCTGAATTTGCATATTACGCGGAAGGATGCGGCCGATTCGTTGGGTAAAGGGTTAATCAATATTTGAAGTCCGATCATCGTGACCGTGACCGTGACACCGATCGGTGTCAGTTGGTTTCGACCAATTAAACGCCGTAAAAATTAAAAAGCAAATTAAGGTTTGTACCCCACCACCTAACAGTGGTGTCGGCGTAACAAGGAAGGAAACGCAACAATCCAGTTGAAAAGTGCTTTTAGTTCAATTTTCTTGTAGACTGGTTGATACATGGGAGGTGTGTGATAAAAACAGAACCGCATATACGTTTGAATGGGTTAAGAATTATCGCACTCGATTGCTTGGGATCAGAACTCGATTGCTTCGGCTCTCGTGATTGCTTTGGCCCAGGATATCACTCGAGCCTTAGGCTTTCGTGATGTCCTAGGACAAAGCAGTCTCGTGCGATAATTCTTAACTCATTCAAAAGTATGTGCGGTTCTGTATATATCTCGACAAGATTCGACTCGTCCTATAGCAATGCCTGTTCAAGTCAACGCTCAGTTGATGCTTTAGCTATTTTGACGAAACCATCATCCACGTTTCTCGGCGCCACCCCTTTGACAACACATCAAATATCTGGCTTGTTTTGAGTGCCACTGTTCCGAAAAAGCCGTACGAGACGTCACTCTTTCGAGTATTTTTCCGATAACCCAATTTCTCGACAAGATTCGAGTTGTCCGAGCAATGCTTGTTCCAGCCACTGTGCGATTAACCCTTTACCAAACGAATCACCCTGGGGACGCGGTGACTCAGTTGGTAGAGGTGCAGGCTGCAAGCTGAGAGGTCCTCGGTTCGAATCCCACCTGCGGCAACCGCGTTGTGTCCTTGGGCAAGACACTTCACCCCGATTGCCTACATGGGGGCACGATGACGCTGTGTACTGGGGCGTACTGCACATCGATGGTGCGCATGTCTTCAACCAATCTAACCCTGCCTGTGCTGCGGTGCAGAGTTCAGAGTTACGATGTTGGAGAGCTGGCAGCTGCTCGTCGTTGCTCAGTGGTTCTCTCCGGGTACTCCGGCTTCCTCCACCCGTAAAACTGTCACGGTCACGATTAGCCATTGTGCATAAGTATGTGACCTTAAACACCAATAAATAAATAAATAACGAATCACCCGCATCTGCCCGCGTACTATACAAATTCAGCAGTTGAAAAAATAATATTTTTCAAAAAATTTCAACAAAACCATATCATGTGACCCTTCGTTGGAACGAGCTCGTCGAGCTCGTTCCAACGAGGGGTCATATGGCATGGTTTTGTTGAAATTTTTGAAAAAAGTGAATAAATGATATTTATAATAATAAATTTTGATATCGTCTGCGTTGGGTAAAGGGTTAACTCTATAGCTCTATTGACAAAACCATCATCCACGTTTCTTGGCGCCGCCTCATAGTTGGCACTCCATTACATGACTTCAGTGCCCTTTTCCCGAGATAAGTCGAAGAGTGGATTGTAGAGTCACTTGTTCGAGATGTTAACCGGTAGCTTATTTGCTCGACAAAATTCGAGTCGTCCGACCCATGCCTGTTCCAGTTACTGTCCGATAATTGACCCCTTGTCTTATTCGTAGGAACCATATGGATTATTGTATCAGATAATGATGCGGCATTGAGCGGGACTTAGACAAATGGAGTGATCTGATTAGTCAAGGTCAGAGGTCAAGAGCAGAGATAGCTGGGAACACCTAGAAGGAGACAGTCTGCTAATGTGAGCGGAATAGAGCCTGGGGTAGGCAGAAACAATAATTCTCGGAATGTACAAGCTAGATAAACAACCGCCAGGTTGTTTGTGGTAATTGAACATAATCACATTCATACGAACGACACACTCACAATCCTATAGCCCTATGCGCTACTCTTATTAATTGTAGATGGTAACTATGTCGGGGCAGTTTCTGTGATCTTGGGTCAATCTGGGTCGTTCTCGGGTCCATTCGGGTAATTAGATCTATTTCTATCCAAGCAAACACATCCCCCGAACACCACCATGGTGTTAGAAGCCTTTCAGTTACATGGCAATCATGGGCTACCATAGAAACCAAGATGGCGGCCTCCAATAAACAAATCGAGCGACGGAAACACGTATCACCATGATATGACATCACAACAATGGCAACATGGCCGCTTACGTGGACTACAATAACAGCCCAGCATGACATCACTGGATCGCGTGATCATGATGCCACTTGAGATCCTCCAATGAGTTCGCCCACCTGGGAGGTGAAGGGATATATGACATGCTACTACTGTATGTGACATTCGGGCACAAATAAACAAAAAACAACAAAAACAACAACAAAAAAAAAAAAGAAACAACCCAGCAAAGGAGTAGAGTACTTAAATTATAGTTTTTAAACATTCTAGATAAGGTTAAATGGAATGGTAATTTCATTCTGAAGTGCGTCCTTCAGATAAGTCCGACATTCAATTCTTATCTCATCCGTAACATTGCATATACTAGTAATTTTGATGCCGGAAATAACACTGGCTGGTCTGCTGCGATAAATACAGATTATCATGATAATGTTGATGTCCTGTGATTTGTATCAGATTCGATGTGGTGTCCAGAATGGGACCTCAACGAGCCGGCTTTGCCGGCGAGTTGAGATCCCATTCTGGAAATATTAATAAGTTTGGGGACACAATGTTGGGTGATATTTTTTTTTAAAAAGCCCACATTTTATGGAACAATATTGTTGTGCACTTTAACAAACAATGAGTAACGCGGTCACCGCAAATTTTCAAAGTTGCGTTGTAAAATTATTCACTCTCAATGTCACTTCCTATGATGGTACGCTTGAATTTACAAATGTGTAATACTTAATTGTGCAACTTCTATTTATTGTGTGTGTGTGTGGGGGGGGGGGGGTGGGGGGAATTGGAGGGGTCATTGGCTATTGATAGTTCTTTCGCAAATTGTAAGGAGTTTGTTTTGTTTTGTAAGCGATCAGCTGAGTCGATCACTGAAGCGCACATAGAATGTATTCGTGCGCCTGTTATAATATCCCGTTGTGTTCCAGGAAACGGGTCGTCGAAATAATATGGAATCAAAATGAGTCGTATAGGGGCCTATATGATAAGAATCGGAACACATTGTGTGATACGTACCGTTTCACGTGGCTTTGAAGCCAAAATGTATATGATTGCTGGCAAAAACATGAAATATGTTGGCCAGGCCGTATTTTGTGTGATAACATTTCGTCCCCTGAGTTCCAATGTGTTCTATGCGTCAGTAGGCACATAGAACACATTGGAACTGAAGGGGCGATTTCACAATCACCGTTTTGTTTTCAATGTTCATCTTTTCAATTTCGGATGTCAGAATATTTACAATCGCGGTGGAAATGTAAAGTCAGACAGTTTGTTGACACTGTATGTCCACAATTGCAGGAGTCTATACCCAACCAAACGGTAAGATCTGTCTGTCTCAGATGCCAGATTCGGGGACGTAGCAACAGGTGTGTGGGGGGGGGGGGGGGGGGAGGGGAGGGGAGGGGGGTTCACCCATCCAGGCCACAATTTTCTATAGCTGGTAATTCGGAGTGCAAGTCATGAGCAGTTGGAAATTCCATCTATCTGGATTTTAAACTTATTTGGCGATGCTGATGTCTCCATTTCTTCCCAAAATTCCAACTCGGCTTCAATCTGCAAAAAATTCTGTTACTATTTACAACTACAGTGTTCGCAATACCGAGCTTCATAAGTATGCATGATGTCAATCGGTACGATATTTCTATAGTACGTTTACTTATCGTAATAAAACATATCCTCGAAATGCACTTCAAGAAAATCACATCATGTAAAATCTTTATCCTGAGTTAATTCCATCATTCACATTTACAAAATGATGAAACATCGAAAATTGATCATTGCTGCATAAGATCTGATGTAATGTTAGGACAGTGTGAATTGCTCAAACTTCTGAGCTTGAGTATTTGTTTAGCACATATTCAATTCCCAAAAGAATACCAAATAATAATAACCTGATAATTCTATCGTAAATATGTTGGCATTTCAGTTACTAGAATCAATTTTATGCCCCATTTCATGGCTTCGTTTTCAAAACTTTTCTCGGTAGTGAATTTCCAGCTAGGGGTCAAAATCTTTCTCGGTCGTGAATGTCCAACTGGGGAGGGACCGGGAGGGTTTTTACCCCGATTACGATCCATAATTGGAAGATCACTACCCCCCCCCCCCCCCCACACACACACACACACCCGCAATCGGAAATCTCTAGCCACGTCCCTGGCCATAATATATTATTTTCGGACTGCTGGAATAAAGTTCTTTGAATGGCACACACCAAGAAGTGTACAGAGCAAAGAAATTTTCTGTTTGTTTTATTAAATTGTAGTTTTCCAAATGAACCGGCCTCAACGTTTTCTTTTCAAAGTGGAAACCGTTCTTAAATCTTAGCGCCTGCAAGTATTTACCATATGTTCTATCATGGAATAATTACATTGTTAATGTAGTTATACGTTTTGGGTCCAAATACTCAATTCCCATTGGTCAGCTGGATGAAAACGTCATGAACAAATGTAATTCATTTTCCAATGAATATACATTTGGTCGAACTTTGATCCGCATTTACGGTAGAGCGCAGTTGACAGAATGTAATTCGGGCGGTGTTTGGGGGAGTTTTGAACTTTTAGCGCCTCTCGCAGTGATCAACTCCGCTGGTGTTTCTTTGGTGACATTTTCCCAACTGTGGCATAAAGCCCGTTACTAAAATACTCGTTTCCATTTCTAAAGTTGTGAAAATTAAAAATCAGAGTTGTGCGCTTTGTCTTTTGTGTGAGGGTGGTTTTTCGCCTCGTTCGTTCGTACTTGTTTTATTTCGTCTTTCTGCTTTGTTGTTTGGTAAAAAGTAGTTTAAACAGTTACGGAATGTAATTATAAGAATTGAATGCAATTTTTATAATCTTTATTGGAGTATGAACGTGTGGGAAAGGGTACAAATTGTATGAATCCCTTCTTAAATGAATACTGCTTCAAGTAACTAGGCATTGAAGAACCCACCTTGTGCGTCACTAGACCAAAAGCCATTACTTACAAATATACTGAAGCAGTTAAAATCCCAACAAATCCAATTAACTCGGTATTAGTTCATAATTTGAACGCGCCGTCTTAATTAGAAGCATGTCGGGTTAAATCCAGTTGAAATCGGGCAGTGAAATGTCTGTTATGGAACTATATGAAAGTTCTCAATTATTACAAGCAGAGACGACATGTTGCATTCGCCTGATGCGTTGCCTGGATTCGTTCAGTGTCATGGATGCCAGATAAGTCTGGAAAAGCATGCATGGTCCGTTTGCAACAGACTGCGATGAGCTGATGAAAAATTTAAAATAAGACGCGGTTCTCTTCAGGGTCATGAAAGCAGAAAGAAATTATAATTACGCTCCTATTTGTTTATTTCATTTTTTATTGTGGTCTGACGACATGCTGGGCAGCCAGAGTTACCTCGTGCCGGACATTCTTACGGGTAGAGAAAGCCGGAGTACCTAGAGGGAGCCACCTAGCATCGACGAGCTACTGTCAGACTCCTCAACGTACTAACTTCGCGCATGTAGGATTAGCATTGGTTGAGACAAGTGCACCATCGATCTGCAGTATGTGCAGCGCCACCGCGCCCCACGTGGGCAATCGGGATTAAGTGCCATGCCCAAGGACTCAACGCAATCTCCACTGGCGGCGATCGAAATGTGGACCTTTTGGTTTTAAGTCCAACGTCATAACCACTGAGCCACCGCACTCACTATAAAAAAAAGTATAATTATGCTCCATTGACGGCTCAAATTCATTTCCTTCAGAACAAGAGGATATCTCAGGATGTAAAGGGCATAAGAAGAGCAGCAGAAAGGTCTTCTGGGGTGCATGACGTTTTGCATAGAAGGGAATCTGATAGTCACCCATCAGGAGCCAATACTATGAACCTTTTAGAATTGTATTTTCTAGAATTGCATTCTCTCATATTAATATATTTGGCTCAAATGAATCATTAGCATTTCAATCGATATGACAATTTGTCAACTGGCAAATTGCCACATCTTTGAAAATGCTCATGGTTCATTCCAATCCATTTAAAGTCATAACTAGAAAATAGAATTCTAGAAAATACAATTGTAAAAGTATTGGTTCCTGGTGACCAAATGAACTTCAGGGCTGTACGATTAAATTATTACCGAAACTCATCACAAATTTAAAAATGGAAAAATTCGTTCATTTGTCAAAAGAAGTCTTGTAAGGATTCCCGTTGTTGTTAATAATAATAATAATAATAATATATCTTTATTTCACATTCTAGGTCCATAGAAAGAATGAATAATAATATATAAATATTAATAAGTATTAACTATGTATAAACTATATATAAAGTAGAGCTGTAGGTTTTTAAATTTCTTGTTCGGTTTCGGTTTTGGTTTTTCAGGTGGAGTAAAACCTCGGTTCGGTTTTCGGTTTGTTCATAAGGCCAAGTAAATTCAATAAAACTCATTCTAATGTCCGGAGTCATAACTGAATGGTAGTGAAATTGAGTGAAACTCAACGAATGCCCGAAATAAGCTATAATACATGAAGAATCAGGAAGGCCAATATAATAATTACCTAAATATACAGAACTTTTATTGTGCTTGGCCATTTTTCGACGTCTGACACCTGCACGCAACTTGAGGAAAGCTGCAAACACAACTGAACTGAAATGTCGGAAATTCACAGAATGTAGCCTTCCCAGAGTAGTGAGAGTACCCAGACACTGCCATTGGCAGTGTCTGGGTACTCTCACTACTCTGGGATGGCTACATTCTGTGAATTTCTGCAGCAAGAGAGTATTTAAAAAAACCGAAAAACCTTAGATTACGGGATGTCGACGGTTTCGGTTTCGGTTTTTTAAAAAAACTAAAAACCTCGGTTCGGTTTCGGTTAACCTACAGCTCTAATATAAAGTGTGCATCAAAGTTTATAATTATGGAAAGGCTCTGGGCTATGTATCAAGTATTGCATATACAGATAATACAGGATAGGGCTACCGAAGCAATCATATCGGTTGAGAAAGATATTGTTAATCAATTCAGCTGGGTTAACCTCACCAATGGTGCTACATTATTTCACGTAATGGTTACTTTGAATGCAATTTTCTGTAACACTGGTAAAATAGACCACTCACGTAATAGTGAACGCTGGCCGATGTTCTAAAATACTCTCCAGCACATTCAAAAACAGGCCTGGAAATAAAGACCTTACATCGTAACCTCCTAACAGGTTACGCTACATAGTCTGTTAGTAATCTATAGAACAATGTTTATTACACTCCTGTTCTATGAAATCCCCATCTATAGCAACACTACACCATGCAGAAAATGAAAATCCATTCCGCACATATATCGTCCCCTGTGCTCCAATGTGTTCTATGTGCCTACTGGCACATTGAACACATTGGAACTCAAGGGACGATGTGCGTAACGGAAATCGTTGACGGACTATTTTTAAATTGAAGCGAAATTTCACTGGAATTTTCTATAAATAGTGCACCACACAGTGCTCAAAATAACTTTTTTGCTATGCGTAGCAAAATGCTACACATTTCCAAAAAATGAATAGCATTTTGTAAAAATTGCATAGGTATTTTTGTATACCAGAGTTATGTTATGCTGTTTTGTATTGAATTCTTCTAAGTAGACAGAATAGTTTCCATCCATTTCTGGGCATTTCCAAATGATCTGCAACACATGAAACATTTACTATGTTTTTTTTTTTTTTAACTGAACTGCCTTTAAAGGTTGCATGGACTTGGATATTTTCAAATGACGTCTTGGTTGTTTAACAGAGTTCTCAAAATGGAAGTTGGGATTTTTAATTTGATGGGCTTGAAGTTATTTTTAATGGACATTTTATGCAAAATGTTGTAAAAACAGGAAGAATTTAAACCAGTAGAATTCATCTTACATATGAAGTTGCTAATGATGCTTGATGGAGAGTTAATCTGAGTTATGCCTGGAATGTTCCACAATCAGAAGTAAAGCATCAGTGAACTAGTTTTCAAATTTGTTTGAAAATTTTCATTTACATTTTGCGATAAAAGATAATCAACTGCAGCCTAATAGGCTGCAGTTGATTATCTTGTATCGCAAAATGCTATACATAATTGAACATTGTGTAGCTTTTTGCAAGTTTTGCATAGCAAAAAGCGACGCGACACTGCTTATTTTGAGCCCTGGTACCACAATTACAATTTAAATCGCTAGCGATAGCTAAACATAGTTAGTAACAGGGGTTCCCTTCGCAAATTTAGTTGGCGATATAATGCTTTCTTTTTGTTGATAGCAACTGTTGTCAAATGAATTGCTGAGTGTCCTTCTAATAATTGCTTTCATAGATGTGAAGGGTGTAACAAACACAGAATGATACACGCTTGTGAATGGGTTAATCGATATAGTAATTTTGCCATCGCGGAAGGATAAAACTCGAGGCTTGCGGCCTCCCCTTTTATCCTTCCGAGCTGAAACGCGTGCTAAATCGATTAACCCATTCACACGCGTGTGTCGTTCTGTGCAGTATGTTCTGATACTTCTCTGCCTTCTCTGCTTCACTAGGCCAGCCACGCTGCTTACGTTTTCCATAATTGCTAACAACTATCGCCCGATCTCGCCGATGCCAGATCGTGTGTGCGTTTTTTATTTTGGCGAAAATTCTGTGAAGATATATTCGGCATGCCACTCTAATTCATATATGAATGCAATGCTTAACCTTTGGGGAGTCGAGTCAGTCCCGAAATACTGTCAAATCTGACTGGCAAAAACAGCCGGGATAAGGAATTTGTTATATTATTTTCTCGTAACCTGCAGTTGGTTTACAAATTTTACAGTTAATGTAACTTCCACATTATCTAAACGATTGTTCACGAAATAATTCCATGCATGGAAAAATTGTGAGAGGAAGACCCCCAGTCTCTTGAACCATATTGGAAACATAGCCCAATTTCGTACTTTGATAACCATTTCTTATGATGCTGTATCCAATGATGTGGTACATGTCTAAAAAGTGGACATCTGTATTGGTAATTTTAGACACAACCGAAGCAGGTAATTACATGCAGATTGGCGAATCCAATAACCACTGCCGTTTTCTGTATTAACGGGAATTGCAAACCTCAGTTGCTTTGTCTGTTTCGGTTACATCAATGGCGAGAATCTCTAAAAAATGATTCAAGTTCAGAAAGGACAATTGATGGTGATTGCAAAGTAGCTGCTCACGTTACGTATTTAAAGTAAATGGCGAAATCCCACGCCTCCCCCACCACCAAAATGAAATCCTCTAGCAAAATCTATCTAAAGTTCTCCAGGATGCTTACTGGCGCTGCCCTTGTCCTTCTAAGTCACCACCCGCTGGAATAAATTAGCAGTAAACCATTTATTCTTGACTGGAATATATCGCCTCGAAGAAACTCATTTAACTGCCACGGTTCAACGGCGAAACTGTTCTCCAAATGCATATCGTGTCAAAGGTTCGCATGAAGAAATCGTTATAAATGAAGGGTGTGTCACGGAGCAATATGATAATCATTATAACTTGCTGCGATAATATGATACATAGCGTCTATAAAATATGCTGTATTTAGTTAGTGTCAATAAATAATAATTCCCAAGACAAACGGTAATTAATAAATAAGTTGTTCATATTAATGAGATAATCGCGTGACCTGCCATCACACTGTCAGTTCTTTAAAACTGGTTTACGTGAAGATTTTGGGGGTACTGTGGCTCAGTGAATTCGGTCCTGACCAGGGATAACTGCGTTGTGTCCTCGGACAAGGCAATTTATTTATTTATTTACTAGGATTCAGCGAGTCTTTCGACAGCCAGGGTCACCTCGTGTCGGGCAGTCTTACAGGTGCAGGAAGTCGGAGTACCCGGAGATAACCACCGAGTAACGGCGAGCAACTTCCAGACTCCCCAACGTACTAACTCCACCACAGACAGAGAAGCATTGGTTGAAGACAAGTGCGCCATCAACGTGCAGTACGCCTTGGTACACGGCACCACCGTGCCCCAACAAGACCCTTAATACCGATTGCTCACGGGGTGGGGTGGGAGAGCACAGTGGCGCTGTATACTAAGGCGGACTGCACACCGACGTGCAGTACGCCTTAGCGCACAGCGCCACCGTGTCCCCACAAGACATTTAATGCCGATTGCCCGCGGGGTGTGTGGGGGGGGGGGGGGGGCGGTTACGCTGTATACTAAGACGCTTTGCGCGTCGATTGTGCACTTGGATTCAGTCGCTGCTTTGCTTGTGCACTGTGAAGAGTTAGTGAGTTAGAGACTGCGCTGTGGTTCTCTCCTGGTACTCCGGTTTCGCCCACTCGTAAAAATGTCAGTCACGATGTGGATGTTGAAAGTGTCATTATACCCCAAAATACAAACATCAAGATTTCAATAATTTCGTACAGCCCTGCAGGCCTGCAGGACTGTGGGATTAAATTATTACTGAACTGTTCCACAAATGAAAAATGGATCCATTCATTTGCAGATAGAAGTCTTGTAAAAGACAATTCCGCCTAGAAACACATGTTTATTTGGATTACGGAAAATGGTTGTGTTCAACAATTCTTTCTGCTTGCAAGGAATACCTATGACATTGGTAACTTCGAATTGTTAGAAAAAAAGGGCACAGGTCAAACTAAACAAAAAAAAAAAAACGAAAACTGAAAAAAATGCAATCCAATTTTTTTTCGGCATCATTAGGAATATAGCCCAGTTGAATTTATTGGGTGTTTTCATTTTTTATTTGATCAAGTATATATACAGTACGTGGGGAGTGTATTATCATTAAATCACCCGCAGAGTGGAGATTCCACTCGAGCAATAATTGCAAATTTGTTGCAAAGCGTAACAAGCACAAGCAAAGTTCCAGCCAATGGACCTCCGGGTTAAACCCGGAGGTCCATTGGCTGAAACATTGCTTATGTTTTGTGTCCATGTGGACAGAATTTGAAAGTGATACTTTGGGTGATAACTCCACTCCATAGGTGATTTAGTTACAATCCACTCTCCACGTACTGTATGCATCGGTACATCACCTCGGGTGTTCCAGCCCATACACCACCTCTTAATGTATCCATTATATAGATCAACAGAAAACAAAACAAACGGAAAAAAATTTCTGAACATTCAAAGCTGTAGCATAAATGCACGACTTCTTTTGAATTTACGAAATAGTGATTACCGGATGGGATATCTTCTCCGACTAGATAAGTATCAACTGACAGTTTTCGCGACACCGCCGTAAGCTGCTCAGTGGTACGGACCGTCGTTGATGGTCCGGTCCAAAAATTAGCGGTACCCGGATATACAATCCGCTTTTTCGCACTGGACCGATCCAAGGCGATCCACTACAATGTTTTTGTTTTTGACCAATACAGGGCATTTCGATGTCCCTGTGTATGTATTTGATGGTGGAGGGTGACTGTTGGTTTTAGTGGATATCAGGTATGTGTGATGAATTGCCAGCACAATGAAGAATTCTATAAGGCATTGCGGCTTTTTATACCATGATTTCCTATTCTACAATATAGGAAAAGCCTATGACATAAATTTTAGCTTCACACACCAACCGTGGTGAACATGCCAGCAATGGGATTTCAGTAGTCAAAATTTACACCTACAGTAGAACTACTTCCCCGTTGACCTTTGGTGACGTCGACCTGGATGCAAACTTGTCTAAATTTATCACACGTCGCCTCGCGAAGAGTGAAATGGAAGTGGCAATTATTTATTACGTTTTTAAATGGGTTATTCTCATAAGATGCCAAAACTTAACAAACATGCATATTTATTTATTTATTGGTGTTTAATGTCACATATTTCTGCACAATGGCTAATCATGACCAACCAACAAACATGCATTGTCCCATGTTAATAAAGCATGCATAACTCGAAATAGTATGTTATTATGTTATTAAAACGAAAAAGGCTCAGTTTCTTTTTTTTTTCATTTCGTTTCGGGGGATAAACAGCGGTAGTATCGTCCACCGGGAAAGTACCGCCCACCGATGCTCGTGTAAACAAAAACAGATTCGCTCGTATGTACGGCTGGTGCTCAGTAAAATCGAGAAAAAATAATAGCGACTCTTAATAATCTGACGGTCATGGTATAAATAAAATATACCCATAGTAGCTTGGTGTACCAAATGTTCACCACGAGTGGTGAAGTGGTATTAACCGCGAGCCTTCGGCGCGCGGTTAACACCACTTCACCACGAGTGGTGAACAGTCCATATGTAACAAGGACATTTCATATTTTGCCGTGCTGACATTGAGTGCAACAAGGCATGGCATATGGAGCCATGTTGCACTCAAGAGCCGATATATTGTATGACTCCTGGCTTCAGCGTAATGCGCGGGAGTCTCCAATCTGGAACGACTTGGATTTTAGACTTTTAGGGAAGCGTGTTCCCAGAAGAAATCTCCTAGTTATTTCATAGGTTAAGTGGGAAGGTCAAATTCAGAACTGAACGTTGTGTCCCGATCAAGAGATACTTTGACACATTACAGAACCTTTTTGACCCGCCTTGGACCGCCTTGAACCGCCCGAACCGGACCAGCTCGTTTGCGTACTAGTACAGTAGGGGCTGTCCGGACCGGACCGCGGTCCAGTTATGGACCGGTGCCGGATCGGTAGTTCGCTGTCTGATCCGCAAGACTAAGCCTACACCCGCAATCCATCGTCGACGAACCCCCTTACAATTAAAAATATTGAGCCCCTTGCAGAATATTCACAACCAATAATAATCTCTTAAAAACATCAATAATGCTAAATTTCCTTTCTGAAATTGTCAGATACGGGCGCAGTTGCATTCTAAAACTAGATGGGTTAAAAATCAATTGAGTTCATATTCACTCAACCCAACTGTTTTGGGTCGATTTTAACCCTACTGATTTTAGAGTGTACTCTAAAACTGATCAACTGGAGACAATTGTTTTCCGTGGTTGATGCAGCATCCTAAATTAGTACATCACGTGACGAATTCCCGAATTGTCATTCGATGCTTCCATCATGAGTCTAGAAACAAACCACCCGGAATACTGAGCATTAACATTCAGATTGCCTCCCCCACCCCCTCATCCGTTCATGTGGAGAATACAACATGGCGGAGCGAACACAAAGGCTGGCCTCAGAAGTGTTTCCTGTTTCGCAAAGGAAATGTCGAATATTTTCCGACTCAACATAAATGAGGAAAACAGTAGTTAACTTGATAAAATATACGATGAAATCCCCCCCCCCCCCCCGTCACTTCAGTTGATGTTGCGAAAAGATGCCGCGTTGTCGGACTACTGACAGATATTTATGCGTGTGTTAAAAATCAAGATGGTGGGCTGTAGTTTCATTCTTGTTCCTTGCTTTATAAATTGTTGACATGGTCGAGGCGTGAAGGTACTAAATTCAGCAACGTCTGAATTGTTACTGATCTTGTTTACCGGGTTGCTTTTTAAGATGTCGTCGTTTTATTGATTGTCGATTTTGTTTTTTACATTGTTTAATTGTTTTTTTGTTTTTTTTTTGGGGGGGGGGGGGGCAAAGATGATATTTGAAAGGCCGCTGTATGGGGTTTCGGGGGCCTCCCCTAGTCCTAATTAGGACCCTCGGGTCGTTTCCCGTCCTCCCACTTCACCGAGGGGAAGTAGGGGAGGGGACAACGTTCCTTAGTCCTGATTAGGACCCTCCGACCGTTACCCCCTCTTCCCACTTCCCTGGGGGTAAGTGGTAACAGAGGGCAATGTCCGGGGAATCTCGTTTGGATTAGTCCCCCCACCACTAGAAAATTTGGCAACATTTAGAACTCTAAGAGCGAATCTGAGGTATTTGTAGCGTGTGTAGTCTTATATTGGGGACCATTTGGAGGGCTCTATGTTGTATAGACGTTGCATTGAACCAATCTTTTTTGCGGGGGGAAGGGGGAGGGGGAGACAAACTTGAGAAAGTGTTGACCATTTTCCTGACATATCCAACATTTGTTCAGCGCAACATCGCAGATCTCTACACAACTATATTGTCGGAACGCTCAATGGTCACAAATAGAAAAATGTCGCCACCCCGCCATGTTAGGGAAGGAACGGAAGTTACTATAAATAAAAAAAATGATCAACAACATTTTTTCGAAGATTTTCAACTTCTCAACGCCTCGTAATCGTCGATCACTTTTTTTAACCCTTTACCTAACATGAAAAGCAGACGACACTTGCCAAAAAAAAAATCTTGAATAGCTATTTTTTTTCATTTTTTGTCTCAAAAACATAGGTTGTGACCCCTCATTGGAACGAGCTCGACGAGGGGTCATAACCTATGTTTTTGAGACAAAAAATGAAAAAACAATAAAAATTAATTGGCGATTTCTGAGAATTGCGCTGGCCGGTTTTGGCCGTTACGTTGGGTAAAGGGTTTTCCTTGATGTTCGTAGAAAATGAATATGCACATTTCTCGTGGCAATGCAAATTTAAAATACACAACAAAAAAATTGCCGAGATTGGAAATTTGATACAGTGTTATTAAACAGCTTTCACGTCATCAAACGTCATCGATATGGGAGGAGTTACCGCCTTGATTGGCTTGTCGACATCTTAGGGGGCGGTGCATTACCAACAACTCTACCGGAATGGACAAGGGAGTTAGCTCGAAATTATGATGTGACCGAACGCGCTGAAGACATCGACTTGTCTACGAAATTTGCGCATGCGCAGTCAGCATCGGACGAATTATCGGGAATGGGCTGTTTGAACTGCGACGTTTTTTTCTGACGTTCCAGCAATCCTGTTGCCTGGAGATCAGTACGCTCTTCACAAAAGTTACAGTTTTTCTCCTCCAATTTTTGCATTTTTACATCCAAAATATAGCCCAACATTCTCATGAGAGTCATGAGCTGTGTTTTCAAGTCAAACAAAATGAGCATTTGTGGTTATTCGAGAGCAAAATGTGCTCGCAATGGTTCCTAGTTGTGTTAGGTAAAGGGTTAAAATGTATCATACTAGTATGTTTTTGAAGGAAAACTGCCACTCAAGACTTCGCCCTTCCTGATATATTTACATCAAAATCAAAGCAGAGTGATGTATTTTAACCCTTCTACATCTAGTCACTAAAATAAACTTTTCAACGAACTTTACTTACTTCGAAATGAGCGAAAATATTTTGCACTTGTCGAGAGATTCGGTAATAATTTAATCCCACAGCCTTAAAGGCTGTGGGCTTAAATTATTACTGCATCTTCGCGATTTCTTGTTTTGTTTGTCGTCTTGTCATTGGCGAACAAATTTTCCTTTGTGAAATAATTTATATATACTGCTCTGAGAGCACGGTTGCTCAGTGGTTAGAGCACTGGACTTTTAACCGAAAGGTCGACTGTTCGATCCTGACCAGCTGTATCTTCGTGGTGTACTTGCGCAAATAACTTAATCCTGATTGTCCACGTGGGGCAAGGTGTCTCTATGTACTAAAGCGTACTCACGTCGATTATTCGTTTGCTTTCAACCGCGGCTAACTCTGTTTATGCAGACTAAGTTAGGGAATCTGACAGTTGCTCGTCTCCACTCGGTGGTTCTCCGGCTTCCCTCATCCGTAAGACTGTCCGACACGATGTAATGCCGGCGTTTGAGAGTCTCGTTAAGCTCAAATAAACAAACATACTGGTTTGAAAGTGATAATCCACAGACGTGCGTCTACCGAACACTTCATGTCCATTAGTCTACACGTAATTAGATTAGAATTAACCCTTTACCTAACATGAAAAGAGATTTGCAAAAAAAATTATTGAATAACTATTTTTTAAAAAAGGTTTTGCCTCAAAACATAGCTTATGAACCCTCATTGGGGTCATAAGCTAAGTTTTTGAGGTAAAAAAAATGAAAAAGTAATGAAAACGGAATGGCAATGTTGTGAACAACGCTGGCCGTATTGTCCTTTACATTGGGCAAAGGGTTAATCTGCAGATGTTCGTAATGCACAGCTTCAAAAAGTCTTTTCCCATCCTCTCATTTCCGTCTACCTCGATCTCCTGTTTGTGCAGGGCGGGATGTTTATTGTTACAGACCGTGAGACAAAAGTTCTGGCCAACATTCAATTTGCAAGAAAGCATTTAACCTATATTTTGGCTCATAGTCCTTCCAACGGCAACCTAGCGGTACTACTCCAGCGTTTCTTATTGTGGGAACCCGGCGGTCCTACAGTGGACAATTTGCTAGAGTTTCTTGTGTTACTTCTCAAAACTTAAATGTGAACCGGTTAACAAAAATCTGTCCGACTAAACATTGGAAATGACCCACTCTCTTGACAATGATGGATGAAGCAGCTATTTCCCATGTACGACATCATCACCATCATCATCATCACCATCATCATCATCATCATCATCATCATCATCATCATCGTCGTCGTCGTCGTCGTCGTCGTCGTAGTACTCGTCGTCTAGCTGTCGTCGTCGATGTCGTTGTCATCGCCACCAGATCATCATCATCATCATACAACAACAACAACCAACAACAACAACATCAGGAGGACTTCACTGGAGAAGGCGTTCTGAATATCAATTCCAGCGGCTACGGAACGACTCGAAGTGTGTGTGTGTGGGGGGGGGGGGGGGGGGGGGGACTTTAAAGTGGAAGCGGACGACTCAAAAATAAATTCTTTATTATTAAGGTTGCCAAGCAGTATAACAAGCAATACTTTGTACTTTGTTCACTATTTTAAAAATTATAACTGGGGTTGATGGGAATATATTGCGGATTGTCTCCCCTCGGAACCATAGTCTCCCGAGACGACTATGGTTCCGAGGGGAGACAATCTTTAATGTTCCAGTCAACCCGAGTCATCATTATTTTTTATTATACCGAATTAACGTGTGATACGTGATTGAAACGAATTTTTCTTTAAATGTTCACAAAGATTGTTCGTACGGAAGCATGAAACTCACAGAACTATATTCAACTCCGCTGAACTCAAATGTTTAATGTCCGTTTCCAGTTCCTTTTCTTGTAGATATCCCTTGAATACGAGCATTGCTCTGGTGATACATTTTTGTGCTTTTACTGTCCTTGTCTTCATTTAGCTTGCGAATATTCGGCTGGGAAACATTTGCAAACCTTTTGTTGGTGGAAGACATTTCGTCGTTTGGCACAACAAATCGTCCCCTGAGTTCCAGTGTGTTCTATGTGCCAGTAGGCACATAGAACACATTGGAACTCGGGGGGCGAAATGACGTCACGTCGAAAAAAAGTCACGGGCCCAGTCACCTTCGAATGTTTCCGTAATTGGCCTCGGGAACTTTCGGGCTGAGCGGTGAACATTGCAAAAATTATCGCCCTGTGATATCCACCGCTGTCGTGATATCACAGATTATTCAATAGCACCCAATGGAGAATTAACAAAGTTCCTTATAAGGAGGTATAATAATTTTAATTATTTTGAGTATTGTTGGCCTTAAAAGTGAGGGACTAAAGCCCTCAACCCCTCCCCCGACCCCGCTACCCCTGGTCTCTGGTATTTGTAAAGAAAACAAAATAATCTAGACACTGGTTTGGTGTTATTCTACAGTTTCGGTCTACTGATATGGTGCGTCGATCCTTCACCCAACGTAACGGCAAAAACCGGCCAGCGCTATTCACAAAAATCGCCAATTAATTTTCATTATTTTTTATTTTTTGTCTCAAAAACATAGGTTATGACCTCCTCTTTGGAACGAGCTCGACGAGCTCGTTCCAATGAGGGTTCATAACCTATGTTTTTGAGACAAAAAAAATGAAAAAAAATTAGTTATTCAAGAATTTTTTTGGCAAGTGTTGTCTGCTTTTCATGTTAGGTAAAGGGTTAACGCAGCGTGTTGATATAAACCTATTGGCATTCTCTGTGTACCTGAAACACGACTGAGCATTATATTAGTGACCTTTTGCTGTAACGTGGTAGATGGTGCAGGGTTACGAAGCAAATACCACAACAGTGCTTTATTTATTTATACGGATGAATTATGACTCAAATAGTGTATTTGTAATCAGTAAGGAATTCTAATTGACTTATGATTACAGCTAATTACCGACAATTGACGACGGGCGGTTAGAGGATAATCATTTTAATATAATTAGAATTCTGTGCCTTTTAATTTTTATAGACATCAGCTATTTAATATACAAGGATCAATTAACTATGATGCTGTTTGTGGGTATCGCCATTTGTGATCAGCTATTACAACTACCCTGCTAGTTTATAAAGTTGACTGAATAATATTTTTTGAAATTATTAGTGGTGAAATTTCGAATGGTGTGGGGGTGGGATAGGGATAGTAATAGTAATAGTTTATTCAAGCAAAATAACACCTACAGAGAGGCAGATTGCATAAAGAGTTAACAAAGATATGATATGATTATAATAAACAAATAATAAACGAAACAGCTATTCTTGTATAATAAATAAGGCTAATATATCACACATATAATGAGAGAGCATAAGCTTTCCCGTTACTAAGAAATATTCATGCTGAATTGCGTAAGTGTATATATATACGGTAGGAAGGTTGGTTTGGAGAGGGTGCGACACTGTTTGAGCACCGTCAGAACTTTTTCGCCAGCGCCCTCACCGTTCAGTACGGACCATGGGGCTTGCAGAAGCGGGTGAAAAAGCCCAGGCGGTGCTGTGCTGCCTCCGTTGAGCTGGCGTAATTCCCTCTGTACACGGAACAACACCGCAGGGCTTAACTGAGAATAAAAAAGTTGTTTAGGCAAAAATTAAAATCACTCGAGTTGGAAGCACGCTCATCATATACATTCACGTGCAAGTAACGAATAATTACTTAATCCACCTGTCTGTCCTTTGTATTTGTCTCCATCATTTGTGATCGATATTTGTGTGTCTATGATCTGTTTTGTCATGTGTCTCCTGTTTGGTATAAGACAATAAAAGTATTATATTGTATTGTATAAGTATATAAAGTCAAAACCCTAGGTCAGTTTAATGACCTACTATTTTGCAATTACTGTTTCTCTTTTCCTGAAAAGTGAGGGGGGGGGGGGCGGGGGTCTAAAGACCAGAAGGGAAAATATTTTACCCAGACACTAGAAAAACCGAACCGATACCGATATTACGGGAATACCGAAAAGTCGAACCGAATATCATTGAATACCGAAATCGTCTGAATTTTTCAATTTACCTACATTCATTATTCATAAGTCCCCGTTGAGGCTTGATAACAGTTGAAGGGTTCATTTTCATGAAAAAAGTGGCTGATTTTATTTTCAGTTTTGTTAACCCCCAGGGAACTGGGCAATTGTCCTGAATTCTCTCTAGACTACAACCTGTACTGTGTATATGTTCAGCTGCTTAAGGATGATTTCTAGCCAAGTCTTGGCTGCCTTAACAGACATCCAAGACTTGCCTAGAAATCACTGCCCAGCTGATTTGTTTATTATCAGCTGCAGGGCCGGCGGAACAAGGGGGGGGGGGGGCGACGGGGGCGGTCGCCCCCGCTGCCCTCGCCCACGGGGGCCAGCGGGGGCGAAAGTGTCCGAAAATAAAAAATTAGCATTGTTATTGATCAATCATCAGAAAAAAAACAGAATCATACGGATCAGCCTATTATTCAGCTGTATCTTTGAATAACCAATTCTCCTGCATGGATGTATATGTATACATTAATTGCCCATGGGCATGGCATTCAAGGGATAGTAGGCCTATGTATCAGCAAATTTTGCCTACCTGCTCAGCCTGACTGTTTTATTAGTGAGATGGCCAAAAGCCGTGTTTGTCGACAACAAAACTGGTTCGAAGCCTATGGCACTAGATAATCCGAGACTTATAATAGCACCGAGAGGGGGTCCGGCCTCCGACCGTAAAAAAACATTTTTTTCTATTATAAAATACAAGAGGAATTTCAGGCCAAAGGCCACCAAAATGCACAATTTGAGAGCTCCATTAAAAAAATTTCCTGGGTGGACCACCCCTCCGCCCCCTCTAATACCTCGTGCCTTCGACACTCTGTGCAGATGCCTTCGGCATCTAAGGCGTCCCCTCCCAATTTTTAGGTGATATACTTGCACTTGCCCTCATCAGAAAGTTTCGCCCCCCTTGCCCTTTGCTGCTTCCGCCGGCCCTGATCAGCTGGACCTTCTGAGGATTGCATGGTCAGGGTACATGCTGTTATATTGCAAACGCCTAAAATAGGCCTTTAAAGGTTAAGTTGTGTTTAGAAATCACAAAATGATGGTAGATATTATTTGTGTTCGTAAAAGAATGCCACTGTTGAGCTCATTGATTATGACATTTGTGGAGCTGTGGTAGAATGATACAAGCACAACCTTTTCCGTATTTTCATGGTGTGAATTCCCCTTTGGTGCTATCAGCAACTCTCAGTCAAGTCAGATACCGAAAACCGAACCGATACCGAGGAAAAACCCCTAAAAATACCGAAACCGATACCGAACTCAAAATAATTTCAATACCGCCCATCTCTACCACACCGACATGGCGTCACAGAAATCAAAATTCTGCTACTGCGATGAATATTACTGTTCTATAGATAATCGTAGAGAAAAATGAATTACATATTCGAAAAGAAGATCGTAATGTTCCGTATATAACGGTATATGTTACGAAAACGAGCGTTAGCCCACGACGAGGATACTTCAAAATTTTGACACAATTGACATTCCGGTGACGTCATTTTTCAAATTATTGATTTCGATGAGTTCATATGGCGTGTGACGGGAGAAAAAACATGCTAGACTGGTGTGCGGTAGCAAAGATGGCTGTGTCAATTGAGGCGAAGCGGGACGCCATGATTTTTTTTAACACAACGATGAAATAGTCTTTTGATCTTTAAATATTTAAATTATAGGATGGTCACGTGGGTGGGTAAGATAGATCTGTCTTACCCATGTATGTCACCCGGAACACGCGTATCACAATAAGCAGGTGGATGGAGAAAGGTGTGACCGGGCCGATAACTTACATGTATCATGTTCTGAAGACCTGGTCGACCTATCCATATTTATGATCTAATGATACAATGCTCTCAGATCACCTGTCAAATTCTGTGGGGATTCGACGTTGTTATGAGCTGCTTGTTTATACACTTTTAAAGGAGTTTGTGCGTAGACTACCACTGATTTAATACGATATCACATTTCAATTAGTGGCGTACCTAAGGTGTGGCAGGTATGACACGTCCCCTGGGCGCGACTTGAAGGGGGGTCCACTGAGCAGTTTCTATTAAAGTCAGACAAGCCATCCTCGCATAGTGAAAAAAAAAATTTCTTCAGAAGTATGATCTGTCTTTACTTATCATGGGCGAGAAGCACCGTGTTAAACCACGTATACAAATTATTAGGCGAAAATACAGAACTGGGAGCAACATGACCACATACCTCATAGTACCACTGTTCAGCCTCAGTGCCTGCTGGCAGTAAGGCGATTCTCCTGCGCAAACTATGAAGGTTGTGTTGCTTTTCCGCCATCTCTGTTTTCACTACGCCAGTCATGTTTTTTACGTCTAAATGGAATTTTCATTGGATATAAATATCAACAACTAACGCGCGATCTCGCAGATGCGAGATCGTGCGATAGTTGTAGGTGTTTATTTTGGTGGAAATTATTTTAAGATAGAAACAACATGTCATTCTATTCATACATGTATGCCTTAAGCGCTATTTTCCGTAGATACTCCGCTGATTGCAATACACATTTTCTTGCTACTCCAGTTATAGATATTCCAATCAATGAGTAATAAATTATCCTTGAAAATACATTACGATATTAACACAATTAGTGGACCTTCGTGGCGTAATGATAAAACTATGGCTGTGGTGAGTCTTCATTCATAATTTTTAGTAAACAGAAATGTGTAATGGTATTGTAATATCATCAACGATTCGGTCAAATGAAGTCTCGATTGAGAAACTTTCATTGCGTTGATTCAAAGAAAATGAATGTTTATGGTATTTTTAGATTCAGTTAGATGGATATTTATTTATTTATTTATTGGTGTTTAAGGTCACATACAAGTTGGATGGATATTTATTTATTGGTGTTTAAGGTCACATACTAGTTGGATGGAATATTTCAGTTGGTCTGAAAAGCGAACCGTTAAGGTTCGCTTTTCCGACTAACTGAAATATTTCATCAGATTGAATCTAAAAATAGACGATTGACAATATAACCTTTACCCAACGTAACGGCAAAAAACAGTCCAGCGCTATTCACAAAAATTTTTCATTATTTTTTTCATTTTTTGTCTCAAAAGCATACGTCATGAACGCTCTTTGGAACGAGCTCGTCGAGGTCGTTCCAAAGAGGGGTCATAACCTATGTTTTTGAGACAAAAAATGAACAAAATTAGTTATTCAAGAATTTTGTTAGCAAGTGTCGTCTGCTTTTCATGTTTGGTAAAGGGTTAAAGGCTAAACTGGTCATACCGTCAGATTCGTCTCGGCATTTGATTGGTAGCTTGAGAGATTGAATAAATTATTGTTCAGCAAATATAATATGCACAAATTCGTCGAACAGCTTCTTGCATGCGAATGTGATATTTGTGCATCGGTATTACAATCATGTATCCAATAAGAGCATTATGGCCGTCTGTTCGTGCTGCCCTCTTGAGCCGGCCACCACCCCACCCGTCATTCCAACCTACCATCGTTCCCTATTCCAGAATATTTGAATTCTTCGCATTTATAGAACTGCGATGAAATGTGGCCCAGAGACGACAGAAAAGAACGGATGGTTGACACGATGAGCGAAAAAAAGCTAAAATATTGACAAAATACTGATTCGTTTCCCAAGCTAAACCGTGGGTTCGCTTTTTTAACCAACTGAAATATTCCAGCCGATTGCCACAAAAATAGGCGATGGACTATTTACGGGACAGACTTGTTCCAGGCCATGACTACGTGAGATTCGTTTAAGAATTTACCTGGTGTCTTGAGAACTTGGCTACAGTGTAGATACAACGCTTCGATCGTATATGAACGCATGTGACACATGAAGGTTGGAGGTCAAAGGGAGAATTCCATGACACCAACACCTCGGAAAACCTTCAAGTGATTGTATAACTTAGCTTATGTTTCCTGACAATAATGCAAGAATCCCACGAGAAAGCGAGATTTTCCCTCCTACTTCCCAAAATGACGCTGGGTGCATCCGAGGAGACCTCTTCTTGTTGCCTGTGGGTAGAATGGGGAGACAGGTTAGAAACCCCAGGCGTTCGGGGTTTCGGGTGACCAAGATCTGGTTCAGGGTCAGTAGCACAAACTGCTCATTGAACTGGAACGAAAGCACAGAGTTAATTAGGGAAACATTTGAGTGCCCAATTAATGAAGAAGCTAGATATGTTATATGTATATTATAATTTCATTTATTTCGTGCATGGATTCGAGAAAATTATGGCTTGAGCAATTCAGATTCTGAAAATTCCCGTTTTGTGATATCCAGAGACATTTTCCGAATTTGAATGGCATTAAGTCGCAGATTTCTCCCATGTTCTCTGTTATATATACCACCTCTCGTACTCTGTCTGCCTGCCTGACCGCCTGCCCGCCCGCCCGCCTGTCTGTCTGTCTGTCCGTCCGGTTCGAGACTCCAACCATGTTCGATACAGCGAACCCAGTAACAGAATTCATCCGATGTTCCTCTCAGTTGATCTACCCTTCACCACAGACCACATCCAAGGGAGGAGTACTCCATATACGATCCCTTCCAATACGTCAAGGCCTCGGTGGCTGGTTGACCTTGAATTCTTCCGGGCCTGTCTAGTGGTGCCAGTCCGCCTCCGATTGTACCCATAGACGACGAAAGCTATAAAATCAACATCCTGTTCACTTCAGCAGCCGTCCAGTTATAAGTCATGATAGAGGAGAACAAGAAGTGTCACTCTTAAGAAAACTGACTTACAACAAATGGAACGCGGATTTCAGTACACTGAAAAGGAAGCAATAGTAATCGAGTTCTATAGCTTTAACGAGTCTGTAACCAATAGTATTTGTGCTCACACGACCAAAGATGATACATGCTATAACGAGAGCACAAATGTATCCCTGCATCAGATTCTGCATGCGGTATTTCCAGCTTCACCACAGTAAAGATGTAGGCAACCCAAACCCTGTTTTTTTCAGGCACCAGTTGTATTCAGCTATCCCATTTTCCAAAGGATCGCATTGATAGAAATTGATTTTGATGACGTGCAAGCAATTGAAAAAAATATAACAGAATTTTTTGCTTGAAATCACTTATTGGATAGAGTACAGCGAAGCTTCGAAATTCGTTTCGATTCGAAATAGTCCCGATTAATCGATTTGATTCGAGTCGAGCTGATTCGAAAATTTGCGCTGTTCTCAAAATCGTATCAGCTGTCTCCTTTTGAACTCTAATTCTATTATCAGGTCTCCTGTAGGATGATATATATATATAGAAGAAGGGTTCAATGATGTTCCGTTTCTGAAATAACTTTCATTCCATTTCTGGAATATTCCGATTTTTTTATTAACACTGCCAGAACAGACGAGCCGGTGTTGACTACAATAATTGAGTGGAGACTGACAATATTTTGTATATTCCACGGCTGTAAGCAGGGGAGGCGAAAGCTCGATAAAAGTGGAGGGGCTCAAATTTAAAATGCTATCATGGTTCAACCCAGTGTGAGAAAGTTTACAATCGTATATCGCTAAATGTACCATGATCCGCTATAGTCTCTCGTTTCGATGAATATGCCGCCGTGTGGTCACTGTCCTGTCCGTTTCTTCTATTTCAGCCATCTTCCAACCCGAAGGCCAGCCTTCGGGTTGGAAGATAGCTGAAGTAGAAGAAACGGACCGAAGCGACCGAAAGTGGGATTCTTTGGCTAAAAATTGTTTGGATTTGCAAATGTTACAGGAATGCCTGTATATTGACACGTTTGCATGCACCCATTTATTTTAACTCATTGTGTAACTGCGAAACATATCTGTGGGAAAAAGGTGGAGGAGCACGTGCCCCCCCCCCCCCGACTCCAACCGCATCTGGCTATAAGAAGGTACAATATGAATCTACAGCTTAAAAAGAGGTGAGATTCGATTCTTGATTAGATTTCGAATCCTCTGCCTATTTCGATTCGATCTAAATTTGATATTCGTACCGCTGTAGTTATTGGTGCCACATTGGACAACAGAACCTCTATGGCATTTCTCTTGTAAATTTTTGGTCAGAGCTGATACTCTGAGAGGCTGGGGAACAGGTCAACAGGATAGCATTTTGTATAAGATGTTTTATAAGTTTAATTTTTGTATTAATATTCTTCCAATCCGATGTTCCTTAACCACATTACCGTATTCACTTCTTTTGGAAGCTGTGGTAATATTTTCAATGCGTTAGCAGCATAGGGTTGTAAGATTGCATTAGTACTACCCCTGGCTACTTATTTATTTATTAAGTTATTTATTAATTTATTTGGATTTAACGACACTTTCGATAGCCAGGACCACCTCGTGTCGAGCAGTTTAACGGGTGGGGGAAGCCGGAGTACCCCGAGAGAACCGCCGAGTAACGGCAAGCAGCTTGCCAAACTCCCCAACGTACTACCTCCACACAAGCATGGTTAGCGTTGGTTGAAGACAAATGCACCATCGACGTGCAGTACGCCTTAGTACACAACGCCACCGTGAACCCACGTGAGCAATCGGGTTAAGTGTCTTGCCCAAGTGCATAACGCAGCTATCCCTGATGGGGATCGAACCGTTGGCCTTTCGGTTTGAAATCCATTTCCGTAACCACTGAGCCACCGCGCTCCCACAACTGGTTACATATTGTTAATTGGGCCAACTATTCGTTGACTGTCAGGTTGTTCTTTAATCAAAAAATATGCCTTCCTAGTTAAAACGGTTGGGTTCCAGTAAGGTAGGTCTATAGTTAGTTAGTTACTGGTGTTTAAGGTCACAGATTTATGCACAATGGCTAATCATGACCGTGACAGTTTTACGGGTGGAGGTAGCCGGAGTACCCGGAGAGGACCACCGAGCAACGACGAGCAGCTGCCAGCTCCCCAACATCGTAACTCCGCACTGCAGAACAGGCAGGGTTAGATTGGTTGAAGACATGCGTACCATCGACGTGCAGTGCGCCTTAGTACACGGCGTCATCGTGCCCCCACGCGGGCAATGGGGATGAAGTGTCTTGCCCAAGGACACAACGCGGTTGCCGCAAGTGGGATTCGAACCGAGGACCTCTCGGCTTGCAGCCTGCACCTACTGAGCCACCGCGCGGTAGGTCTATAAGCTAAGGTAGTTGTTAAAAAAATGATTTTTTTTCAACTTTTTATAAAATCCAGTCTTGGCTGCTGTAAGCAGCCACGACTGGCTTTTATGAAAATTCAAAATTTATTTAGCAGCATTATGAGTACAGCTGACAGTCATACAGGGACGTCGCGACAGGGGGTGTGTGGGGGTGGGGGTATCTCACCCCCCGCCACCCAATATTTGTCAAAACCTCAATAGTTGGAAATTCGGAGGGCAAAAAAATCAACAGTTAGAAATTTAAAAACTACTGAATATACGGTATAAATCACTAACAAACCTGTTTTTTCCGACTGGAGGACCATAATAAGGAAATATTCCGATTACCGAGACTTTCGGGTGAAAATCGGGTCAAATAATTCCGACTCCATGCGGCCTGCAGACTGATGTCGTATGATTCCGCGCATTTCACAGAATTCTAAACAATTCACAAATACTTCATTTATATATCACATCAAACTGAAAGGTTAGGTACATGGTCTATGTACCGAACCTTTCATGTTTATGTTATATATAACATGGTGCGATTGGTGCCACAATGCACCCAGCCGAGTCGCATGTAACGGCCTGTTAAGCCTTTAAACGCTGATGGTTCCTTCCATGTCAGTTGAATGACATCAGTTAGAAGAGTCCATAATCATCATTTGGGGTAGACCAATCCATATTCTCAACGTGCAGCCCAAATATCGATTGGTCTACCCTACAAATTCACTGAGCAGCCATTCTACTTTTCAAATGTATGGTGTGTCATGATCCTGGACCGGAAAAGTGGTCTTACGGGTTCAAAGGGTTAATAAAAAAAGTACTTGTTGTCATGTCAAGTGCCTGTGAAATGCTCTAAAAACACAAAACTCCCACTTTCCCAAAGGCGATGTTTCAAATTTGTCCGTCAGACAGGAGGCGTTCGAGCCACTGGGGACAATTCGGGCAAAGCAAGAAGATATTGAAAATTTGTATCCAACTCGAATTAAAAATGTTTCCCTACAAAAAATAACTGACTTTGGAACTGAAAATTAGCCTTATAACTATTACCAGAACCCATGAAAACGCATCTGATCACATCAATTTTTCAAAATTTTCTAGGGAAGGACCCCAGACCCCCTGCCAAAGATTCGCGCCTTTGGTGCTCGCAGTTTCGCGCCTACCATCCTACGGTGCTCGTGTGTCGGGATTCCAAGTTAGAATTTCAAAAGGTCTCAGCCCCCCCCCCCCCCCTATTAAAAGGCCTCTAGCTACGTTCCTGCAGTCATAACTTAAATTAATTTCTCATCCGGGTCTCTTCAGCAATTCGAACAATGCGTTGTACTATGTATTTTGAAAATATGAAATTTCATTCACATTATTTCGTTAATTGCGTGAGTAAGAAAATGATTCATATGTGAATTGCCAAGGTTAATATAATGTTTACACTTTTGTAATAAAAAGGTCGAACGGAACTTCCCAGTGATTTAAAAGTTAATATGTAACTATTAAACTATTGAGAAAATTAAATGAGTCACAACTCCCATGATAACACTTGTGCCCGGTACACCATACCGAACACCAATACAGTTCGTAGAGAAGTACTTGGATGTCTAGTGCATCTTACATGAATGAAGTTTATTTACCCTTAACATCCACAACACGTACAGGTCGAGAGTTACATAAAACAGACCTTGCGAACAGGCTCAACTTTCTAATTGGGCGTGACAATCGTTACTTAGTCCCAGTTCCGTATTCGATATTCGTTACCAACCGATAAAATCGGTTGATAACGAATGTCGAACAAGGAACTGGGAATAAGTGAAGGTTGTTAGCCCCACCCCCTCTCCTCCACTCCCCCTTTCTAATGGCATTCAGTTTAGTTTAAACAATATTTATTTCAGAAAAAGTTTCTCATCAGATCACCGAAGTAAAGCAACGTCGAACCCGGTTAGTCTTTGGATGGGTAACCGTTTGAGCGATCGATTCGGACTTCCGCGTTGTGTCCTTGGGCGAGGCACTTAACCCCGTTTGTCCACATGGGGGCACGATGGCACCGTGTAGTAAGGCGTACTGCATGTCGATGGTGCGCGTTTCTTCAACCAATCTAACCCTGCCTGTCCTGCAGTGCGGAGTTACGATTTTGGGGGAACTGGCAGCTGCTCGTCGTTGCTCGGTGGTTCTCTCCGGGTACTTCTTCTTCCTCCACTCGTAAAACTGTCACCGTCATGGTGTGACCTTGGCTGTTAAAGTGACGTTAAACCTTAATAAATGAACAAATAAATAAATTTCAGAAAAATATGAACAGTAGCATTACAAATAGCTCATTCGGTTTGGTAAATATGGAAACAGCTGATCGGAGAGGATTTATCAGTCGGAAAAAAGTGAGACAGCAGTTGCACTAAAAAGTTGATGAATTTTCATTTTTGTTCAAAATTGTTTTCACGCAATATTGACTTAGCACTCAAAGAACTAAACTTATGCAATAAATGCCGTTTCTTCCGAGGAGCATTTATTTATTTATTTATTTATTTATTTATTTATTTATTTATTTAATAGTGTTTAACGACACTTTCAAAGCTAGGGTCACCTCGCGTCGGACAGTTTTACGGGTGGAGGAAGCCGGAATACCCGGTGAGAACCACCAAGAAACGGCGAGCAACCGTCAGGCTCCCCAACGTACTAACTCCACACAAGCAGGGTTAGAATTGGTTGAAGACACGTGCACCATCGACGTGCAGTACGCCTTGGTGCACAGCGCCACCGTGCCCCCGCGCAGGCAATTGGGATTAAGTGCCTTGCCCAAGGAGACAACGCAATTACCCCATGGCGGGGATCGAACCGTGAGCCTTTCAGTTTGAAATCCAATAACGTAACCAATGAGTCACGCGTTGAGTTTTGTCTAACCCTTTACCCAACGAATCGTCAGCATCCGGACGAGTAATATGCAAATTCAGCAGCTGAAAAAATGTTATATCTCGAAAAATTTCAACAAAACCATATCATGTGACCTCTCTTTGGAACGAGCTCGTCGAGCTCGTTCCAAAGAGGGGTCACATGATATGGTTTTGTTGAAATTGTTTGAAAAAATTTAAAAAAAATGATATTTAAAATAATAAATTTTAAAATCGTCTGCGTTGGGTAAAGGGCCAACTTGTTGAAAAAAATAGAAAAGTTGTCAGAAAGTCTGGTGAATTTCACGCGGCCTGTTTACACGAAGACTTGATTGTCACTAAACACTCACAGCGTGGAGAACCACCAAGACAATAACTCTATAATCCATGAAAAGGCATCAAGGCGTTGATAAAAGTTCAGCCAATAGACGTCCGGCACTTGTGCCATCGCAGAAGGATAAGTGCCAGCGGCCTCTCGTTTTATCATTTAGCGCTGGAACTCGTGCCATATCGATTAACCCATTCACACGCGCGTGTCGTTCTGTGTTTATTACACGCCTTCACGTCTATAAAAAAAACACACACTTATTTGAATGACACTCAGCAATTCATTTGACAACTATCAACAAAAAGAACACATTTTATCGCCAATCAAATTTGAGAGGGGAACTCGTGTCACTTGTTCGTCCCCTGAGTTTCAAAGTATTATATTTGCCTACTGGCACATAGAACGCATTGGAACTCAGGGGGCGATTTTTAGCTATCGCAAGCGATTCAAATTGAACTTGAGCTGTAGAAAATTCCAGTGAAATTTCGCTTCTATTTAATAATAGTTCGCCACATGTGCGGAACGGATTTTCATTTTTCGCATGGTTTAGTGCTGCTGTGGATGGGGATTTCATAGAATAGTTGTGTAATAACTTGAAAAATGACAATCCAAGAAACAATTTTGCACTTCACGGATCACTAAATCAATCGCACTGCGGCCCTTGTACTAAAAATTCAAGGTCCTTGAATTTTTAGTTCAAGGGCCACATGATGGTTAATGTAATGGTCCAAGAACAGCGGTCCTTAAACTGAATATTCGGATGATCCGTACCATAACTTAAAACAAGACAATCCATCAAGCGATTTTGCTGTTCGTGGAACACTGATCACCCACCCTATTATTCTATGAGCTATTTGTTCTACGAGTGCCTCGAATAAACATCCAGTGTCCAGGGAATCCACTGCGACTTGAGAAAGACTCGCATTCCCCCGCCCCACTTTTATCACTCTCCCTCGTGCCGCCACTTGCACTCTCGGTCATTCAGTAATGTAATCTCGCTCTTCAGCCCACCTACCCTGTCCCATTGTCTTAATTTTTAATATTTACCCATTTACAGCCACGCCCACTTTAGCCATATATGGAGGACATCAATGTACATCTGTATACGACGAAGTTTAATAAGATTTATGACATACTGGAAACTCTATCATCTGATCAATTGTTGGAAAGGGCTTTCTGAGCCCTTTCCAACAATTAATCAGATGGTAGGTTTGATCTGTGCATACCAGAACGTACAGATAAGCATCACAAAATAGGTGACATTAGTCGCTTTCGGCAGCGTAAGGTTAATAATGTCAAGTCAATTAATTTGTGCCTAACTGGCGTCACATCATTTACACCTACACTCAGAGAAATCCCCGTCAAATTTGGTTCGAAGTAGAATCAAAGCCCATCGAATAACCAGAATGGGGGCACAGTGGCGTTGCGGTAACCGGTTGTCGTCAGATCACCGAAGTTAAGCTACGTCGAGCCCGGTTAGACCTTGGATGGGTGACCGTCTGAGCGATCAATTCGGACTCCGGCGTTGTGTCCTTGGGCAAGGCACTTAACCCCGATTGTCCACATGGGGGCACGATGACATCGTGTACTGAGGCGTACTGCACGTCGATGGTGCGCATGCCTTCAACCAATCTAACCCTGCCTGTGCAGCAGTGCAGAGTTACTATGTTGGGAAGCTGGCAGCTGCTTTTCTTTGCATGGGGGTTCTCTCCGGATACTCTGGTTTCCTCCACCCGTAAAACTGTAACCGACACGAGATGACCTTGGCCAGGTGTTAAGGTGACGTTAAACCTTAATAACTAAATATATAAGAACCAAAACAAATGAGTCTTCAGGTGATCTAGAACCAGGCAATTTCATACAGAGTTTCCTGTCTTGTTCATGTGAAAATTGGCGCGAAACTTAACCATTTGCCTTACGAATCGGTCGCATTCGCCTGCGTAATTTACAAATTCAGCAGTTGAGAACATTATATTTGTTAAAAATATCAACAAAATCATATCATGTGAACCCTCATTGGAACGAGCTCGTCGAACTCGTTCCAATGAGGACGTCATGTGATATGATTTGTTCAATTTTTAAAAAAACAAAAAAACAACAAAAAAAAAACAATAATTAAAATAATCAATAGAGGATATGGAATGAGTGTTTTTCTCATATAATATTTATGAAACGAGTCTCAGAATTTTCCATTTTGGTGAGCCTCTGGCGAGCCCAAACGGAAAATTCGGACGAGTTTAATAAATATTATATGAGAAAAACACTCATTTCATATTCTATTTATCATATGACACACACACGCACAAATTAGCCACTTAGTATGACTGTTTAACCCATCACCTAACTTGAGTTGCTGACGGCACTTGGAAAAAACATCCTCGTATAACTAAAAATTTTCATTTTTTGCTTCCAAAACATAGGTTATGACCCCTCATTGGAACGAGCTCGTCGAGCTCGTTCCAATGAGGGGTCATAACCTATGTTTTGGAAGCAAAAAGTGAAAATATAAAAAAAAATGAATGGCGTTTTTCTTGTAGGTAAAAGATTAATACAATATAACCCACCCTAAATAGGACAGATAACGTAAATTCTCCCTACTGAAATTATGCAAATGTCACCCAGTTGTATTTTGTTTAGCCAATCAAATTGTTCAGTTTTGAAATTGATCAATGAAGGCTCCCAACTCTAATTATGCAAATTATGAAAATGTGGCCCAGTTTATTTTGTTCAGCCAATCAAATTGTCTAGTTTTGAAATTGACCAATGAAATTGGCGGAAGGCTTTATTTATCACTGATTAATATGAAAACAAAATATCAAATGAAGGTGAACAAAACGGACGAGTCATATGAAAAATTCTAATATCGTGTGCGTAGGGTAAAGGGTTAAAGTTTCGCTCCACAGTTTCCAAAGTATTTCCAAGAATGACATGCCATACAATCTCTTCAAATGCGAATATTCTTTAACTTAGTTATCTAACCCATAATATGTATTACATTTTCCAGATCCATTAAAAACATAAAACACTATCTGATTAAGTGGAAATAAGCAATCTGAATGTGGATGAAATAATTTACTGCCAAACGCAAGGCCTCAACTTGGAAAAGTGCATGAAAACAAATGCTTAAACCAGTCATTTTCAGCCACCCAGCAGCCGAAAAGGCATAGTTTTCCCACTATACCCCCACTTACCCACCTTTTGTGCATGGCATCCGTTGTTTCTAAAATGCCAAGAACAATTATATGTTTCTATTTCCTTTTTTGATTACACGCCTGGTAACAACTCCGTGTAAAAATGACATTTTAAAAAGTAGTAAATTTTTTGAAGCCACTGTTTCCCATAATTCCTCTGAAAATTTACCCTCATGCATCACACTCCAACTTAGTGACCAAAAATTCTCTTGCCCAACAAATAGCCAAATGTAATCATATATCTGATACCAAAAATACTTCTCAAATTTACATGGTATTACTTTCAAAATATGCCCACAGAATTTAACCCCATACAGTTGTGTGAAACTGTAGAGCTGAACCTAACGCATGTGTGATGGGACAAATGAAAACGTGTTTGTGACGCGTTGCTTCGTCGCTTTTTTAACACAACTTGACGCGACTTTATATTTTACAATTTACACAGTGTCTGGAGGCCTTGATAGTCCAGATAATGTGACAGATTGAAAAACCAAAACATGTAACCAAATCTGGCTGAACCAAAATGTCTCTGTGTGTAGCTGTTAAATAGATATTATACCATGCTCGCCTATGTTACTACCTGTGAAAAGCCTTTATGTTAATTTTTTTCTTTTAACCCCATTAGCGGTGTAAAGCTTCTACTGTGGTTAAAAAAAATACACCACTGTTTCCATAATTTCTCTGATAATTTATCCTCATGCATCACACTCCATCTTAGTGGCCAAAAATTCTCTTGTCCAACAAAGAGCCAAATGCAATCATATATCTGATACCAAAAATACATCTCAAATTTACATGGTATTAGTTTCAACATATGCCCAAAGTTTAGAATTTAACCCCATGCAGTTGTATGAAACTGTAGAGGTGAACCAAACTCATTGGAAAGAGCTATTTGTGCTTTACACCGCTAATGGGGTTAAAAGAAAAAAAATAACATAAAGGCTTTTCACAGGTAGTAACATAGGCGAGCATGGTATAATATCTCTTTCCAATGAGGGGTCATAAGCTGTTTTTGAGACAAAAAAAAAATGAAAAAATAATCGAAATTGGATGGTGATTTTTTGTGAATAGCGCTGGCCGGTTTTGGTCGTTGCGTTGGGTAAAAGGATCAAAGAATCAGGTGTAGATTTTTTTTATCACGGTTTAGATGCTTGTTTGAATAGTAGGCCTATATAATTTTACAACGTGAAGACCGATGTTGCTTGGTTAATACGGTCACAAAAAGAAGGTTAAACGTCCCCACTTCGACTGCTCAGCTTGTGTTTTTATCAAATCGTGTGCCGACTAGCACATAGAACAAGAGCCTGCAACGTCTATTGGTAATTTATAAATATAAGTCTCGCCTCTTCGCCTCACCCTTTAGACATATGCATACACACATATACTCATTGAGATACACACAACTATTTATTTATTTATTTATTTATTTATTTATTTATTTATTTATTTATTTATTTATTTATTTATTAAGGTTTAACGACACTTTAACATCCACGGTCACATCGTGTCAGTGATAGTTTTACGGATGGAGGAGGCCGGAGTACCCGGAGGGAACCACCGAGCAACAACGAGCAGTTGCCAGCTCCCCAACATCGTAACTCCGCACTGCAGTACAGGCAGGGTTAGATTGGTTCAAGACAAGCGCACCATCGACGTGCAGTATGCCTTAGTACACGGCGTCATCGTGTGGACAATCGGCGTTAAGTGCTTTGCCGAAGGACACAACGCGGGTGTCCCAATCGATCGCTCAGACGGTCATCCATCGAAGGACTAACCGGGCTCGACGTTGCTTAACTTCGGTGATCGGACGAGAACCTGTTACCACACTCACCTATACTTACATAAATCCAATGACCAGAGCTTCTAGAGCATGTATGAACGACGAAACTCACACTCATACTACAGCGCGTGGACACGTACCCGCACATATTTCCCTAACAATATAAATGCAGCCGGCTGTCACTTACCTATGCTTATCATTAGAGGTGTGAGTGTGTGTGCCCTGTGCTTAAGATCACCACCCATACAAATGTAGTCACACTTTCAATGCTTAAACGTGGACTTTTCCTTGGAGGCCCGCACAGAGCAGAGAAGAGCAAAAGGTGAAGTCAGGTAAAACCAGGCGACAATACCCGGTTCGAAATGATAGTACCCACTAAAAATTCCACTCATAGGTGTTTCATGGCGACAACTCTCTCTCTCTCTCTCTCTCTCTCTCTCTCTCTCTCTCTCTGTGCAGTACACATATCTCTGTACAAGCACACACACGCGCATACACCCATCTACCCACCCACCTACCTACCCACACACCTACCTGTACATGCCCCCCCCCCCCCACCACACGCACACATACCCCCACTTATGCAGTCACTTCAAAAGCCGAGATTGTGTGTACTCCGCCTTTCCATCGCGGTTAAGATACACTCCCTTCTCCCAATTTATCCACTCCGGTATGTCTGTTCTTGAATAACACTTTACCCAACGTAACGGCCAAAACCGGCCAGCAGTATTCTCAAAAATCACCAATTAATTTTCATTATTTTTTCATTTTTTGTCTCAAAAACATAGGTTATGACGCCTCCTTGGAACGAGCTCGTTCCAATGAGGGGTCATAACCTATGTTTTTGAGACAAAAAAATGAAAGAAATCAGTTATGCAAGAATTTGTTTTTGCAAGTGTCGTCCTTTTTTCATGTTAGGTAAAGGGTTAAAAGCCAGGGCATTACATAATTTACCGTTATATTGGCGAAATATTTTCTTTGATGAAGAGAGCATGCCAATTTATTGACCACAAAACAATCGGTTGATCTTACATGGTGAGAACAAAACAGAGATGAGGAGATTTCAAGTGTAACTAATTTATTATGAATGTTTTTTCTTTAATCACGTGATCTAATTGATAAATACACGAGTAAAACTATCTCTAATGCAATCAGCGCCTCGTTACATTCAGATCCAAAAAGACATCCGACCGCCTTCAAAAATAAGTTCACTATCTTTAATCACCATACAGAAACTTGTTCCACAAGCATTAACATCAACTAATGGAAAATCGTTGTTGATTCTGTCCGTGCGACGAAGTGTGACAGGCGTGGCGTGTGCCAATGAAATTCTCTTATTGTTTGAAAGCTTGTAGTTTTTACGAAGTATTTTTAAAGCATTATGATTAGAGATAAGATTTCCACTGGTCTGATCAAAGGTTCTCGATAAGATCTGCGCCACAACTGAAAGGGTTATTTATCCAATGCTATCTGAATAAACAGTCCGTGCATTTAATTTCAATGGACCAATCATAGATCAAACCTCCATCAGATGGTTCGTTACGTCACAAAACATATTAATGTTGCATTCTCGTCCACATGTTGCTTGTAAATATTTAGATAACTCTTCGTTACCCAGCAGGTTGTAAGATAACCCGTGGAAGAAATGATTAATATATTTCGTTAACGGGACACAATGCTTCTCCCCGGAGGGCATTAAATATTTTGAGATGGTGGGTACCAGAGAGTTCAGCCAAATAATTCTCTCCATAAATGTATTGAATGCTGGCATGCTAGTTTTTGCATGGAAAATATCTCAATCCCCAAATACTCAGTGGACCCTTTGGTTAAAAGTGCTGTGATGCAACAGGTGAACATAAGATCAAACAGCGACTGTGCTATCTGTTACATTTTTATCTCTCTGACCACATTCTTACCCACTGCTACATCAGTGCCGACAGGGGCGGACTGGGACAGAAATGTTACCGAGAAATGCACCGGAGGCGGTGGAGCTGGAGAAAATTTTGGTTTTGCAAACTGAATGAACACTGCTTCCTTGCATTTGAGATATCAGTGGCAGCCGAGACTGCTGGTACAAGTGGCACGACACAAAGAGGGTATTTGTGATGGCATTTTTGTATCATCCGGTAGCTGATTCGACCAAGATGGTTGCGATGGGGTGGGGGGATTAATAGGGGCAGCCATAGTTCGGCCAATGGGAAACCATTTTGATTTTTCGAACTGAAAGAATGCCGTTTCCTAGCATCTGAGCGACCAGTGACAGACTAGATTGGCAGTCCACAACCCAATTGGGCTCATATTCTCTCAACCCAGTTGATTTGGGTTGATTTTTAACCCAACGCATTTAGCGTGTGTACACTTTTTCTTGCGCACCTCAGATGTCATCAGTGCGATATAGGCCCATGTAGGCCTAAAGTGTGGCATGGAAATTATTAGATATGCCACACTACTGATAATTATTGGAGCGCATGAAGAAATAGGTCTGAAGAGAGGCTTACTTTTACATAGACTGCCAGGTAAAAAAAGACCTGACCAGCTGTAACTACGTTGTGTCTTTGGGTAAGACAATTTATGCCAAATGCCAGGGGTATGTATACGATGGCGCTGTGTATTAGAGCAAACTGCATGTCGACGGTGCACTTGCCTCTTAACCACCGATAACTTTGCTTGTACTGAGTTAGTAAATTGGGGGCTCTGACAGTTGCTTATCGCTGCTCGGTGGTCCTCTCCGGGTACTCAAGGTTTCCCCCACATGTAAAACTGTCCCACACGATATGACTCGAGTGTCATTAAATCCCAATAAAACAGACAAGTAAAAGAAAGACAAAGCGATGTGGATGCCTTGATGCTGGATGCAAAGTTTTGTTCCTCGTCAAATAATTTTAACCCCTTACTATGCTTGCTCGTGCTAAAAAGATATACTGTAGATGTTATATTTTTTGTTTGAGATAAACTGTTTTTATGTATTTACAGCGCAAAAATATACTTAACCCTTTACCTGACATGAAAAGCAGACGACACTTACAAACAAAATTCTTGAATAACTAATTTTTTTCATTTTTTGTCTCAAAAACATAGGTTATGACCCCTCTTTGGAACGAGCTCGACGAGCTCGTTCCAACGAGGGGTCATATCCTATGTTTTTGAGACAAAATAATGAAAACTAATTGGCAATATTTGTAAATAGCGCTGGTCGGTTTTTGTCGTTGCGTTGGGTAAAGGATTAATTGGAGATAACTAATCGCAATATGGTCAACATTCAGTACATATGGATCGGACCGTTCTGTCCAAATACGAATTTTAGTGCGACACTGCTGAAAGAAGAACAGAAAAAAACAAAATTTGTGAGGTATAAAAAATATAAAATATATTTCTTTATTTTTATTTATTTGTCCTAATATTCAATTAATAATAAGTGAGGCGTTACAGATAATGCTAGGAAATGACGAATGCCAGGTGGAGTTTTTGTTGAAAGGCCAAACACTGTCGTTTACTTGGAACCCAGAGACGTTATAGTATCCAGCATGGGTGACTGTCTGGGCGATCGATTCGGACTCCCGCGTTGTGTCCTTGGGCAAGGCACTTAACCCAGATTGTCCACATAGGGGCACGATGACGCCTTGTACTAAGGCGTACTGCACGTCGATGGTGCGCATGTCTTCAACCAATCTAACCCTGCCTGTGCTGCAGTGCGGAGTTACGATGTTGGGAGCCGACAGCTGCTCGTCGTTGCTCGGTGGGTCTCTCCGGGTACTGCGGCTTCCTCCACCCGTAAAACTGTCACGGCCATGATTAGCCATTGAGCTTAAGTATGTGACCTTAAACACCAATAAATAAATAAATATAGTATCCAATTCAAAAAAGGAGACAGTGGGAGTATCGTGGGGCACATTGGGCCCTTTTCGACACAAGTCGAGGTGTACGAATCTTTTGTTGATGTGAAGAATATATGATGACGGGACTCTGAAGGTTAACAGATGAATTTCTACCCTGAACAGGGCGTGGTGAATGTTTGTAATTAATTGTTGAACACTCGTAAGATTAATTTTCCACTCGCATTTGCTTTTCGATTGTTGTTTGACGGGTACACAAAGAAAACTATTTTAATATTCGTCTCCCGTGTGTTTTGAAATTATGACCGTTGGAAGACATGACTTTTATCTCTGGTGTGTTTTAACCCTTTACCTAACGTGAAAAGCAGACGACACTTGCAAAAAAAATTCTTGAATAACTAATTTTTTTCATTTTTTGTCTCAAAAACATAGGTTATGACCCCTTGTTGGAACGAGCTCGACGAGCTCGTTCCAACGAGGGGTCATAACCTATGTTTTTGAGACAAAAAATGAAAAAAATAGTGAAAATTAATTGGCGATTTTTGAGAATAGCGCTGGCCGGTTTTGGCCGTTACGTTGGGTAAAGGGTTAATTGTGTGCATTTGGAAATCATGACAGTTATCTCCAATCAGGCCTGCCCCTTTGAAAATCACGGGAGAGCGACGGACTAATGTCCTTCTAGGGAACGGGTCAGTAGAGCGATTGCCCCGAAAGTTGAGCAGTCATTTAACTTTGATTAGAAACCCTGCACTAAAGGCTTTTCTGTAATGCCATTCGCTGGGTGCTATAGACCGGCAAATTCTGTGGTCCATGAACAGGTATGTTAACAGTCCACCAAGAAGAGGTACTGTGGACAATAGTCAAAGTACATTAACTGTTGATTCTATTCAAGCTTTGACTGCCTTTAGACACAGGGGCTGACTGCGCCAAGAAAAGTTACCGGGAAATGAACCAAGGCGGGCCCCAGACCCGGACAAAATTTTTGATTTTTCGAACTGAACAAACGCTGTTTCCTTGCATCCGAGTGATCAATGACACTTCACACAGGGGACATTTCGATGGTATTTTGTATCATTTCCATCACTTACGGGCAGGAATGGTATCAGAATGGGTTTGGGGTGCGTGGAACCATCGGGCCGACCATAGTTCGGTCCAATGCCCAATAGGAGAAAATTTTGATTTTTCAAAATAAAAGAACCCTGCATCTGAGTGATCAGTAGCAAACTGGACTGCTGGTATATCGAAATGTTCTCTATGTGGACTGCCATTGGCAGTCCACAAAGAGAACATTTCAATATACCGGCATTTTATGTAATCAATCCATTTCCCCTGTTGGACGCTTTTACGAAATTTCGGGCTGCATCACTTTTGGCGGCCCCAGGGGCCACCCAACAGGGACCCCCACAAGGATTTTTTCCATACACGGGACCATACAGCCAGTCCGCCTCTGTCTGGAGAGAGTCAAAACTCGACTAGAAATCACGGGTAAGTCACTACTGTACTCACGAGGTATGGTATGTAGTAAATATATTCTCGAAAAAAATTAGCCACACTCTAATAGTGAAGCGAACCTTACAGCAGCCCAGTTTGTGTTCCAGTCCATAAAGTGCGATCTGATACGGTCCGGTACATAGACAGGCGGTCCGGTCGTTCCCACTGGACCGCTCTAATACGTTCACTGCAGTGTTTTCATTTCTAAACTAATATATGGAATTTTTATCGCTTTCCGTGCATTGTCCATACGTCCAGGTCGGCAAAAGCTTGGGAATAGAGTGTTTATCCCGTGGAACTTGAAATTACCTTCTCCACAACCAGATGGAAAAAACTTCACTGTACCTAACCTCGTCGTTTAGAATTGTTCTCGATGTACTGAATTTATTTCCAGTGAATGCACGTTACGTGTCTTCATTAGTGATGGGAAGGCCCATCTATACCCAGAATGTTATTGAATGATCCTGCTTTAACGCCCTTAAACTTTGAGATAAGTTGTCGGAAAAAGGTCAGATCATGTAAAAATGATGGAAACAGGATGAGGCGTCAAGAACTGGGAAACTGGAGTGCTATGTTTGTGCTGTGATCGCCCAGTGAGGTGTTTGATGGTCATCGTGGTTGGTGACGCAGTGAAAACTGATAAGCGAGAAGACAAATGAATGGTTGTTGTCTGGTGGCAGTTTTAGTTACTCTACCACAGGTGGACTATCAAAACCTTTATCTGCAGGAAGAGTATATGTTTAGCGAATAAATATGCTGCGTAGGTTTTCATGTGGCGTTGTTGTCAACCGATGGCTTCCCCGGGGTCTCTAACCTTATCAGTACTCTATGGGACCCAACCAAGTGAAAATAAAAAGACGAAAAAAATAGTTAATCCACTGGAAAAGAAGACGTTTCAACCCCTTTCGCTTTGATGGCTTTTGTGAAATGTTTAATGCGATGGTTAACCTCGTTCGAAATCAAGCTTGGACTCAAATTCGCTAAGAGCTATCTGTAGGAAATGACAAAGCTTCTCAACTGCACTGACGCCCTCATAAAACACGTTATAGCGTTTGTCATCACTCTGTTCTGTAGGTGACGCCAGTGTTTTCTTGAAGAGTTTAAACTGACACTTGTAATCAAAAGTAAACCTTAACCCTGCCCAAAACCCGCACACTTTCACTGACGGCAAACATAACCTACTTCTAGTTACGGGTTCAGGATTCTGTGTTGGGGCGCCATTTTAAATCAAGGATCATAATGTGAAGAATTTTCCGAAACGCGTAACACCGAGTCAGGGACGGTCTTGAAAGGGGGAATTACACATTCATCGACGGGGCTGTGGTCTCTTTGGGGAAATATTTGGAAGAGGGAACGCCACTGTGGTCCACCGATTGCGTCTTTGGACATGACCGCTATGTTTTCCAGCCAAAATATTCCCTCAACTTTGTCTACAGACTCATTCAAATATTGAAAAATAAAAGCCGATGTTTAAAGGGACCCGGGAGTCCCCCGCCGGAGTTATATCTGTAGGCCTATGCATTCCATGGGGTACCTCCGATAGTGGGTGCCCATGTGTTATCGCGGACACTACCGTGTCCGCTGGATTCAACTGAATTACCAAAAATGGTGGAGGAGCGCTTGGTGCGCTCCCTCAAGACCCCCTATGACCTCGAATTGAAATGAAAATTAAGGGATTATTATTCATAAGCGATGCCCGTGGACAATTCAATAGGCCGATCTGTTTCGGAATCATCTTTCATGGATTACCAACAATACACGAAATACCAGAAACCCAATACAATAACACCTTGTATCTCAATAGGCGACAGTATGCATACGCAATAACTTCATATATTAGACTGTTAACAATTTGTGATGATAAGTGCTGTTATGTAACTGAAATCGATCTCTTTTTTATCTCTCTTGACTTTCAAATGAGATTATATCAAGTTAACCCTTAACCCAACGCAGACGATATCAAAATTTATTATTTTAAATATCAATTTTTCAAATTTTTCAAAAACTTTCAAGAAAACCATATCATGTGACCCCTCGTTGGAACGAGCTCGTCGAGGTCGTTCCAACGAGGGGTCACATGATATGGTTTTGTTGAAATGTTTTGAAAAATAATATTTTTTCAACTGCTGAATTTGCATATTACTCGGGTTGATGCGGGCGATTCGTTAGGAAAGGGTTAATCGGATGGCATAGCGTACAACATGGCTTACGTCGACGTTTTAAGTCCAGACGAGACAACATCAAGAGCCATTGTTAAAGAGCAACGTTAATTAAGGGATATCGCTAAGGGGGGTTATGGGGTGTGGACTCCCAGGCGTCCAGCATGTCGATGGTGCACCTGTCTTCAACCAATACTTACCATGCTTGTCACCATGCTTGTGTGGAGTTAGTACATTGGTGAGTCTGCCAGTTGCTCACCGTTTCTTGATGGTTCTGTCCGGGTACTCCGGATTTCTCCACCCGTACAACTGTCTGACACGTGGTGGCTGTCGAAATTGTCGTTTAACTCTAATAAATAAATTAATTAATGCCACGCTCATTGAAATGGAGGTCTGTAGTACCCGATTCGGACTGTTAGGAGAGTGTGTGTTGAGGGTGGGGGGAGACGAGGGCGGGGGCAACACGACCAGTTTGGAGTACGTGTTTATTGAATAAGAATTTATGTCACGAGTGTAACATGTCGACTTCTACATCTATATTTTACTTATCCACAAATAAGTTTTCAAGATGTCTGACTAACTAATATTCCAATTACGTCATCAAGGCATGCCTTCGACCAAGCCATAACTTGATGATGTAGTTGGAATACTTTTAACGTCGGGACTTGAGCTAACTGATATTCCAATTACATCATGAAGGCATGTCTTTGACGAAGCCATGCTTTCATGATGTAGATGGATTATTTTAAAGGACGAGAACTGAGCCACCACGGGTACAGTACGGCCGCCTTGGGCTGTTAACTTTCCAAGGTTGGGCAATATTTCCACGGATGCATGAATATTAGGCTCCAAACACTAATTGTAGAATAATTATCAAAAATTTAATTAATGAAGCACCGGGTACAACCCGGCGCTTCATTAATTAAAATTTTGCTGATGATCATTTGTCTTACCTGGTACACGCAAGCGTGGACATCCCTGCCCACACGTGGATTGCGACCAGTCCACGGGACAGTTACTGTAATGCAGGTTTACATCCATCTCCCACCTCCCTCTGATAATCTTCGGGAAACTTCTGCTTTAATGACTCCGCTATGTGATATTTCATGTAACTGTGGTGGCATTATCATCTACTCTGACAGACTCCAAACCCTTTGGTAAACCTTCACTAAATATTAACTGGAGCCACTACAGGGGCGGGATAAACATCTTACACAGAAGAAAGAAAGAAAAAATACTTTATTGCACAACCATAATACATGGAAAGGGTATGTGGCATCACAAGAAGGAAATACAAAAATATTGAGAAGGAGAATAATAGTATAACTAAAATGTGCATGGTATACTCTTGGATTGGATACTTTAAGTCAGTTCCACGAAAAATGGGTTGCGTGAAAGTTTTACCCCCAATAGATAACTGGCAATTAATTCTGGCGTTAACCCTTTGGGCTTGAAAGCACACTTTTCCGATCTATGATCATGATATGTCTTAGTTTCATGATGGGTGCTTACTCCAATTTTGTTTGGAGTCCATTAAATATTTTCAACGTGCAGCCCTAGGGCTGCACGTTGAAAATATTAATTAGTCTATCGCCAAAGAGTTAACACCAGTAAATAACATGGGTTCTTGTTATGGATACCATTGAACTCACGTGTGCATATCAACAGACTACAAAGAGTTACCGGCGCTTGTGAAAGTTAACAAAGCGCACCGCCATCGGTATCCACGCAAGAAGTAGTTTACTAACCAGAAACCAGAAAAATGAAAATTTTCTAAATCGAAAAAAGTCGATAAAGGCCCATAACTCTAGAAAAAAATGATTGGACAAAACCCGTTACACTACAACAGTTATCATCCAGAAACCATAATAAACATTTAAATTTTCTAATTGGACAAAATCGTTCCACTACAACAGTTATCATCCAGAAACCATAATAAAAATTTAAATTTTCTAAGTCGAAAAAGGCCCATAACTCTTGAAAAAATCATCATTGGACAAGGTCTGATAGTTGTGAAAATCTTTTCCCCCGTGGTGGTCCATCAGCATACCAAAGTTCATTCAAATCCGACACGCACTGACCGAGATTTAAAGTTGTTACGGACAGACCCCATTGGTCACGTCGTTTTGGCAGAGAACAAAAAGCCATTAAAGCTCCATAGTCTTGGTGGAGAGAGTGTGTGGCTGGGAGTGGGCTAGTGTGGAAGGGGCACACCAAATCTATTACAGTTAAAACTAGAAGTCCTGTCACGAACTGTGCGCTTATCTAGGCTTAATTTGCGCGCAATTTCCATATCGAATGGCATTCAGAGCACGGCAGGTTTTCCTGATTACTCACAGCAAACACAGGCAATGTTTCCGCCAATGGACCTCCGGGTTACCCGGAGGTCCATTGGCTGAAACATTGCTTGTGCACAAGCCATATGTACAGAATCCGATAGCCTTACCGTGGTTACAACGTGTAGATTAACGCGTAGTTCGACGTGTTATTTGTGCAGATACGCATTAACCGTTTTCGTTAGTATATATCTGGGGAGCACAGCGGCTCAGTTATTATGGCACTGGACTTTAAACTGAGAGGTCCACGGTTCGATCCCCGCCAGGAGTAAATGTGTTGTGCCCTTGTGCAAGGCTCTTCATCCCGATTGCCCACGTGGGGCGCGGTGACGCTGTGAACTAAGGCGTACTACATCCCGTTGGTACACTTGCCTTCGACCAATGCAAACCCTGCTTGTGCCCAGTAAGTTTGTTGGGGAGTCTCAGAGTTTCTCGGTGGTTCTTGCCGGATACTCTTGTTTCCTCCACCCGTAAAACTGTCCGACACGAGATGACCCTAGCTGTCGAAGGTGTCGTTAAACCCTACGAAAAAACTATTGGAAAAGATCCTCAACTTTCAGTTGGCCATACAGTTTGCGAAGTCGTTCAAAAGCTGTTTACGCGAGTGTTTTTATTCTTGTAGTTGAATTCAATGTTTCATCCAACGACAAACCCTCATTAAAAGGTACTTGTTTGTGGAGGCTGTTCAGCGTATCTTTTTATTAATCACCGTGTCTTATAATTGTCATAAAGAGGCAGCTGCAATCCGAAAACTTTACCTCTCTGTTGAAAATTACAGCAATGAAATTATAAAGCACACATGTCGATACACCCCTGAATAGCGGTACACGGCCATTGTTGAAAAATCTACCATTGTCATGAATGTCTCTTGTCACAAGATCTCAGTATGGAGGGGGCATCTGTGATTTTCTTAACGGTACTCCCTTTTGTTGTGTTTTGGTTAATTGTTTTCGCTTGAATAAATCCACCAACTAGTGACGATGTGTTATCGGAACGCACACAGTTAACACTTGCACGAGACATATATTATCGCCATAATGTTTATGTACAAAATGTAGTCGAAGACGAGTCAAGATACAGCCTCAGAAATAAGAGCAAGGCTCTGATACAACATTTTGTACATAAAGATAATGGTAGTGAGAGAATTAATAATAATAACTTCCTTTTTTAAGCTTATTTGTTTTACAAGGATTGGCGAACAAGTTATAGAACTTATATTAACGCCTCTCCTGTGGGATGGGCTTCTGGACGGCAACTTCGTGGCCTCGCTCTTCTCGAATACCACGAAGGGATCTTTAACCTGCACGGAGGGTGTCTCTCTCCGCTCCGCACAGAGGGCAGCCATTTTACGTCCCCACCCGATAGGAGGGTACGCTGTGACTGCATCAACCCCACAATTGATGCTGACAATAAGTGTTTGGACACCTGGAGAACTTTCCCCAGTCGACGATTGATCCCGGTTCCCCTGGCATGAGAGACCAGCGCACTTATCAACTCGGCCACCACTTCCTTAGGCTGTTGTCACGCTGTCACATATAATTTTCTAGTCCGTCTATCGTACACGTATTTCTTTGCGATTCGCTTCGTTGTATGGTCACACTATATGAACGTTTCCATGGCGTCAAAGCTCTCCGTAAGGAGCACGTATAAATTAAAATATCATGAAAATGGTGTAAAGTCATGGTTGAACCCCTGTACATTGGGGAGGGGGGCATTTTTGCTTTGATTTTATAAAATTATCTTAATTTTCAATAAAAAAATCAAAATATTGTGGGCGGCAGTGACGCAGACGTTAAACAACTTGAAAATTAATCAGCTTCATAATATTCACAAGTTCACTACCGTACTAGGGAAAATATAAAACACGAGTAACAAATATGCACACCTACCTTCTACACTGCACTTTCAGGAATCCAAACAATGACGTAGTACATGCATAATTATGGGTTTTTGATACTTTGATTTGTCCTTGACCTTCAAAATATTGAAATAAAATCGTATACGATTGGATTTGGTCCGTCAAAAAATGGAGCATGTTCCATTTCATTCGGACGGACCGGAGTGACGTATACGAAACTTTTATAGTACATGTAGGTGTGACGTGTATGACTGTAGTATCAAAAATCGGTTGCTTGTCGTACGATGGTGGGACCGCCGCCTTAACACTTTGCTTAACAAATTGGACGCATCCACCCAAGTAAAATATAAACTGAGCTGTTGGAAAAAAAAATTATTTAACCCTTTACCTAACTTGAAAAGCAGACGACACTTGCAAAAAAATTTCTTGAATAACTAATTTTTTTCATTTTTTGTCTCCAAAACATAGGTTATGACCCCTCATTGGTACGAGCTCGTTCCAATGAGGGGTCATAACCTATGTTTTTGAGACAAAAAATGAAAAAAATCATGAAAATTAATTGGAGATTTTTGTGAATAGCGCTGGCCGGTTTTGCCGTTACGTTGGGTAAAGGGTTAAAAAATGTCAACAAAACGATATTATGTCACCCCTCATCGGAACGAGCTCGACGACGTCGTTCCAATGAGGGGCCACATGATATGGTTTTGTTGAAATTTTTGGAAAATATTTTTATAAAAAATAATCTAAATTAAATTCTGATATGCGCGTTGAATAAAGGGTTAACTCGCATTTTAATATCGGATTCCATTTTCACACTCATAAAAATGTTTGTCGTTTCGGTTGAAACTGTATGCGGCTGCCTTGAACTTTTGCTATCCTCGGATAAACTTATTGAGAGCGTACTTGTTCAACATTCCGAAAAGATCGTTCTCCTTAACAGTACAACTGCGTGTTGTTCCAGCTTAAATGTTTCCAGTGATTCAGAAACAATAGCATAGAGGCAAAGTGGTTCCATAATTAAAAAAATTAGACCTTTGAGAAGTGTTTTTTTTTTATTTTCGTATATAGAAACGTGCAGGATTCCACACAAACGCATTTCGAAAGCCTGTAATGATCTATAAATAGTAATGTAAACAAACCGTAACCAAGCACGCACTTGTATTATGTAGTTGCAAGATACATATTTTGTATCAGCGCCACCAATACACGTTTTATTCGGGTAATCACTGAGGCAATATATACTTATCATATGATAACAGTTTTGTAACGTCTATTCGTGTATTTTGGCCCATATCGGGCTTGAAATAGCTTGTTCCAGAACATATATTGGGGTGGAGAGGAGTGGTTAATTCCCATACGGGGACTTTGTACTTACACGACGGCTCAATCGTGCAGACGATAAACGCTAGTTGTCAATAATAGTCGCTAGGATTACATTTCTCAGACAGTCACTTTTAACCCTTTACCTACCACGAAAAGCAGACGACACTTGCAAAAAAAAATTCTTGAATAACTAATTTTTTTCATTTTTTGTCTCACAAACATAGGTTATGACCCCTCATTGGAACGAGCTCGACGAGCTCGTTCCAAAGAGGGGTCATAACCTATGTTTTTGAGACCAAAAATGAAAAAAAAGAAAATTAATTGGAGATTTTTGAGAATAGCGCTGGCCGATTTTGGCCGTTACGTTGGGTAAAGGGTTAACAAAAATATTTCATGTTAAAGAGAGTCAGCGCCTCCGCCCCGAGCGCCGTCTTAATATGGGGTCGTGAACATCTTTTGGCTCAGTCCGCCCCTGTTCGAGACAACACCTGCCAAAAATCTTGAATAAGTCAAATGTTTCATTATTTTGGCTGAAAAACTTAGCTTATTACCATTGATTGGAGCGAGTTCCCACCATAGGTCATATACCATGTCATTGAGACAAAAAAAAAAAAAAATGGAAAAACTAATAAAAATTGAAAGCTGCCTTTTATTGATAATGCTGCCCGTTTTTAGCAATTACGTTAGGGAAAGGGTTCGAACCCTAATATGTCGTTTGTTGAAAATCAGCCTGTCTTCTATTCTTTTACGGGTGTATCAATAAAGGAATTGTTTATTGTTCTGTGATTGCCCTCATCTTTCAAATATGGCCTCAGAGACCCTAACAGGAGTTACACTATAGAAATCCAATCTGCAGGAGCAGATGTGAAGGCACGCGCTTCGCAATTAATATTTTACCACAATAGATGCGCGTGCCGCATGTTATTGAAAAGACATAATTTTCATACAGGTGTTTCGGTCGCGAATTTCACGTGCATAAAAATTTCTGTCAACTTCAGGAAGCTATCGGTGAAGATGAGAAACATCACCTGCATCTTTCATGGAAACTTCCTACTGTGAGAGATTATAACTGTAAATAACGATACGGGATAGGGGTTTACGGATGGTCGTAAAAAAATAATAATGGGCCAGAAATGGAAATAAATCTATAAACAAATATTCAGCGACATTTAAACTGCAAGATTATTTTCTCTGAGGAGTATTATATGAAGAGGCATGTCCGCGGTTTACAAACTTGCTTTAATGAGTCTGTTTTCAATTTGTTATTGTCAAATCTTTTAATTTGCTGTTAACCCTTTGAACACCGGTGGTATCTTCCATGTCAGGTCAATGGCAGCATTTGGAAGAGTCCATATTCATCATTCGGGGGTAGACTAATTAAAATTTTCAACGCACGTTAAAAATATTGATTGGTTGACCCCCACCCATTCAGTTAGCAGCCATCCTACTAAAAGAAATTATGACATCATGTTCCTGTACCGGAAAAGCGGTCTTTCGGGTTCCAAGAATTAACAGTTCAACTGAAGTGAAGAACGGAAGTAATTCGCCGGGTGTGTCACTGTGTCGACGCAGTGACGACTTTGAGAGCAACGACTCCCAAAAGTTTCCCATCCCTGTTTACACATAGACTGCGACCAGTTGGGCTAATCGTAAGGACCTCGCGAGCTGCCCAATACACCGAGGTGTGACAATAGAATTTCGTGCCTCGGGTCAATTCTTTTGCGGCGTCCCAACCTTTGGATAGTCTTTAGGTAAGGGTTTCGAACATACGGTCAACGACCCAAAGTGAGGAGAGGGAAGAGGGAGAGGGAAATATCAAGCACTCACATAAATTGAGTGATTGCGATGCCCTTTTAACAGTACAACCGTCGTGGTCTGGTCACTTTTCACGGGTGGGCAATATATCCACGGGTGCAATAATATTAGATTCCAGACACTAGTTATAGGAATAATCATCACAAATTTTATAAATGAAGCTTCATTAATTAAAATTCAGCTGATGATGATTTTTATTACTTGGTAAACGCATGCGTGGACATCACTGCCCACGCGTGGATTACGACCAGTCCACGGCGACTGTTCTCTATATCCAATATCTGTAACAACACTGGCAACTGCTCTCATTTATCAAACTTCTACAAATTGGAATTCTGCGCTTGATTCACTCTGTTCATCTCAAACGGTAAAAATTTAAATCTATCTCAATCAGTGGCGTAGGAACCGGGGGGGGGGGGGTAAGGGGGGTATTTACCCCCCCCCCCCAAAAAAAAAAAAAAATTCCAGAACTTTGTAAATCAAATCTAGTTTCTACACGAAAATAACCACATACATCTGCATATTCTACATCATACAGGCGCACATAAAAACTATATGATCTACACCATTTGCAAGGCATAGAAAAGTTGGTAGCCGATGTCACTGACTGATTTGGCGCTCAACAGGTCAACATCTTCATCTCTGACATACATCCTCCTTTAACCCTTTACCAAACGTAACGGTCAAAAGCGGCCAGCGCTATTCTCAAAAATCGCAAATTGATTTTCATGATTTTTTCATTTTTTTTTTTTGTCTCCAAAACATAGGTTACGACCCCTCATTGGAACGAGCTCGTTCCAATGAGGGATCATAACCTATGTTTTTCACACAAAAAACGAAAAAAAATAGTTATTCAGGAATTATTTTTGCAAGTGTCGTCTGCTTTTCATGTTAGGTAAAGGGGTAAACACCAAAAATTAACAGCAACGATACCTTGATTTTTTCACTTGAGAAGCGAGGAAATGAGCTTTCGGCAGTTCATATTTCACAAATTTTTCTGGTATCCCCTCCCGCACTCTCCCCGGGTTTGGCTACGCAGAACGGGCCGCCAAAGGCTCCCGTGCTGTCCCTTACAAGCTCCGGTTTACAACCCCCCCCCCCCCCCCCCCCCCCAATATTATAAGCTTGCTGCGCCCCTGATCTCAATGCATGTTCCATTTCTATTTTTATTGTTCAGCGTTCGTGGTTTGCATTGTCGGATATAGCACAGTTGGATTTTCTGAACTGCACATCAACGAGAAAGCCCAAAGCGCTGTTCCACATTCCCCCAGCTCTATAACTCAACATTTCCTCCACTATGGCCTCATTAAAATGTGTATTCAACTCACTTACTTGTTCTGTATATATTAGAAGCCGGGCTGTACAGATTAGAATTGAAGAAAACCCGAAATGAGTTAACCTTATTTCAGGAAATCCTTTTTTCAGGTAACATCTTTTCTGCTTTTTGAAGCGAGAATCAGCAAAACAACATTGATATGTTTGCCAATGTTAGAGCAATGTTGCGATGAACAATCTTGAATACAATGCTTTAGCATTGCAGATGGCAGCTGGTTGCACTCAAGATACGATATGTGGTTAATTTGTTCTCATTTAGAATCATGTTCCATTTGCACTAAAATCTTTCATTTGGCACCAAAACACATGATTTGGCACCGAACAAAAATTCCACATGGCACCAAAACATTTCGGGGAAGTGTGAACAATGGGGTGGGGGGGGGGGGGGGGGTGACGAACCTTTCCTATGGATCTTCCAGTATTAATGACAACTGTCCAAATTAGTTTTTCAACCCTTTACCTGACATTAAACGCAGACGACATTTGCAAACAAAATTCTTGAATAACTAATTTTTTCCATTTTTTTGTCTCAAAACCATAGGTTATGACCCCTCATTGGAACGAGCTCGACGAGCTCGTTCCAAAGAGGGGTCATAACCTATGTTTTTGAACAAAAAATGAAAATAAAATTTTCGATTTTTGAGAATACCGCTGGTCGGTTTTGGTCGTTACGTTGGGTAAAGGGTTAAGCAGAAATGAAAACAAAAGGTGTCTACACTGTAGTTACCAAAGATCAGGTATTGGCACATCTTTGGGAGTGCGGCGGCTTTGCGGTAACTGGTTCTCGTCAGATCACCGAAGTTAAGCAATGTCGAGCCCGGTTAGTCCTCGGATGGGTGACCATCTGAGCGATCGATTCGGACTCCTGCGTTGTGTTCTTGGGCAAGACACTTAACCCCGCTTGTCCACATGGGGGCACGATGACGCCGTGTACTAAGGCGTACTGCACGTCGATGGTGCGCATGTCTTCAACCAATCTAACCCTGCCTGTGCTGCGGTGCAGAGTTACGATGTTGGGGAGCTGGCAGCTGCTCGTCGTTGCTCAGTGGTTCTCTCCGGGCACTCCGGCTCCCTCCACCCGTAAAACTGCTACCGACACGGTATGACCTTGGCTGTTAATGTGTCGTTAAACCCTAATAAAAAAATAGCACATCTTTAGCGGATGCCTGTGGGACAAGTGATGGAGTAGTAGGTATATCTACCATATTTATGCATTTGATTGAATTGATTGATTGATTGGTTTAACAATATGTTATATCCAAAACAGTATATCTAAAGTACATAAATAGAGGATATGGAATGGGTGTTTTTCTCATATAATATTTATGAAACGAGTCTTAAGAATTTTCCGTTTTGGCGAGCCCAAACGGAAAATTCGGACGAGTTTCATCAATATTATATGAGAAAAACACTCATTTCATATTCTATTTATCATATGACACACACACGCACAAACTAGCCACTAAGTATGACCCTTTTAACCCATCACCTAACTTGAGTCGCAGACGGCACATGGAAAAAACATCCTCGTATAACTAAAAATTTCCATTTTTTTGCTTCCAAAACATAGGTTATGACCCTTCATTGGAACGAGCTCGTCGAGCTCGTTCCAATGAGGCGTCATAACCTATCTTTTGGAAGCAAAAAGTGAAAATATAAAAAAAATGAATGGCGTTTTTCTTGTAGGTAAAAGATTAATACAATATAACCCACCCGAAATAGGACAGATAACGTAAATTCTCCCTGCTGAAATTATGCAAATGTGACCCAGTTGTATTTTGTTTAGCCAATCAAATTGTCCAGTTTTGAAATTAACCAATGAAGGGTCCCAGCTCTAATTATCCAAATTATGAAAATGTGGCCCAGTTGTATTTTGTTCAGCCAATCAAATTGTATAGTCTTGAATTTGACCAATGCAATTGACGGAAGGCTTTATTTATCACTCATTAATATGAAAACAAAATATCAAATGTTTTAAAGTGAACAAAACGGACGAGTCATGTGATAAAATACATTACACAACAAAGACAAAGAGTATGAACAGGAAAATGGATACAACAGAAAGCTGATGGTTTCGTAAGCTGTATCACACATCTGCACTTGAACTTCGAAATTAACACGACCCAAGATTACAGTTTACTATATGACTATATTTATTAAGGTTTAACGACACTTTAACAGCCAATGTCACATCGTATCGGTGACAGTTTAACGGGTAGAGGAAGCCGGAGTACCCAGAGAGAACCACCGTGCAACGACGAGAAGCTGCCAGCTCCCCAACATCGTAACTCCGCACTGCAGCACAGGCAGGGTTAGATTGGTTGAAGACATGCGCACCATCGACGTGCAGTACGCCTTAAGTACACGGCGTCATCGTGTCCCCATGTGGACATTCGGGGTTAAGTGCCTTGCCCAAGTACACAACGCGGGAGCTCGAATCGATTGCTCAGACGGTCACCCATCCAAGGACTAACTGGGCTCGACGTTGCTTAACTTCGGTGATCTGACGAGAACCGGTTACCCAATTAGTAGGTTGGAGATTCTGACAGTTGCTCGCCGTTTCTCGGTGGTTCTCTCTTGGGTGTTCAGCTTCCTCTACCCATAAAACTGTCCAACACGACGTGGCCATGGCTGTCGAAAGTTTCGTTAAACCCCAATAAATAAATAAATTAATAATTAATAAATAAATAAATAAATAAATAAATAAATAAATAAATAAATAAATTAATTAATTAATTAATTAATTAATTAATTATAGAAATATCGAAAATGTTTGTTCGAATGTCCGTTGTTGTTCATCACATTAGTCAAATATACCCCGTTGATGTGCCTTTTACTCTATCCATGTGTGTATATGTCGGTGATAAGATTATCGAACATGGTTAGAATTGAGGGCCATCTCAACCACCAACGGCGTTGCAGGGAGGGGGGGGGGGGGAGGGGTAGGGATGTGACACCCCACCCCAATAATTTTTCCAGTCGGAAAACTTTTATCTGGATAGGAGTCTTGTCTCGATTTGCCGGCTGCCCGATTTTTAAAAATTCTCTATCTGTCCGCAAGCTAATTAATTATTTTCCCGGCTTGCCCGCAGCTAATGGAAAGTGTAACTATAGTTAGTTTTAAATAAATTAACAGGGTAATAATATCAATAATTACTATCAATTAATACTATTACTTTAATTAACTCGTAAAGTTAGTTCGCACTATATTCTGGAGTGCAGGTTACACAACTTAAAGGCTTCACATTATATCCATTTGTTTCGTATTATCTATGTATTTCTATGTATTTAAGGGATAGTGCCTACAGTCACGGTGACGCTGCATGTCGATGGTGCACCTGCCTGCAGGCACTCTCCCATAAATTGAAACAAGTCAGATCCATTGGTTCTCGGGCCCAAACATACGGGGAATTTCCGACAGAATGTTTCGCGAAAACACAGTTATCAACTCAAACGATGTTCGGTAAACAATTTCAATATGGCAAATACAAATTAAAACAAGGCAAAAACTAATGAACATATTTTGACGACCGAGAATAATTTAGTACCCTGCCAGTTAATGCATGCACATAGGGAGGGTCTTTTTTGCTCATTGTTTGATTTTCAGAAAATTAATAACAAAAAATAAAATTCTCCCCTCCCTCTTTTCGCCCCAATTTAAAAAAAAATTCGGACTATAATCTGGGTATTGATGTTTCATGGCCTTATGTATGTATGTTTTAATGAAGCCTTTATCAATGAAGTTTCTTTGTATAATTTTTTTGTACTTATTAGAACGAGGCTATAACAGTATATACAGATTATCACCACAATGTGTGTCTCAGATCAAGTCGAGTTGTAGGCACAGAATAGTATTTCGACGAGCCCGCTAGGGCGAGTCGAAATGCGATTCTGTGCCTACAACGAGATTTGATCAGAATTTCCGGAGACACACACTGTGGTGATGATAAATTTATCTCACAATATTGACCACAAAATGTGTTATAAAACTATTTTAAGAGGAACTTTTTCGTTTGCCTTATCGATGGAAAGACGCAAATTGAAAAATAGAATAGCGTTCATTGATCTCCATATTGAGGTCAGTGATGACGTTACACTTAGAGAAAATTACGTCACTGGGATTCCCTTTACTGAATACTGTCTTGCGAAGTGGAGCAACTGTGTGTTTCGTCAACGTGAATTTGGTTGTTACTTTTGCAATAATTACTGGTGAATTAACGTCTCTATTGGTGTGAAGGTTTATTATATTTTAAAATATGCCGTTCATCCTTTATTGAGGTGGAGTTTTCCACATTTCATAGCGAAAGCCAATCCTTTAACTTCAAGAGAGAAGCCTCGACTCGAGCGTTCAGGAAAAGTGCGCATAAATTAACTGTTCGTTGCTTTAACTTCCCCAGTGACATTTTAGCATGCCGAGCATAATAAATACGTTACAGGGCGTTTAGTTGGCAGATACAGTGTCATATACGGCTCAGAAGGGAAAAACGCAAAGCGTTCGAAAAATTATATTAATACCGTTGTTTTGGCAACAGCAGAATCACGCGCTTGTATCACGGGCCCTTGATACGGATTCGGAACAAGGGCCCAGATACATTAAACTTTAGTTGCGTAACAGTGCAAAAACGCCCCGATTATGAGATAAAAAAATATTGTGATGAGTTGACGGCAACATGGTCTGAGGTTTGCCGTCAATTCACCACAATAATGTACATTTTCCTCAGACCATGTTACCGTCGATTCATCACAATAACGTACACTTTCCAATAGACACTATCTATAGCCCAAAACCTACATTGTGAAACACAGCAGGCTTATTTACTAAACTTGTGATCGTTAAAAGTTGCCTTGTCTAAGGCAACTTTTAACGATCACAGTTTTAATAAATAAACATCTCCTGTATCCACGACCACACTGGACAAATAACCAATAAACCAGATAAACCCATTCCATCTTAGTTCAAATCGTAAATCGGTTTGTAATTTAAACAACACTTCACCCGGAACACCGTCTGGTTCACACGTAAAACATCCCGAAAAATGAAGCGGCTTGCTAGTCACTCCATTGATGAAGCAGTTACGAAACGGGCGACGTAATTTCAAATATTTCGCGTTGTGACGTCAGACGGTAACATTTGCCACTTGAGCCGTAAACATAGAATATACTAAGCGAACTCTCGGCCAATCAAAGGAGGACAATTTTAGTCTTATTGGAACATTAATCCATCTTAAACTTCCCCAACAAATGTTGTTTTAACAAACAACATGTATCACTGACTCCTACTTAGAAAACAACAGAAGCCGGCAAATAGAGACACCCCCCCCCCCCCCCCTTGGATGTCCACTCCCTCTTCTTTGAAATCATGCACTTTCTTCACAGACTTTGATACATCGACTCATACAAATGGAAGTCTGTAATAGCCGATTCAGGTTGCCGGGTGTCCTGTTTGACTAATTAGAAATACTTGTATGAAGCGTGTTAATTAAAAAAGATGTTATCTTTTGAGTTTTTTAATTAGAACTCCCACTGTCAAGCATTCAAATGCATCACCAAAGCATGCCTTCAAAGCAGGGGCGGATTGGGTCAAGAAAAGTTACCGGGGAATGCACCAAGTGGACCTGGAGAAAATTTTGATTTTGCGAACTGATCGAACGCGGCTTCCTTCCATCTAAGAGATTAATGGCAGTCGACATAGCGAACATTTCGGTGGCATTTTTGCTTCATCTTCATCGATCATTCGACAAAAAATGGTTCTACCGGGGGGAGGGACCCATCGGGAAGACCATACTTCGGTCCGACCTGAGAAAAATTTGATGTTTGAAATTAAAGGAACGCGGTTTCCTTTTATTTGAGCAATCAATGACACACATGACCGCTGGTGTATCCAAATGTCCTCTATGTGGACTGCCATAGAGAATATTTCGATATACCGGAAGTCTATGCAATGAGATCCATTTCGCCTTTTGGTCATCTTAACGACATTTAACGTACCACCAGGTGTTGGGATGCATCAATTTTGGAGACCCAAGGGAACCCACAGTAGGGAGCCCACCGGGAATTTTCCCGGTGGATCATACGGCCAGTCCGCCTCTGCTTCAAATAACGTGTACGCTTGATGATGAAGTTTACTCCTTTACCCAACGTAACGGCCAAAACTGGCCAGCGCTATTCTCAAAAATCGCCAATTAATTTTCACTATTTTTTTCATTTTTTGTCTCAAAAACATAGGTTATGACCCCTCGTTGGAACGAGCTCGTCGAGCTCGTTCCAACGAGGGGTCATAACCTATGTTTTTGAGACAAAAAATAAAAAAAATTAGTTATTCAAGAATTATTTTTGCAGGTGTCGTCTGCTTTTCACGTTAGGTAAAGGGTTAAATATTTGATCAGTTGGGACCTGAGCCATCACAGTCGAGACAAATCAGGTATACACCACCCAGTCGGTTATCCTCGATCTGCCCCTGCACCCCAACCTCATCCGTTCACAAATTAGGCGACCACACCTGCAAACACAGGCTGTGCTTGAACTATAGGGTCTCTGTGGAAAAGAAAAGCCACGCCGCTAATTAGGTGTAATTAAAAAGAATTCAACGCCGCGTGCTGATGTTAAAATTCGTCTTTGTGAACCGCCCATCTGTTGCTTTTGCTCAAAGCTCTTCAGCTTGTCCTTCGCATCTTTCTCTGCAACACACCTACGCGAACACACTGAATACTTTCTATGCTTTAAACTATGAACTGTTCAATTGGATTAACGTACGGATGAACCTATATAAACTTATCATCAAAAAAAAAAATATGCAGGAAACGCGTTTTCCGTGAAGAAAGGATCTTTACAAACGTGCATTGATACCACAATAAAGGACAATTTCGTGCTTCAAACATTCAAGGGGAGAGGTCAACTTCGCTTGGCTTCTGTCACCACCTGTCGGTCCCTAACGGTACACGCTGAATTATTAATGTACAGTTATTTCAATAACCGCTATTGAAATTTAATTTCTATGTAAAGAAATTTATGATTTATTTTTGAATTTAATTATATTACAAAAGATCATCCTTCAGAAATGAAATAAAACACAAACAGCCTCAGAAGCAGGTGGTGTCCTCAGCACGCGACGCGGCTATTGTATTCGAGAACAATAGACGCGCGTGCCCTCAGCAGATGAATTGAGATTGTAGAGAAATTTTTAAATGCTAAAATTCACCTGTCTAATGATCGTGTTGAGAAATTTCACTGCGGGATTCCTTTGCATTTTACTTTCATTTTATTACCATTATATATCGTGTTAATTATTTAATAACTCTTTATTCGTCCTGACCTTTATGTTTAATATTCTTCTCACATATTGATGACGCGAACTCTGTTATTGCTGGTTTAGGGCCTCTTTTTCGGGCATTTACAGCTATCACGTTGGTTCTTGGGACCAAACATACAGGGAATTCCGATAGAAAGTTTCGCGAAAACACAGTTATCAACTCAAACGATGTTCGGAAAACAATTTCAATGTGGTAAATACAAATTCTAAACTACCGTATATAGGAGAGCCGACAGTGACTAAGACTCGACATAATCGCTGTGTCCGTAGGTTGGGATATGGCAAGATAGGGGGGGGGGGGGGAGTGCAAGGATGAGAGGGATGCGGCTTGAAAAGTTCTGAGATTCATAGACCTTCTGTGCTCATAACCTCACACTGGAACATAGATAAGTTTCTGCAGCGGAACCTCCTTAAACTTTTCTCCTGACGGAGACCTGATGATAGAAGAAGAGTTTTATTTATTTATTTATTTATTTATTTATTTATTTATTTATTTATTTATTGGTGTTTAGTTCACATATTTTTGCACAATGGCTAATCATGACCACAACATGAGTATCAACTCAAGACCAGGAGTGAGCGTTAATAAGCCATGTTGCCCATTTTAGAGAGGGTCTGCACCTCCCAAGCACTGGTGATTGGGTCCTATTTTACCAGTAAAACAGAGCCTATTTACCGCTGGGAACAGGCACTGCTTCACTTCCCGGGGTTCCCGTGGAGTGAAGAGTTCAATTGGAGACACTTCGTAGAATTTTTCGAATATCTCGACGACTCGAAAACTTCAGAATTACTGGGACTCGATTCGAATCTTCGAGACTATTCGAATGAAATCGTATTTCGTAGCTTCACCTGGCCATAACTGGTTTCTACTACTGCTGAATTTAGTTTCTATCATTTTCTCCCTGCCATTGCCTGCCACTACGACTACAAGATGTGCCCTCTGGTAGGCTTCCACTACTGTTGGTTTCTACCGCCACCCCTACCGCCTGTCTGCACTAAAATCATATCACTGGTTCCTACGATTAGCACTACTAACTTCTACCAATACCATCCCCACCAATCTTATTATTAACTCTTTTGGCGCGACTAAAGACGGTAGACCGTGGAAAGGTACTGCAGTAGTCATTTTAGTCAACTGTGTGTGTCCATTTCCAAGTGCTTTTAACCCTTTACCCAACGCAGACGACATCAAAATATATTATTTTTAATATCATTTTTTCAAATTTTTAAAAAAAAATCAACAAAACCATATCATGTGACCCCTCGTTGGAACGAGCTCGTTCCAACGAGGAGTCACATGATATGGTTTTGTTGAAATTTTTTAAAAAATAATATTTTTTCAACTGCTGAAGTTGCATATTACGCGGGAGAGGGGTGCGGTCTATTCGTTGGGTAAAGGGTTGAACAAACATACGTATTCCTATGTTTCGTGCACCATTTATGTCCTATCCATGAACAACGATATCGTCCCTTGAAAGTATAAAGGTGCCATTTAAATATATATAGAAAATCATTTGAAAAACTGTCAATGAGATCATTAGAACATCTTTTAAAATAATAACGCTTTAGTCTAACAACCTATACTTTTTGTAAAATTCCTTTGAATATTAGGCGCTAAGAATTCTGTTTCTCAGATTATTCTGCGCCGAAAGAGTTAAAGCCTATAGTAAAAAATCGTCTTCTCCCATCGCCGCAGTGCTGCACTGCTTGACGCTACCTCTATGGGTCCAACATGCCCCGGTGTGTAATATTATTGGCGGTGTGATTGGTGGCTTCAACTGCAGTGGAGTACCAGGAAGAGCTAACAAGTCGTACGAGAATCCACTCTCACATCTCTTCGACTCATATCATAGCAAGAGGCGCAAGAGCCAAATAGTCAGGGGTTTAAATTATTGTTACAATCAAGCAATCTGGGTTATCATATAACATCGCGTGTACGAGAACCGATCGGCCAGATATTACATGGCTGACAATTTTCGTCATTGAAAGAGATTTACAGGAAAGTTAGCGCACCTTAATTTCCTAAAGCTGACAGTAAATTTAACTCTAAGGGTATGGGAATTTCATATAAAATTTCGAATATGTTAGCGAATTTGTATCACCAATGTGCGCACTCTTTCAAAAACTGTGGGTATTTTCTAGAGTTTTATATATTCCCTGTTTTTATAGGGACCAGGAACGGGAATGAAATTACTCTCAGAACCGGGAACCGGAAAATTTCCCGCGTAATATCAAGCAAAGTTACAAGGGTAACATGACGCATTTATTTTAATAATAATGAGTATATTTCATTGGCAATCTCCCATCTCCAAACGGAAAAGTTCTTTTCCTAAGATAAGTATGAAAAACCCGTTTCAATCTCGTCTTTATTTTCAGAATCGCTCGCATTGTCACCTCTGCCTTCTCCGGCATCAACATCAACACCCTCTTCACTGCCGTCACCAGTCTCCTCTGCATTAAGCAGAGAAGACTGGTGACGGTAGTGAAGAGGGTGTTGATGTTTGTGGAGAAAGTGAATAGCGATACTAATAATTCTGAAAATGAAGACGAGTTTGTACTTTGAAGCGGGTGAAGAAGATTTTGCTGTTGAAAGGGAGGGGGGGGGGGGGGGCCCTCCTGAACTAGTTGAGAGCTACACTGATTTGTTGAAAATGGTTCGTCAGGAATCAGGACTGTAAAGATTTCAGGCGTGGAAGGGCTGACGAAATCCTATCAAGTTTCAATTCAGAAAACTTCAGTTAAATACACAAACAGTGTCACGCTTCATTCCCGGTTCCGTGCTGTAGATTCCCCGGGTATCGGGGCCGGCTTTCGGAACCCGGAACCCTGGAATTCACGTTCCCGTGATTTTACCCTAGTATTTTACTGTAGATTACCTGATGGTGTAAACACACGGAAGCGCGATTTACAGGAATTAGCTAAATCAGTCAGAAAATTTTGCACTAATTCTGTGAAAATTTCAGATAAAATTGAAATTGCGAAATGTTAGCGAATTTGTATCATCGATGTGCGCATCATTTCACAAACTTCGGGCATTTCGGAAAGAAGTATAAAAATGCAGAAGCGGGCTTTATACAATTGTTCCCAATCAGGTTGAACATTTGACTGTTTCTTATTCACTGTTGAAACCATTTAATCCTTTACCCAACGTAACGGCCAAAAATGGCCAGCGCTATTCACAAAAATCGCCAATTAATTTTCATTATTTTTTTCCTTTTTTGTCTCAAAAACATAGGTTATGACCCCTCTTTGGAACGAGCTCGTCGAGCTCGCTCCAAAGAGGGGTCATAACCTATGTTTTTGAGACAAAAACGGAAACAAATTAGTTATTCAAGAATTTTGTTTGTAAGTGTCGTCTGCTTTTCATGTTAGGGTTAAAAATAATAAAACTCCATTTTAATCATCTTTTTATGTTCTGTAACTTGTTTTTGCTTATTATACCAACAGGGGGTCCACTGTGTATACCGGAATGCCTCCATACCTGATAGGTAATGGATATAAAAGATATTGTGTGGTCCTTTCTTTGTATTTCATTCGATCATTTTCTATTTTTGTACAGTTGCACTTGCACCTTTGTAAGTGTGTTTCTGTAGGGTGCGGCGTTAATATATCCGTTGCCAGTTCGCAAAACCCGATTTCAATGATGAAATAAAAATACTGCTTATAAAACTCCTCATGCCAATAGTAGCATCTTGCGTTTTTCCTGCTTAAGCACCCAGAATGTGAAGGAATAACCGTATTAAAAGACGCAGCAAATATAAAGGTGAGGAGTGTACATGAACACGTTTTTGGCATTGACAGCGTGAATTTATATATAGAATATACCCAAAGTAGCTTGGTGTACCAACTGTCCATTCCATTTTTATGTTACAGTCAAACTGTGAAATCAGTCATTTCGTGAAATGCCTAAAATTTTCAGTCATTTCGTGAAATGCCTGTAGGGGAAAGTCATTTCATGAAATGACTGGAATTTCCAGTCATTTTATGAAATGACTAAAATCTATGCCCAGCAATTTCACGAAATGTCTGGAGTCTCTGGAACAGTAGTCATGGTGGGTTTTAAATGACTGACAGAGGAAGAAAGTTTCTGTTGATACCGGAGTAGTATGTCAGGGGCTTTTCAGGGACAGGTTGGGGGATCTTATCGGGGGATCTCATGTGACGTCATAGTCACGTGACGTAGTGGCGCCATGTTGTGTTGTCATGGTAACCCGCGTGAGCGGCCATGTTGTGACGTCATCTCCATAGTGATACGTGGTGATAGTGCGCATGCGCAGCGCGTGTTGTTAGGGTGATACGTGTTTCCGTCGTCCATTTTGTATACTGGAGGCCGCCATCTTGGTTTCTATGGTAGCACGTGATTGCTATGTTACCTAAGGTCTGCAATAGGATAGGGGTATGTTCGGGGGTGTGTTCCTTTGTAGAAGAGTAAATCTGATTACCATAAACAACCCGACAATCCCTCCAAAATCACCAAAATCCACCCAAAATCACCGAAATTGACTTTATTTCCCCAATTTATCGGCTTAGCACGTAGTGCTATAGTACTAAGGGGTACAAGGAGGTGCATTCGATTGAACAGGAGTAATGTTCTCGATTAGAATTCTCCCAGAATCCCTTTTTGGATCCCTATCCCATGACGTTTTTCCCCTATTAACTGGTAGAGTGCTGGAAGCCCTATTTTGGGCTTTACTAAAAGTGACAGGCAATAACTGTCTGTGGCTACATTCTGCCTGAGGAAGCCTTTATTGTTCCTGATATGAATCAGATTTTTTATACAATACCTTGCTCTCTGACATTTAATTGGATAATGCCTATAAGGCACTATCCAATTAAATGTAATAGAGCAGTATATGATGAGCTTAGATTTGTTGTCAGAAAAAACTCAGCACTTTACCAGTTAAGAATATCACGTAGTGCTATAGGACAAATTTACCCAGAATTCTCCGCTTCTATCTATATATGCAATAGTTTTCGTCTATCTGACCCTGTTCCTTTATTCTAGAGTATACTCCAGTAGCGTAGAAGAGCCTATTAGTTGGAACAGTTTACCTTATTATTGCTATATTTAGCAATTTCTGGTCTATTCTTGTTAGTTCTGACCCTATTCCAAGTACTCTTGTTGTTTCATATATCTAGATCATTTATAACCAATCAGATTACTTAATTTCTCATGATCTGTATGCAGAGTTATCTCCCTTCTGCATAATAAAAGCCTATATCCAATGGCAATATCCCCGGGCACCCCAATTTTAGCACCCCTTTTTTGAAAACACCTGTGGCTGTGGAATCCCTTTTTTGTCATATGTGCTTATGTGAAAAAGCACAATGTGACACAATGTGCCCTAGCACAAAGGCACATGCTTTATGTGCCGATATGTGCTTATGTGAAAAAGCACAATGTGACACAATGTGCCCTATCACATAGGCACATACGTGTATTTGAGGATACCTTTGGCCTGGTTTTGTATTATTTGAGGATACCTATCGAGGATACCTACTGGAGAATCCCTTTTTGTCATATGTGCTTATGTGAAAAGGCACAATGTGACACAATATGTCCTATCACATAGGCACATGCTTTATGTGCCGATATGTGCTTATGTGAAAAGGCACAATGTGACACAATATGCCCTATCACATAGGCACATACGGGTATTTGAGGATACCTATGGCCTGGTATTGTATTATTTGAGGATACCTATCGAGGATACCTACTGGAGAATCCCTTTTTGTCATATGTGCTTATGTGAAAAGGCACAATGTGACACAATATGCCCTATCACATAGGCACATACGGGTATTTGAGGATACCTATGGCTTGGTATTGTATTATTTGAGGATACCTATTGAGGATACCTATCGAGGATACCTTTTGGAGAATCCCTTTTTTGTCGCATTAGGCTATGTAAAAGCCCTCAATGGGTCTAATGTAGTCTTACTAACCGCTTCCATCTTGTCGCCAAAGCTCCAAGGCCATTACAGGTCTATGGCCTATCTGTCCTATCATTAGCTTCTACAACAGTCTTGTTCCATTGCGGCCTTGTACCAGTACTATTGGCTTCTGTTATTCTGCCCCATATCTCATCCATTACTTTCTAGCTATACCTATCTCAGTCTCGACTATAACATTGATCAAGGTTGAATCAGATTTCCCCTGTATACATATAAGGCATTCCGTTTTGAGATTCCTAGCCGAGTCCGTAATATTTGTTTTTTTTTAAAAGCTTTGAAAACTAATATTTTTTCAACTGCTGAATTTGCATATTACGAGGGCGGATGTGGCCGATTCGTTGGGTAAAGGGTTAAGTTGTACAATTTAACATGAGTTACGCGATTATGATCAATGAAGCAAATACGCTGCCGTACACACGTAACGTTACACACGCTGCCGTACACACGTACCGCTACACACGCTACCGTACACACGTAACGCTTCACATGCTGTCGTACACACGTAACGCTACACACGCTGTCATACGCACGTAACGCTACACATGCTGCCGTACACACGTAGCGACACACACGTAACGCTACACTCGCTGCCGTACAAAGCTGTCTGTTATTTTTGTTTCTTAAATTAACAAACGTAAACTTGGCTTTATTTTCTACTGATGTCAACAATTACTTGCTTCTTAACTGGACCTACCTGGTTCGTCTAATAATTTCAAGGGAGGTAACTTTATCGAAAGTCGATTTCCATGACGATGTAAGTTGAAATTATTATACTTATGAGGAAGGTTCAATTGCTGAGAAAAGCACCTATGACATCAGTAGAAAATAATGCCAAGTTTCCTTTTGTGACTTTTAATAAACGAAACCAACTGTTTTCAAATCTTGGCTTCCACCGCTTTTAGTCATTTGATGCCTTAACCCTTTACCCAACGCTGACGATATCCAAATTTATTATTTTAAATAACATTTTTATAAATTTTAAAAAAAATTTCAACAAAACCATATCATGTGACCCCTCGTTGGAACGAGGTCACATGATATGGTTTTGTTGAAATTTTTTGAAAAATAATATTTTTTCTACTACTGAATTTGCGCAAATATTACGCCGGCGGATGCGGCCGATTCGTTGGGCAGAGGGTTAAATTAATTTCCTTAAGCGAAACTTATGACATCTTAGGCCCAGTGACTAGGGGTTGCATACTACTATTACTAGTCAGTAAGAGGGGGTCGTGAGGTGGGGTCGAACAGTCCACGAAACGTGCAAGCTTATCGTCGAGATCAAAAGCAGTTTTTTGTCTGGAAATTCGGACACCCCCTCGTCAATCCCTCGCCCCCTTAGTAAAGTCGATGACAATACATTAGCCGTTCTGTAACTTAGATTCCGGCACATAAACACCTGGATGCTCGAGGCATTCCGCTCGGAATAATGCACCCCCATCCCTGCAGAGCATTGATTCGATTTTAGAAAATACCACACTCTTTTCACTTTTCCCACTTTAATGGTTACGGAATTGAACAAGGCGCTGTTCGGTGGCGTTGTCTCGGGAGTATTGGGAGGAGAGGGGGTGGGGCTTACTTATTTATACCATGATTACCTGTTCTACTATATATAAAAAGCCTATGACATAAATTTTAGCTTTACACACCAACCGTGGTGAACACGCCAGTAATGGATTTCAATAGTTAACATTTATACCTACAGTGGAACTACATCCAAGTTGACCTTTGGTGACCTCGCCTTGAATGCAAACTCGTCTAAATTTATCACTCGACGCCTCGTGAAAAGTGAAATGAAACCGGCAATTATTTATTACGTTTTTAAATAAGTTTTCCTCATAAGATACCAAAACTTAACAAACATACGTTGTCTCATTTTAATATGGCACCCATAATTCGAAATAGTATGTTATTATGTTATTGAAATGAAAAAGACCCCGTAATTTGCGCGTTTCGTTTTCTATTTCGTTTCTGCGATAAAATTGCCAGCGGAAGTACCGCCCACCGGCGCTCATGTAACAAACAAAAACAGAATCGCACGTGTGAATACTGATTTATTTAACATTTAAACTCTTATTAATCTGACGATCACGAATAAATAAAATATGCCCAAAGTAGCTTGGTGGACCAAATGTTCACCACTCGTGGTGAAGTGGTGTTAACCGCGCGCCGAAGGCTCGCGGTTAATACCACTTCACCACTCGTGGTGAGCATTTGGTACACCAAGCTACTTTGTGTATATCTAATATATAAATGCGAATGTCTGTGTCTATATCTCTCTATCTCTCTATCTATCTTTGTTCCGGGTGAACTCCTCCGTTTCTCGACCGATCGATCTCAAATTTTGTACACGGGGATAATTTGTCCCTGCGACTAACATGGGATGGGTGCCGTGCCCGTGCGGGGTGACCTTGACCTTGAAATTGGTGACCTTGACCTTTTATTTCGAAAACGGCTGGGCCGATCGGGCTAAAATTTCATATGTGCGGGCATATTGACCCATCGATCATTTTGATTTTATCGGGGTGCCCGTGCGGGTGACCGTGACCTTGAAATTGGTGATAACCACCTTCTCCCGTGCAACGCCGGGTATCACCCGCTAGTTCTGTATATAAATTCATGCTGTCAATGCCTAAAGCGTGTTCATGTACACTCCTCACCTTGATATTTGCTGGGTCATTTTAATACGGTTATTCCTTCACATTCTGGGTGCTTAAGCCTTCAGGAAAAACGTAAGATGCTCCTATTGACATGAGGAGTTTTTTATGCAGTATTTTTATTTCATCATTGAAATCGGGTTTTGCGAACAGGCAATGCATATATTAACGCCACACCCTACAGGAACACACTTACAATGGTGAAAGTGCAACTGTGCATAAATAGAAAATGATCGAATGAAATACAAAGAAAGGACCACACAATATCTTTTATATATCCATTACCTATCAGGTATGGAAGCATTCCGGTATACAGGTGAAGGTATAATAGGCCAACAGTACGCGTGTCCGGGTTGGGGTGCACTATCAAAAATCAATCTCCAAGGGCAAAACACAATGATTCTTTTCTACTGGTTAATAAATAGTTCACTCGAATCTCATTGTTTCCCTAATATATTCTTTTTCCGCACTGAATGTGCTGCGTTTTCTCTGGATCACCATTTTATATTAGAGTGATATGAGTGGTGTGGACCAATTTTGTTAGAAACAAATTTCGTTGTTCTGTTTTAGAGGACACAATAGTAAATTGTGTTCAGTGTCTTCATATAAATGACCACAGCTACAAGAAGCATTATCACTTATGGTATCACTGAACTAAATATTTGAATTAGAGTTACCCGCCTTGAAATGTCGGAAATGGTGCAATCTCTGAAAATAAACAGCCTTGAGAAAATATATTGTTTCCATAAACATTTGAAACATTCTATTGACATCTTGCATTATTGTTGAATATTCCTGATAAAAAAGAGGGTGATGTGCTGACTTCTGGACCTAAAAAATACAATTTACTTTTTGTGTGTTTTTGTAGGGAATTCCCTGAAAAATATGTGCACATGATCGGTACTTCCATTCTTGTCACTTTTTCTCTCTTATTTGTTGCATGACCCCTTGTTTTCGGGTCAGAAAAAGTTGTCTGAAGGGCTATACTTGACAAAGATATTTGAATGCCAAAATTAAAGTGATACGATCATATTTTTTTCGCCTGAACGTTATAATGGTCGCCTATGGGAAAATATTTTGTTCTGTGATACCTTATAAATCTATCGAATTTATGTTCTTTTAAATCACTACAATTTAAACGCAGCTTCGGGTGAAAGACTTGTTCAGTTCTGTCACCCACATAATGAGAAGTTAATGCCCCCCCCCCCCCCCACACACACACACACCCCACACGAAAAGACCCTGGAACTTCACCTATGGGGAGAACACACTCTTAATCCAGAACGAGGTGAAATCCAGTGCATGATGGGGAGGGACAAAATATTTTTCTGCTTCCATTGGCACCAGAAATATATTTTGTCCTCCTCCCCACCCACCCCACCTTCATTTGGCCGGACCATGCGTATGGTGCTGTTGTTAGCTCTTTATTGTGTTATTCAGATGAACAAATGAAAATACTCACTTTGTCAAAATATATGTACAGTACGTGGAGAGTGTATTATTACTAAATCACCCGCGGAGTGTAGATTCCACCCGAGCAATAATTTCAAATTTGTTACAAAGCATAATAATCACAAGCAAAGTTCCAGCCAAACCTGGAGGCCCATTGGCTAAAACATTGCTTGTGTTTTTTGTCCATATGTCCAGAATTCGAAAGTGATACTTTGGGTGGTAACTCCACTCCACGAGTGATTTAGTTACAATCCCCTCTCCACGTACTGTATGGTCAAATCACAACAACATGCTCTCATTATGTAACTATTCACGTTTTTCCAGTACTTAGAACAAACTGTAGTTTTAAATGATTTTTTTTATTATATTACAAGCAATGGAGTGAATTTGTCATGGCTGAAGAATAGGATCCCCCACGCCGCCTTGAATATTTGGACAATTTTTTGAATATGACAAAATAAATTCCACGGCCGTGAAAACTCAGTGAATGTTGTGTGGGTGCCTAAACCTACATGAAATCCCCATTAATGTTTATATTTGTTGACACCGTGGGTTATTATAAGATCGGGTAGCAATGAGTGAAATATAAGCAGAAATTACCTCACTGAATTGCTCAGAGATTTGCTGGTATATATATACCTGTGAGAGAGATTGTGATATATTCCATAGTTTTTATACCTGACGAATACTGTTAGATTCTTTTCATAGTACAGTGGAGCACACTCAATTAGATATCTCTTAATTGTATATCTCTGTTAATTGAATATAATTTCCAAGCACAAAACCATTTACCATACCTCCAGTACAAAGTTAACCTGTTAATTGAATATAGGTTACAGAGTAAACTCCTGTTAATTGAATAAAAAATCTTGTAACCTGTCGAGAAATTATCCTGACTCTCCCCAGTTTTCCTTTGTTTATAGACCTATTTGGCCTCAGTACATTCAATACAGGCATTTAATCTATTATATCCTGTTTGACAGAGCTCATGGAGCTCTGTCAAACAAGATATAATAGAATAAATGCTAAGTTTATCTCTAGAATACAGGAAAGTGACAATCCCTGTTAATTGAATACTCCTCTTAATTGAATATTTTTTTCATTGGCAATGTGGCTATTCAATTAACAGGGTTCCACTGTAACAGCAAATTAGTGAACAATTGAGTAGATTGACTTTTGTCATTATTTCATAATCACTGCTGGAGTTTTTTGATGAGAAATATTCCAGGAAAATGTTTTAAAAGGCATTTTTTTTCATGAAAATTTTTTAATGACAACTTTTTGTCAGTCGAATTTTTTCATGGCAATTTTGTCAAGAGAATTGTTTAATGACAATTTTTTTTATGAGACTCTATGAAAACTCACGGAATACTCCTTGTATTTTATAGTAATCTATATTGGAACTCTGCAAGAAGGGGATGGCTTGCGTAGCTATTTTTCACATATCCATAAAATCATATCACGTGACCCGTCCGCTCGTTCCAGTGAGGGGGGCACATATGATTTCAACTGCTCAATTTCAAAATTACTTGTGCCAATGCGTCCTATTCGCTAAGTAAAGGGTTAAAATATAAGAATGCAAGTAAAATATCAGCGAAGTGATCGATGTAGGTCTACTATCAGATTTTTGGCATGCCGATCTCTTGCATTTTTTTGAGTAGAAACAACACCCAGTGAGTATTTCAGTAATAATCCACTCTAGCAGTGGGTAGATGAAAATGTATCATACTTGCTAATGTACCGAAAAACCGATCCGATACCGAAATCATGGGAATACCAAAAACCGACTCGAACCAATCATTGAAAACCGAAACCTTCAATTTTCAAATTTTTCTTCATTCGCTATTTATAAGCTCCATGTTGAGGCTTGATAACAGTTCAGAGGTTCATTTTCATGAAAGAAGTGGCTAATTTTCTTTTCAGTTTTGTTAACCCTCAATGGACTGGGTAACTATCCTGAAGTCCTACTAGACTACAACTTATCCATGTCCAATTGCTTAACTGTGATGTCTAGTCAAGTCTTGGCTGCCTGTTAGGCAGCCAAGACCTGACTAGAAATCACTTCCCAGGGATATTATCTATTGTCAATAGGACCTCCTAAAGATGGCATAGTCAGGGCACATATTATTGTAGCAAATATTATTTAAGGTATTTAATAATGTAGTATTTAATAGTATAATTTAAGGTCTCGCTGTGAATTGAGGTCTTTTCTTTTTGGCTCTGTCCTCTGAGTTCGTCGCGTGGGAACCAGATGGTTCCATCTTCCAGGGGAAGATGGAGCCTTCTGGTTCTCGCGCGACGTGCTATTTTCATTTGAATACGAGATGGCTATTTTTATCTGTATGTTGTCAAACAACTGACGCCCCCAGTCAGTGACCATGGGCTACAGACTGAGGATGTCAGTTGTTCGACTTATTGAATCATGTAGCTGGTGAAAGTAGTTAAGAAGATGCTGCAATGACAAAAGGCTTGAGGACCAAGGGGCATAATAATCACGACAAAAAGAGGGTAATGCATCGACAGCCTAACCTAGTCAAGAGGTGTGTGTGTGTGGGGGGGGGGGGGGGGGGGGGTTCAGCTGATGTTGGAAAAAAGGACTCGACAAGGTAGATATGTTGAAATCTTATTTATTGTAGACTCGTTGTACAGCTGTTACTTTGTATGTTATTTTTGACCCCATATTCCCCAATTAGGGGACATTGGGTGAATAAATTGAATTGAATTGAACTGAATTGCTCTGAGATCGCAAAAGACTGAATGAGATAGATCTTTAAACATTAAGGTGCGTTCATAGAAAGTCACAAAATTACAGTAGATATGATTTGTGGCCGTAAAAGAATTTATTTATTTATTTATTGGTGTTTAAGGTCACATATTTTTGCACAATGGCTAACCATGACCGTGACAGTTTTACGGGTGGAGGAAGCCGGAGTACCCGGAGAGAACAACCGAGCAACGGCGAGCAACTGTCAGCCCCCCAACATACCAACTCCACACAAGCAGGGTTAGCATTGGTTGAAGACAGGTGCACCATCGACGTGCAGTACGCCTAGTACACAGCGTCACCGTGCCCCCACGTGAGCAATGGGGGTGAAATGTCTTGCCCAAGGACACAACGCGGTTGCCGCAGGTGGGATTCGAACCGAGGACCTCTCGGCTTGCAGCCTGCACCTCTACCAACTGAGCCCCGGCCGTAAAAGAATGCCACTGTTTAGCTCATTCGCAGTCTCATTTATAGCATTGTGGTAGAATATACTACAACTTATTCAGTTTTTCCCGATGTGAATTCCACTTTGGTACACGCTAAAAACTAAAGTGTTAAAAACTACACTTGAAATGCTGTATTTAACACTTACTAAGTGCTGAACTAGCACTTTGTTCAAGTGTAGATATCCCAGAACTTGACAGGTGTTACAATAATACCACTTGACAAGTGTAATGTCGCGACACCTAAAAGGAAACAACGCAGATGACGCGGATCAGGCTCGAACTCTTGAGCTTGATCCGCGTCATCTGCGTTGTGTCTTTTTATGTACCCACCAAGCGCAAATCAAATTATGGACGATTCTGGAAGAACCACCAATGTTAGAAACATGGGAAGTGCCATCCATTCAAGTTTCAGATGTCTGACGATTGTAATGTCAAAGTGCTTAAAGCATTGCACTTTGAGTGTTAAAATCAAACCCTAAGAGTTAGAATGGGTTTAACACCTTGAAAGTGTCAGTTTTAACACTTTAGTTTTTAGTGTGCAGTCAAGTCAAATACCCAGTACCGAACTGATACTGAGGTTTGCCCCCTTAAAAATACCGAAACCTATACCGAACTCATCTCTACTTATACTGGAATAATAGACCATGACGCAGATGAAATAACAAAATGATCTCTGCGATCACTGTAGAAACTTGGGATTAAAAACAAGCATTTAATTTTTATTGGATGGCTTGTTGTTGATATTTTGACATTTTTATTGATGTCAGAAACATCACAACCGAGGAAATGGTCATCAATGTTTCAAAAAGGAGATATTTAGATTCAAAATATGCCAGCACTTCAGTCCAGGAGTCTTGGATTCTTGGATCAGCCCTGGGTCCCAAAGTCCTGAATCCTGTGCCAAGCCTTCCCCCACGCCCCGATCGCCGAGCGAGAACCAGCAGGATAAATTGTCCGTCGTCTTGGCATACTAGTTGCTACTCATGTAAAGGAGGAATGGGAGTGTCCGTAGGGGATGCCCAATCTGTAAGTAGACTGCTAGCTACAGTACAGTCGCCGTGGATTGTTCGTAGTGCACGCGTGGTCAGTGTTCTCCACATACGTGTTTACTAAGTAATAAAAATCACCATTAGCAAAATTTTAATTAATGAAGCACCGGGTTGTACCCGGTGCTTCATTAATTAATTTTTTAATGATTATTCAGGGGGGAGGGGGGCACCAAAATTTTGCAAGACGTGACATGGGGGTGGGTGGGTCTCTTGAGTGCGCCAAAAATGTGCATTTCCAACTTGTGCAATTTTTTGGATTTTTTAAAAATATATCAATATTTCAATATATCAGCTAATATATACCACCATTTATGTTTCAAACCTTAAAGATGATGTTGTACATCACACTCTTAACATAAATACAACATCAGGAGGCTTTATATGTGAGAATATTGGGATTAACCTGGGAAAATGTCACATGTTAGTAGGGGGTAGGTGTCTTGATCTGGCCAAGCCTGATAATGATCAGCTTGTCATTTGTAGATTGGGGCCCCCAGCAGCCCACAGAGGTTTAAAGTGGTGGTATCAGTTTAAGAACATTATGAAAAACCCCTAAAGACAGCTGTGCCTACTAAGTTTATAAGTTTATTTTGGATTTTAATGGGAGAGTGGGGGTGGGTGTCTAAGAACGGTAGTAGAAAATTTGCATATAGTGGGTGGGTGGGTGGGTGTAAAAAGGGGTCAAATAAAAATTAGGACGTCACGTCTTGCAAATTTTTAGTGGTTCCCCCCCCGCCCCCCCTGGATTATTCTTAAAATTAGTGTTTGGAATCAAACATTATTGCGTCCGTGGAAATATTGCCCACCCGTGGAAAGTGACCATGCCACTGCGGTTGTATTGTATATACACGTTCCCCAGACTCGGTGCTGCGCAGGCTTCCTAAACATTCCTACAATAACTGTCGAGCTCCCTCAAGCTATTCAATTGGGAAATCGAAACATTTTAATTCTACACAACAGAACCAGCGAGTCTTACAATTAACCCTTTACTTAATATGAAAAGCAGACGACACTTGCTGAAAAAATTCTTGAATATTAAATTTTTTTAAATTTTTTGTCTCAAAAACACAGGTTATGACTTCTCGTTGGAACGAGCTCGTCGAGCTCGTTCCAACGAGGGGTTATAACCTATGTTTTTCAGACAAAAATAGATAAAAATAATGAAAATTATTTGGAGATTTTTGAGAATAGCGCTGACCGGTTTGGGCCGTTACGTTGGGTAAAGGGTTAACGCATTTCAACTAAGTACAACTAGTTCAAGAGTTGCGTAGAACTTAATGTATCGCGAATGGAGCTCTGCACCTGACCAACGGTTGTAATTTTGGACTGCATGATTCTTGAAGAAATAACTTTATTAAATCAAATTGACGAAATAAAGTTATCACTTCAAGAATTGTTAAGTCAAAAACTATAACTCTAGGTCACTGGATACTCACTAATGAACTTGCAAATATGAAACATGTTGCAAAAAACGTCATTTATAACGAGATTTTTCATCCTCCAAAACCACCCGAAGTCTCAATTTAATAACTGATTTCAAAATTGTCTTGGGGAGGGGGGGGGGGGGAGGGTGGCGGGGTAGACCTACCCACCACCTCTCTATCTCATCACTCGTGCTTTCGGCATTCGGGGCAGATGCCTTCGACATTTGATTCAGTATCTCTAAGGCGTACTGCCGGTGATGCCCCTGTCTTCAAACAATGCTAACCCTGCTTGTATGGAGTTAGTATGTTGAGGAGCTGACAGTTGATCGCCGTTGCTCGGGGGTTCTTTCCGGGTACTCCGGCTTCAACCACCCGTAAAACTGTCGTGGTCATGATCAGCCATTGTGCAGAAATATGTGACCTTAAACACCAATAAATAAATATCATCAATGCCCCGTGTATAGACCTCTCATAATAAGACAAAAATCGGACAAAATTATGCCTTTGACCGAAAAAACGACCTTACGAATTCAAAACGTTAACGATGCTCTCGGCAGCCAGAATCACCTCATGTCGGAAACACGCCGGATAAAACAGTGTAAAAACGATCAACAAAATATATTTATCGACATAATAAGTTATCTCCCCCCCCCCCCCCCCCCCCCCACTGCATGTGTAACATACGTGTGTCCCGAGTGAGATAGCAGGGAGAGACAGATTTATCTATTGACTAAAGTGAATTTTTTGATTTGATTGGTTGATAGATACGTGGTATGAGACCATATTCATTGAAACCCACGATACGTCCGCCCAGCCACTGACAAATTTCCCATACCCAGTGGAAGCCTCGTTCCGAAATCTACAAATTATCCATACCCCGTAGAAGACGCGTCATTCCAGTTTTACAGTGTACATGTATTATATTTTAATTTTTTATCTCCAAAATATAGCTCATGGCCTCTTATTGGAATGAGCATGTCGAGTACCCTCCAATGTGGGGTTCATAAGCTATGTTTCTGAGACAAAAAAGAAAAAAAGAAATTCAATAATTTTTTTATACAGGTCATATCGGCATATTTTCACAAAAACTCTTTTGCACAAAAATTCCACAGAAACCTGTATGGCTCAACAATGGAAGATAAAAGATCTCATGCTGTGTGTGTTCACACATGAAATAGATTGTACTTCTAAAACGGAAAGTCAATAGATAAATTCGTTACCCCGAGTCTGATCACGTGGTACGGGTTTTTACCTACCCGAAGCCAGCCGCCTTCGGCGTCATGGGATACGGCTGGTTTCGGGTAGGTAAAAACCCGTACCGCGTGATCAGACACGGGGTAACTAATAGTATCCCACCCCACCCACGTGACGTTATACATTTATAACGTTATTATGACGTTATGCATATCGTATCAGTTTCTTGCTACCAACTAATTCATTTTGACGTCATCAGAATGCCGTGTGATCAAAGTTTGATGCTCTAAAACTCTTTAAACTCCAAGATGCCACCATTCCTAATTGGTTTCGTGGTATATACCTTTGGTATATTCATAACTTTTGCATGCTCTTTCCGATAGTGTCATTAGTTTTTCAAAACAACGAATACCAAATGAGTTGATTATATCAGCACGTGACCGCCGATTAACTCTGGCTAACTAAAAATAATCCCTGATGGGTACGGGTGTGGGATGGGAAAATCTCACCCTCGGGACAAGATATTTGGTCCAGACACTCGACTTGCGAGTGTCTGGACCAAATATCTTGTCCCGAGGGTGAGATTTTCCCATCCCACACCTGTACCCATCAGGGATTATAATAATCTCGATTGCAGCCGATTTTATGGAAAGTGATTTTATTTACATACAACTGGATCATAAAAAAGTTGAGGCGTGGAAGAATAGCATTTTAGTTCCCATGATCGGAAACTACGGAAGTCGGGACCGAATTTAAACGAATAGACAAAATGTAGCGTGAGTATATCGTATTTACCGTTATACATGACGCTGCGGAAATATTATGTTATCAAAAGACAGTTTTTAAATAAAAAATGATTGTTAAGTGGAGAGAATGCCAAAGGTCGAAGGACAGGTGTGGAAACTACAAAGCCTCCAACTGTGTAATAAAGCGAAACGAACACATGCCAGAAGATGCGGGTTGTTTAACGGGAGGTAGATCTCAATTATAACGGTACATGTTATTGTTCCGCGAACAATACCCCAGCTAAGTCAACCTGTATTTAAATTAGATGACCACATCTGGAGAGCAGTCTAACGGTATTTCCATATATAGGCATGTCGAAATAATAACTGACGCCACTTATCAAACAATATAGTTCATCCAAGATGAACAGTGGGCGAGCAAGAAGCAGAATTGCTAACGGAGTACATCCCGTGAATTAATTATACCTTATCACACTAATTAATGTCAATAAATTGTTCAGTTGTTGAAATAAACCAACGCAAAAGTACTTTCATTAAATATAACTGCAGTGTTCAAATGTCTAAATTGGCAATAAGTGTCAAGAGAAATGATGCAACATTCTTAATATTCATGATTAATATTCAACAATCTTTACTGTTAAATTCTATTCAGATTTATAGCAACTGCTCTAGTTGTGTTTTGACGGCAAGAATTTATTGAAGAGAATAGGGATGGGGGAACAGGTTGGGCATGTGCTCCTCACAGACATTTTCCAGAAATAGTTTACAGAGAGAGAGAGGGGGAGATAGAGAGAGAGAGAGAGAGAGAGAGAGAGAGAGGGAGAGAGAGGGAGAGAGAGAGAGAGAGAAAGAGAGAGATATAGGGAGGGGGAGGGAGGGAGATAGAGAGAGAGAGAGAGAGAGAGAGAGGGAGAGGGAGGGAGGGAAGAGAGAGGGAGAGAGAGGGGAGGGAGAGGAAGAAAAAAGAGAGAGAGAGAGAGAGAGAGAGAGAGAGAGAGAGAGATTAGGACAAGAATATCTTCACTTTTGTATTTTTGACATAACACCATCACCCCACCAAAGAATCAGGGATGCTCCATGTAGCCAAATGTAGTCACTGGAAACCATTTCTAGTTCGAGTCCCCTTCATTGTCATCTTATCGGCAACTGTCAGAAAGAAGATGTTCCGATGTTTTAGTGTTGACAAAATAAGATTCGTCTGAGGACTCCCTCTTATAATGTATCTCTTTCTACGGTCTATAAAACCAAAGAAATTGTATATTCTGGGCGCCACAGCTTACAACTTTCTCCACTGGATCGACCACGACCTCTAAAGTCGCGAATATTACATATTTCTGGCTCCATATTTAACCCTTTACCCAACGTGAAGGCCAAAACCGGCCAGCGCTATTCACAAAAATGGACATTTAATTTTCATTATTTTTTCATTTTCTGTATGGGAACGAGCTTGTCGAGCTCGTCCCAGTGAGGGGTCATAACCTATGTTTTTGAGACAAAAAATAAGAAAAAATAATTATTCAAGAATTCTGTTTGCAAGTGTCGTCTTCTTTTTGTGTTAGGTAAAGGGTTAATAAATTTCAAAATTTGTTAAATATGGGAGCCCCAAATGTGAAGTTTTCTCGACTTTAAAGGTCCATTAGTTGCAACCCTACCATCGTTTACTGTATTCCTATACTTCCTCACCAAGGCACAGGGTTCACAACTGATATATTTAATATTTAATTTAATTAATGTTTAATGTCACTGACTTTGAGAACTGGCAAATATTATTAGTGAAAACTGACCCTAGTGTAAGATCGCCAGTTCGACAAATATTATTTATGGGGTACAGGCCGAACCCCTCCAAGCTTTGTCGGAACTTTTCATCAGAAACTAGGATGGGGTGCGACCGTCTGTTCCACTCCTCGATATAATAATAAAAATAATAACATTTCAGACAGTCGCTGATCTGTTGCGGTCCCCAGTGGGGATAGCCTCAATTAACCTGAGCCCACATTGGGCTGATTCCCCGCTCTTCCTTCTCTCGGTACTCAGAAACTAAATGTTTCCAGATGTTACTTACTTCCTCCATTCAATGTTGAAAACAAGCATACTAACACTCTCTAGGGGGGCGCGGTGGCTCAGTTGGTAGAGGTGCAGGCTGCAAGCCGAGACGTCCTCGGTTCGAATCCCACGTGTGGCAACCAGGTTGTGTCCTTGGGCAAGACACTTCACCCCCCATTGCCCACGTGGGGGCACGGTGGCGTTGTGTACTAAGGCGTACTGCACGTCGATGGTGCACCTGTCTTCAACCAATGCTAACCCTGCTTGTGTGGAGTCAGTATGTTGGGGAGCTGACAGCTTGCCGTTGCTCGGTGGTTCTCTCCGAGTACTCCGGCTTCCTCCACCCATAAAACTGTCGCGGTCATGATTAGCCTCTGTGCAGAAATATGTGACCTTAAAACACCAATAAATGAATAAATAACACTCTCTATCGTATCCCCCTTTACCTCCCATTGCATTTTCTCCTCTTATCCTGGTGATTTTTTTTCTAACAGGCTGACATTTTATGACAATCTACGAGAAAATGTTGCTGGGCTCCAAGACTCCAAAGCAGTCAAGTTGTATAATTAGCACTCCTCATTGTAGTCTTTCCTGTGTCGTCTACTTTCGCCAACAGGGCACTTTCGCCTACAAAATTATCAGGTAAAAGTGTAGGCGAAAGTGTACTAATTAAGGTATAGGGATTAGTAGCTAATTACCTGCTCTACCCACAATAAATGGACTGACCGACCATTCATTCCCAGCATTTTTCTCTTTTTTTTCTTATGTTATGTGTTTGTTTTTTTCTTATGTCATGTTTTTAGCTGAGACCATGAAGAGAAATACTGATTTGTCTTCATGGCCTTAGTTAAAACAACCAAAGTGTTTGTTGTTTTAACTGACCAGAGACTTCAAAGACCAGTTATCTTCAGGGCAAAAGTCACCTGTGCAGTGTCTTGATGCAGCTGACCACCTGGTAAAATTGGGATGTTAACTTAATGGATTCTTGTTTAGAACATCATATACAAGGATTTGTTATTTGTCGATAAAACCTTGCAAATATGGATGTTACTGGAACCGGCTCAGTGAGCCGGTTCCAATAATACTCATATTTGTATGTTTTTTATTGAGAGAGAGAGAGAGAGAGAGAGAGAGAGAGAGAGAGAGAGAGAGAGAGAGAGAATTTGTATCGATATTTCTCAATAAAACCTATGAATGTGAATATTATTGGACCCACTCTCTCTCTCTCTCTCTCTCTCTCTCTCTCTCTCTCTCTCTCCAAACGGTCAGACGATTTTATTGTAGGTAGAGTAGGTAATTACCTACTAATCCCTATACCTTAGTTAGTGCACTTTCGCCTACACTTTTACTTGCTAATTTTTGTAGGCGAATGTGCACTGGAGGCGAAAGTACACTGAACCGTCTTTCCCAATTCCGCCCTTTAGCTCCACTGACCTCGACCTCAATTTGAGCAGCCGTAATCCCCACCTTCCCAACATCTGCCACCTAGGGGCTTCTCAAATTTTGGTTAATATTCGCTCCAAAGAATGAACATAAAGACAGTAAAGACAACTTTTTCACTGAAACGAGCGGAAAACTAACAACGAAACAGAAGCACGTCACGTATTCCGAAACGCACATGTTGAGCAACTGAAAGTCATTTTTCATGTACTGCGCTTGTAATTATAACTGTAGACTTCAATTAAAAATATTGATTTTTTAAAAATTTCAATACATTTCATTTAAGTCGTTTCGGGACACCTGTTTGATATTTTTGATCTCGCCTACTGTTCATATTCTAAACGAACGAGTGTCGCGTGCCATCACATCTGCTCTCCGACACGGCTTCTGTGCCAATCAAAAGGCTTAGTTTCTGTTATCGTTCTTGTATTAGGTATAGTTTCGTCTATTCACGTAAATTTATCGGACAATGCACTATATCAAAGGAGAATCAAATTCAATTTTAATGTCAACCTTAACAATAAAATCCATCAATTGTTTACACCCAGCAAACAATAGGGTACCGTTAGATGGACGCAGATGGTATTCGGTAGTCTCACAGAGAAACACTTCTCTTGATACGACCTTACAAAGAAAGACGCTTCCAAACGCGGAACCCATTGATGTATAAAAATTTGAACGAGCGTCGGTATGTTTTATGAAATACCTCAACAGAAAAGCTTCAATGTTTGCTTCAAAGACAATTTAAGAAGTCGTCGCGAGAGAACCATAAGGGTTCTCACACGACGAAGTGTAACCGCAAATACACAGAACGACACGCATGTGTGAATGGGTTAATCGATATGGCATGAGTGCCAGCGCGGAAGGATAGAACGAAAGGCTGCAGGCCTCGAGTTTTATCCTTCCGCGATGGCACAAGTGCCATATCGATTAACCCATACACACGCGTGTCGTTCTGTGTTCACGTCAATAAAACAATTATTAGAAGGATACTTTACAATTCATTTGATAATTATCACCAAAAAGAACATATTTTGTCGCCAACCAAACTTGCGAGGGGAACCTGTGTTACTCCTTCGTCCTCTGAGTTCCAATGTGTTCTATGTGCCTACTGGCACATAGAACACATTGGAACTCATGGGACGACTTTTAGCTATCGCTAGGGATTGAAATTGTAATTGCGGTTCACGATTTGTAGAAAATCCCAGTGAAATTTCGCTTCTTTATAAAAATAGTCCGTCAACGATAGCCGTTTCACGCATGTGCGGATCAGATTTTTATTTTCCGCACGGTTTAGTGTTGCTGTAGATGGGAATTTCACAGAACAGGCGTGTAATAAAGGGGTAGCCAAATGAAATGAAGTGTGACTCTGAAGGGGAGAGGGGAGAGGGGTTCAACATTGCTGGCAATTTTCGTCATTGGAAGTGATTTGCAGGAAAGTTAGCTCCCCTTAATTTCCTAAAGCTGCCAGTAAATTAAACAATAAGAGTATAGGAATTTCATATAAATTGAAATTTCGAAATGTTGCCGAATTTGTATCATCGACGTGAGCATAATTATAATTTCACAAACATCAGGTATTTTCTTGTTGAGTAGTATAAAAATACAGAAACTGGCTTTTTACACTTTTTTCACCAATCTGTTTCAACGCTTTACTATTATTTTCTGTCGAAACCCATTTAAAAATAAGAAAACTGCCTTTTCGCCACCTTTTGATGCGACTTTCTTCCGTTCATTATACCAACAATGTTCCCATCGTGATATATAATAGAGAGACCGTCCTTTCTATTAACCCCTAGCACTCTGGAAGTACAACAGAATTTTCTCCAATCACTCTGTTTTTCTCTTGTGTAACCGGGGGGGGGGGGGGGGGGGGGCACTAAAAGTTTGCAAGACGTGACGTCCTATTTTTTATTCGGCTCCTTTTTACACCCACCCACCCACTACGTGCAAATTTTCTACTACCGTTCTCAGACACCCCACCCCCACCCCCTCTCTCCCATTAAAATCCAAAATAAACTTACCCCAATTGCCCACGTGGGGGCACGATGACGCTGTGTGCTGAGACGTACTGCACGCCGAGGTGCACATGTCTTCAGCCAATCTAACCGTGTCTGTGCTGTGTAGTACGCAGTACCGCTGTGCAGTGTGTAGTACAGTCGTGGGTTATGATGTTGAAGAGATGACAGTTGCTCCTCGTTGTTTGGTGGTTCTCTCCGGGTACTCTAGCTTCCTCCACCCGTAAACCTGTCACCGACACGATATGACCATGGTTGTTAAAGTGTCGCTAGACACCAATAAATAAATCAATTAATAAATGAATAACTTGGGTTGAATTTAGTGCATCAGAGAGAATTTTCCCAAAATATTGTCTGCACATTTTCAACATTTCGAACAAGACACCCACCCCCTACTAACGTGTGACATTTTCCCAGATTAAGCCCAATATTCTCACATATAAAGCCTCCTGATGTTGTATTTATGTTAAGAGTGTAATGTACAACATGATCTTTAAGGTTTGAAACACAAATGATGGTATATTTTAGCTGATATATTGATATATTTTTAAAAAATTCAAAAAATTGCACAAGTTGAAAATGCACATTTTTGGCGCACTCAAGAGACCCACTCACCCCACGTCACGTCTTGCAAATTTTTGGTGCCCCCCCCCCCCCCCCCCCCCCCCGCTGGTGTAACTATGAATTTAACCAATTATATCTTGTTTGACAGAGCTCCGTGAGCTCTGTCAAACAAGGTATATCTGGTTAAATATCAAACTGCACTATAGAACATATTTGGTGCTGAAAACATGGCCATTTTGACATCAGTGTGCAGAGGGTTAACGTAAGTCCAGAAAAGTAGATTTGTTAATTTTTTCCTGGGAAAAATAAAAACTTGCAAATTAGTATAAAAACGCATTCGCTAAATAAATCGCCCAAGTGGGCGCTTAGTTTTGGCATGCGTGATATAGACAGATATGCTTAATGCGAGCTTTTTGAGTTTGCAGTAGCTTCTAATCAGTGTGCCAAAAAGCCAAGTTTCCTTTGGTTACTTTTGATAAACGATAACAGACTGCTCGGTCTGTTATTTTCGTTTATTAAAAGTACAAAAGAAAGGTTGGCTTTATTTTCCATTGCCGTTTTCTCAACAATTACTTGCCTCTTAACTGCACCGTCCTTGCTCGCCTAATAATTTCAAGGGAGATAACTATATCGAATGTCGATTTTCTTTATGATATGAGACTGGGATGAATATTTTGCTTTTCCCAATGACAGCAGATGAATAGTTTTGTGTCTGATGCAGGGGCGTAATCAGTCTAAATGAAAAGGGGGGGTAGCAGCAAAATATTTTTCCTGCTGTCACTTCAATTCACCTCATTCTGGGTTAAGAGTTTCTACATTCGGTGAAAGCAATCAACTTTTCATGACAATTGGACAGTGGCTGGCCACCCACTTTTCCCTCTCCACTTTTCCCAAAATCAAACTTCAAATTACTATCTGACCGTGGTTTTCCCACCCTATATCACACCGGCACACAACAATACACATCATGTCATTGTTGTAGAAACGCTCAGTAATCGCTCCCAGGGCGTCCAAATATGAACATTTTTCCTGGGGAGATCCCCAGATACCCTCCCCCACAAGCGGGAGGGGGATAGCCTCCTCCCTAGTTCAGAGATGCGAACGTAGTGGCTACCCCTTACAGGGGGTAGCCACTACGTTCAGATCGCTGAACAGCCTCCTAAACTATCCTCCTCTAGCTCAGGCCTGCGGCGTTCGGGATATGCCTTCGGCATCTCGACCTTGCCCCCCCCTTTCCGCACACACCTTACTCAGGACCCCCCAAAATTGAAATCTTGGCGCCGCCACTCCAATTGGAGCATCTTGAGTACTCTCTGGAGGCTTTAGTACCCAGGAATTGAAGGAGTAACTATAAAAACTTATCCAAGAAATATCAGGGTGAGAGGACATGAACCGGTTTTAGGGGTTTATGAATGTATATGTGATGTTGACATTTTCCAGGAGAAGCGTGTGTGCGGGTGGGTGGGGGTGGGGGTGGGGATGAGTGCCCTTAATCATTTTCACCACCGTGACTACGCCACTACCCACATACACGACGCTCTGTTAAGTAGTTGTATTTCACACAGGTGGAGGTCTGGGGCTCTCCCCCGGGAAACGTTTATGTTACTTGTCAACTGAATCACCTGGAGTACTATTCTTGGGCTTAAGTGCCCAATATAGAATAGTAAGTAATAATGAGGCTATCATTTGCTGATTGCATAAGGCTGACAAAGAGTATTATTGACTTTTTTCAAAACTAGGTATAGAAACACCTTTATGCTCCAAGTAAGCATAAAAGCAACATTTATTCACCTTTATCCGAGAGTCCATCCTTAAGAATTGTCAAGGGAGTGAATATATTACATAGACAGACAATCTAAAATCATTTGGGTTAAAAATCAACCCCAATCAACTGGGTTGAGTGAATATAAACACAAAGAAATATAACAATAAAAGGATACGTTATGCAACCACTGGTACGTGTCTCGAATATAGAAAACGATGGTTACAAATAAATGGCGAACTTCCTTAGTTGTCGAGCTTTAGATAATATTTTGTTCCTTCTGTGTTTCGCCTAAAAAGTACCTCACACCTCTCTGATGGTCGTGCGTACGACCTTGAGTGGTTTGGGAGTTATAAAAAACATTATCATGCCTTAAACTTAGTTTGTCCAATCAGAACGCTGGAATACCATCTGAGGGTTCCGCTGTATCAGATAACTCGCCTGATATTATTGGATGTCGGGTGCGTGGCCACAATTGCTATGTTGATGCATGTTCACTCGCTTCGAAATTTCAAAATTTGAATTAGAACAAAATAAGAGAAATTAAGTACCAAAAATATTTTCAAGGTACCGTATTTATTTATTTAGAACATTAAATATTTAAAAAATGGACAGAAAATATTATTTCTAGTTCCAAAGGTTCCATTGTTGTTTTTACGATTCTGTCGGTTTTTTTATGTTAAAGCGAACATTTTCTTTACAGTTTACTCAGAGATCTCGGACCTGGACGTTGGGGCAAACCAGGGTAAAAAAATCGCCAGAGAAAGGGTCATGGAGGATTGTAACCGTAATTATCGAGAGGGGGTCAAATCAAAGAGGTCTTTGGCTGGCCTGCGTGATAAAGAGAAGCCAGGGTTTGAAGAGTACCTTGATGGCACCTTTGGAGGGTCACTGTTGTTCAAGCTGAGGTCGCGATCCCTGGAGCTGAGGGGAAAAATTGGGAAAGACGGTGAAAGGGAGTGCCAGATGTGTAACTTGGACATGGTGGAGACCCTGGAACACTTTCTTCTAGAATGCCCAAAGTATCAGTCTAAAAGAATGAGATTCACTGGGAGTATAATGGGGAAGTGGGATGGGAGAATGAAGGACATGTGGTTAGGGGGAGACTCAAAGGAGAGGGTTAATATGCTAATCGGAGAGATTGGGAAGAATGAGACAAGGGATATCATCAAGCAGTTCGTCTCCGAGTGTTGGGAGGAGAGGAGAAGCGTGGGAATAGGGAGGCAGTTTGGGAGTACAACGGTAACCATGGCATTCTCGCCCGAGAACCGCGACAAATCAGCGGCTGGCCAAAGTGTTATTATTATTATTACTCAGCAGATTAAAAGTGATTGTTTGAGCGTTTAAAAGTCCTTTGTTAACCCTTTCAGGTGGTAATGACAGTAAACTTTTAACCCGCTGAGTATTTTCAAGATAGTTTTCATCAAATTTAGTCATGGCTGCTATAAAGCAGCCATGACTAGATTTGATAAAAAAAAATAATATAAATGTAACACGAAATATCAAATATCCATTCAATTTACTGTTCGAATATGATTAAATTCGCCCAAATTATACTTATTTCAGTAACAAGAGAAACCCTGCGCTGGGCAGGAATATCCGCCAGCGGCATGCAAAGAGTTAATCAGTTAAAGACTACGCGAGAACGATTTTTGCATTTTAAATTCTGCTGTTTTGTCTGTTCTACAAATATTCATTTTTTCTCAAAAGGAGGGAGCGCGGTGACTCAGTGGTTACGGCATTGCGTGCCAACCCGAAAGTACCCCCTCCACCGACCTACGTTGGCTGCGTTGTGTCCTTGGTTTAGGAACGTCATCCCGATTACCCATGTGGGGGCATCGTGGCGCTGTGTAGTACTTAGGCGTACTCCAGGTTGATGGTGCCTTTGCCTTCAACCAATGCTAGGACTGCTTGTGCGGAGTTAGTATGTTGGGAAGTTTGACAGCTGTTCATCGCTGCTCTATTGTTCTTTCTGGATAGTCCGGCATCCTCCACTCGTAAAACAATCCGACATTTGTTGTTGAACGTGTCATTCCACTCCAATAAAAATAAATAAATACTGGTCGGTAGATACTGGTAGATAGATAGTTTATTGCAAAAACATCAAAAACAAGGCAGATTGCATGTTACACAACTAACAGTACAGAACAATAATGTTAAGTCTTGAAGATACTGAATTAATAATAATTGGTTATTTACATGTTATGTGGAGGGTTTATACAATGTGTCACTCCATTAAGTAGCCATAACATTTCTTCTGCTCTTGCTCGTTATGACATTGGCGGTAAGTAGAAGGTTAAACCGTGAGAAATGTAACCAAACTTTGCAAGGTAAATTCAAGTGACTGACGAGTGTGGGAGTAAACTTCTTTCACATATTTGTTGAAAAGTAAGTCATCTGGGGCTATATTCTGATTATGCCAAACTTTATGCCAGTAAACAACTTCAAAGTTATCGGGTCAGAATGACTTACTAAATTAACGTTGGCTTCATTTAATGAACCATAAGTCATGTGGGACTCGAATCAGTACAACCTTAGTTGCAATGCAAGCCCCCGCAATTACATTTCAGTAACAGTAAGTCATCTTAACCCATTGAACAATGGTGGTATCTTCCATGTCAGTTCAATGAAGTAACTGGAAGAGTCCGTATTCATTATTTGATGGAAGACCAATTAATATTTTCAACGTGCAGCCTTGGTTTTTTTAATATCTCGGGGAAATTGTATGCGTACGTTGTGAACGCATGGGTACCCCTTACACTGCAAAAAATATAGGTTCTCTTTAGAACCAAATCTGGTTCTAATCTTGTCCCTGAGATGGAACCAGTTCTGTTTAAACAGTATTTATTTCAAATCAAATAAATTTATAAAGATTAACATTAAATATTAACAGAATTAAACATAAATTCAGTCGTAAGTTTAGAGCTCATACGAGGTTGTTTCAAATCATTATTAAGCAAAGGAGATATGAACAGTTGGTATATCGAACCAGTTTTGGTTCTATACAGAACCAAAACTGGTTCTATATGCCAACTGTTCATATCTCCTTTGTTTCAAAATGTTCGGCGACTGCGTTGAATAAGCTCCAAGTTTACTGCTGAATCTACTTCAGTTCATGTAATATTCTGTTAAAATTGAATGCTAATCTTGGTAAATTTATTTGATTTGAAATAAATACTGTTTAAACAGAGCTGGTTCCATCTCAGGGAGAAGATTAGAACCACTTTTGGTTCTAAAGAGAACCTATATTTTTTGCAGTGTAGTGACTCTCGGTTCGATTTTTCTTTAGTTTGGGTGCAGACATATGAATCCCAAAGTCTACAATATTTGGGTGACTGGGTGGTGGGGGCGCATTAGAAAGATTTTGCACAGCATTCACTACGCTGATTACGCGCTTTTTATCACATGTAGGCAATCTACAGGATGTAGATGAGATCTTTATTTGCTGTAGGTCTTTACTCGCACGCTGTAAAGCAGACGACAGATTATTGTAACTCTGCAACCCGAAACATTTCTTTGCTATAACACTACAAAAATGAGCCTTAACTGCCTGCCGTATCAACTGGCACCTAGATGTGTCATCATTCAATAGGATATATTGATTTTTTTCGAATATTAAAAAGATAATTCACTTGCAGCCATAACTTTCAATGTGATACATCCACGTGGCGATACTCCCACGTAGTCGCCGACCCGTGCAGAATGTGTAGCTGTCGATTGCCCGTTTTTCCGAGCATTGCGCGTACTTTGCGTGTGCAGAGATAGACATTTTCCCCAAAACAAAATCTTATTCGCCAATGGAAAATTTAGTATGACATAGAAAAAGTTGAATATAGAGTTTACTGAAGCATAATAACATCCGTAATGAGATATATCGCATAAATAATATAGAATATAAACTGGATAATATTTGCAACAGCGATAAAACAATTGATCAGGTAAAAAGAGAAAGAAAATGGAGTTGAAGTTTGCTTAATTACCTTGTGTTTTCTGGCTAGTAGTGCGTCTCTTTAATTCACCTCGTTTCAAAAAGAGGCCACAAATTATGTTTTTGAGGCAAAAGATGAAAGTGTTCAGTTATTCACGAACTCTTTTTTTTTTTTTTTTGCAAATGTCGTCTACTAATTGTAAAAGATAAAAGGTTAGACGACGGATAATTTTTCCCTTTAAGAGCATCAAGGCGTCATCTGCAATGCTAAAGCATTGCAGATGGCGTCTTGGTGCACTCGGGGGATTATATATTACACGACGATCGGAAGATACTTCCCCGACTATCGCTTTAAAGGGACAAAGCGCCGATAATTTGTAAAAATATCGACTCTGAGGTTTTGATAGTACGTGAAGTAGCAAGTTACACTCGCCGTATGCAATGTGTAAGCCACCAGAAGCAATTTGAAATTATTTAAATCTGTAAGGCATAAAAAAGTTAACAATATGTTTCTCAGGCCCTCCTGCAGGGTCATTTTGGCTGCCGCATGCACTCTTTTTATAACCAATGCAAACTTAAAAAAATAATAATTAAATTGTTTAGGTCTGATATTTTACCCAAGTTAATAACAAAGCCTTTTTGCACTCATGGGAAAAAATACACCACCACCCATGCTATTCTGTAGATTATGAGGCCGAAAACATAAAACAAATCAAGAACATGAACTTTTGGAGGCAAAGTAATAATTATAAAAATAAAAAATAAAATAAAAAAAAAAACGCTCGTCCACATGCAATTTTACAAAAAATGACCTGAGAAACAGAAGATCTATTTTTTGGCGCCTAACTATAAAATTTTAATGGAGATTCAGAAGACACGTCTTTGCGAAGATAAAAACGAAGGTGCCGGCAAGTTTTCGGAAGTAAACAAAATACCGCGACATCATTTCGTAATACACGTGGTTTCTAATTTTAACAATGGCATGGCGGGGATTCGAACCCACTCCGAGAGAGTTTCCTTCGGCACCAACCGCAACTGTACTGAACCACGCACACCACTCGGCCACCGACAGACCGCCAAAAAGGAATGCTAGTTAACCAAGTATGTACGAGGCCAGCACAGAACACACGGAATACTCAATTATTTAATTATTCTTCAGATAGTTTCATCTAAGTACTTAATTCTACGAACTGCACCTCTGATTTCTTCTGAGGTGCAGTTCGTAGAATTGTTTTTTTTTTGTTCTAATTTTAACTTTACCGCTGTTTAAATGAATGACCGCAACGAACAACAACTGTGCCTCATTTTAGCATTAACTGGATTTATTAGATACAAAACTTTTGTATTGTTGTAAATAACTGTAGTTATGCTTCCACAAAAACCATCAGCATGTAACGACAGTCTGAGATAGACAGGGACGTGGCGACAGGGGTGTGGGTGTGTGTTACCCCCCCCCCCCCCAATCCTGATCAGAATTTCCAATAGTTGGAAATACGGAGGGCAAGTCATGAGTAGTTGGAAATTCCATCTATCTGGATTTTATTCTTTGGCGATGTCTTCTTTACTTCCCGAAATTCCAACTCGGTTTCAAATCGGCAAAAATTCTAACTGTTACTATTTACAACTACAGTGTACGCAATATCGAACTTCATAAGAATGCATGATGTCAATCGGTACGGTACGAGATTTCTATGGTGCGTTTACTTATCGTAACAAAACAAATCCTCGAAATGCACTTCAAGAAAATCACATCATGTTAAATCGTTATCCTGAGTTAATTTCATCATTCACAGTTACAAAATAATGAAACATCGAAAACTGATCATTCCTGCATAAGATCTGATTTAATGTTAGGACAGTGTGAATTGTTCAAGGTTCTAAGCTTGAGCATTTGTTTAGCAAATATTCAATTCCCAGAAGAATACCAAATAATAATAGCCTGACAATTTTATCATAAATGTGTTGGCATTTCAGTTACTAGAATCAATTTTATGCCTCCTTTCATTGCTTCATTTTCAAAATCTCTCTCGGTAGTGAATTTCCAAATACGGGGAGGGACAGAGAGGGAATTTCCCCCTCCAGGTCCCACCCTAGCTGAAAATTCACTACCCTACACCTTCCCCCCAATCGGAAACTTCTAGCCACGTCCCTGGAGATAAACTGCATGTACGAGTAAGATATAAATGGAAACACGTCAACACAAGCTTCACCTTTGTTCTTCTAACAAAGCTGACGAATATTGAAAACGACACTGTATGGAATGTTTCGTGAATAGCATGAGTGGTGGTGTATTTCGTCCCTTGAGTGCAAGAAGGCTTTGCAATGCTAAAGCACTGCAAAGCCTTCTTGCACTCAAGTGCCAAATTTATCAATTTTATTAACCTGGGTAAAAAATGACATAAACCATTTAATTTTTAATTTTCTAAATTTGCATTGGTTATAAAAAGAGAGAATGCAGCAGCCAAATGATGACCATAATAATATAATAACTCTTTGGCCAGCCGCTGATTTGTCGCGGTCCTCATAAGAGAAGGCCATCATTCCCCCTGCACCCCACCCCCTCTTCCCCTCCTCTCCTCCCAGCATTCAGATATAAACTGCTTAATGGTGTCCCTCACTTCCTCTTTTTCAATTTCTTCAATAAGCATTCCTACCCTCTCCCTCGTGTCCCCCTTCAGCCATCTATCCTTTGTTTCTTCACCCCACTTCGGCATTATTCTTCCAGTAAATTTTATTCTATGAGGTATATACTGTGGGCATTCCAAGAGAAAATGTTCCAGGGTCTCCACTACTCCAGAGTGGCACATTTGGCATCCCTTTTCCCCATCTCTCCCAATTTTTCCCCGAAGCTCCAGTGAGCTTGATCTCAGTTTGAACAGCAGTGACCCTCCAAAGGTGCCATCTAGGTACTTCTCAAAAGCTGGCTTTTCTTTATATTGTAACCCCTGCAGTGATCTTTTCACGCTGACCCCTGCTCGCCAGTTTCGATTGCAATCTTCCATGACTCTCTCTTTGACAAACATTTTGCCTTCTTTCATTCCTACTTCTATGTTTGTGACCTCTATAGAGTAATTGTCCATTAGTTCCCTCACATGTTTTGACCACCCCGTTTCTATATTAGAATTCCAAATGGTATCGAGCATCAATTTGCACCACCGGTTGTCAGGCAGGTTTCTCAAGTAGTTAAAGTAACACAGTTTTCCCAAATCTACCCTGTCCTTGATTTTCATCCACCCAAGCTCCCCCCTTACTGCTTCCAAAGCTGCAGCATTACTCGACCCTGTTATCCATCTGCCGGCATCATTCTGAGTACTTTCCAACTTCTTAATAGCGGTTTGGTTTAATGGAATCATGTCCGTGCCATACGTTATACTTGGTAAACCCACCCTCTCCCACAGTGTTTTTTCCCCACAAAGACCTTATTGAAACTATTTTTCCCTAAAAGTTTTAGTTGGTTCAGAATTCTTTTCCCCTTCAGAATCAGTTTGGCTGAGTAATTTCTGTACACCCCTCTTCCCGTTATATTTATGCTTACCCCTAGACACTCATACTCTCCCGTTTCTCCTACAGTGATTTGTTTGCTTTCCCCTTCGGGGATTGAGAACTCCCCCACTCTCCATCTCTTCGTCATATCTACCTTGCGTCCAACGGGTATTACCTTGCTTTTATTTTCATTTAGTTCGAGCCGCCAAGTGTTCCCATATCTACCAACAATTTCCAGCAGTTTCTCTAGCCCCTGTTCAGTTCTAGACATTAACACCATGTCGTCCGCAAAGAATAAGCCTGGTATCTTTATGTCTCCAACATTTACCCCCTCCGCACTCTGAATTAGTTCGTCCCCTAAATCTTTAACATACAATGCAAACAAAATCGGTGAAAAGATACACCCCTGCTTGAGGCCTATATCCATAGGGACTCGTTTTGTAGTGATACTCCCTAGACTGAGTTGGCTTTGCACATCTGTATACAGTGCTTTCATGATTCCCACAAAGTCACCCCCCCCCCCCCCCCCCAGTCCGATGCCCTCGAGCTTTCGCCACATACCTTCCCTCCACACTCGGTCGTACGCTTTTTTCACATCTAGAAATGCCAGAAACATCTTTTTCTTTTCAGCTTTTCAGCCTTTGTTGATTCTATCAGTTGGGTAAGTGTAAATAGGTGATCAGTGACTCTTCGTCCTTTCCTGAAACTATTTTGAATTTCTCCTAAAAAAACCTTTCTCTTCAATAACTTCCTCTAGTCTACCGTATATGACCTTACAGAATACTTTTCCGATGATACTACTAACTGATATCCCCCTATAGTTATCTAGAACTTCCTTATCCCCCTTTTTGTGTATGAACGACACCTTACTTTCCCTCCACTCTCTGGGGACCTCTTGCTTTCGCAGAGCCAGGTTGAAAAGGTTTGTCAGGATTTCAATAAGTGCCTCCCCTCCATTTTTGAGAAATTCGTTCGGAATTTCATCAGTCCCTCCCGCTTTACCATTTTTTAATTTCGAGACCACGTTCCGCACTTCTTCTGCCGTTATTTCGCTACATACACGAATGGATAGGTTCTCCTCCACCAGTGTATTTCTTTTTGGTGGGGACCCACTGCCCCATCGCCTATCGTTTATCTTTTCCCAGTGCTTGACTAACTCTGAAGCGATACGGCCTTTATCTTCTGTACTTTCCCCATCCACTTTGATACTCTGCACACTACTTTTCCCCCGTTTATTTACCCAGTTCCAAAATACGTTTGAGCTCGAACCCCCCGTTTTCTTTATTGTTCTGGCAAGACTGCAATTGCGCTCCTTCCTATTATGCAGGGGAGTCCAAGAAACAGACTTTTAACTATTTTAGGCATAATAGTTTTCCAGTTACGAAACCAGTTCAAATTAAAAAATTATAAAAAAAACACCGCCTGTCGTTTTCAAATATACGATAAATTTTAGTCTTCAAGTTAATTTATTTAATCGAATTGTACGGTTCGATCGCCGCCAGTGAAAACTGCGTTGTGCATTGGCTCAGGCAGTTAATCCCAATTGTGGACGTAGGGGTACGGTGGCGCTGTGCACCTCGGCAATTGCACGGCAATGGTGCACTTGTCTTCAACCAATGGTAACCCAGCTTGTGCGGAGTTAGTACGTTGGGGAGTCTGGATGTTGCTCGTCGCCGCTTGGTTGTTCTCTCCGGATACTCAGGCATCCTCCACTAGTTAAACGGTACGTCGCGAGGTGACCCAAATAAATAAATAAATCGACTCGGACGATTTCAAATGAATGGTATTTTAAACATAAGAGTACTTTTGCATGCAAATTGTTGTGGTATTCATGCCGAATCGTAGCGTCTTGTCCCTTTAATCATTTTAACCCTTTACCTAACATGAAAAGCAGACGACACTTGCAAAAAAAAATCTTGAATAACTAATTTTTTTTCATTTTTTGTCTCAAAAACATAGGTTATGACCCCTCGTTGGAACGAGCTCGACGAGCTCGTTCCAACGAGGGGTCATAACCTATGTTTTTGAGACAAAAAATGAAAAAATAATGAAAATTAATTGGCGATTTTTGAGAATAGCGCTGGTCGGTTTTGGCCGTTACGTTAGGTCAAAACATACTTTGTTTTCTCCCCTTTGAGAACACTTGTGCCAGTACTGACGAAAATGGGGGCGCGGTGTCTCAGTAGGTAGAGGTGCAGGCTGCAAGCCGAGAGGTCCTCGGTTCGAATCCCACCTGCGGCAACCGCGTTGTGTCCTTGGGCAAGACACTTCATCCCCATTGCCCACGTGGGGGCACGGTGACGCTGTGTACTAAGGCGTACTGCACGCCGATGGTACACTTGTCTTCAACCAATGCTAACCCTGCTTGTGTGGAGTTGGTATGTTGGGGAGCTGACAGTTGCTCGCCGTTGCTCGGTGGTTCTCTCCGGGTACTCCGGCTTCCTCCACCCCTAAAACTGTCATGGTCATGGTTAGCCATTGTGCAGAAATATGTGACCTTAAACACCAATAAATAAATAAATAATAAATAAATAAATAAATACTGACTAAAATACATATCAGAATGCATTGTTCTTTTCTCAACCTTTCAATGGTTTATGCTGCTATATACGCGGTGCATTAGACACTTCACCCCCATTGCGCACGTGGGGGCACGGTGACGTTGTGTACTAAGGCGTAGTGCACGTCGATGGTGCACTGTCTTCAACCAATGCTAACCCTGCTTGTGTGGAGTTAGTATGTTGGGGAGCTGACAGTTGCTCGCCGTTGCTCGGTGGTTCTCTCCGGGTACTCCTGCTTCCTCCACCCGTAAAACTGTCGAGGTCATGATTAGCCATTGTGCAGAAATATGTGACCTTAAACACCAATAAAAGATAAATAATAATTAGACAAAAACTCCAATAAGGCTCCACAAAGCAGATCTTCTGTTTCTGCCATTTTTTTTTTTTTGTTGTAAAATTGCATGTGGATGGGTGGTTTTTTATTTTATTTTTTATTTTTTTGTAATTATTTCTTTGCCATCAAATGTTCATATCCTTGGTTTGCTTTATGATTTAGGCCTCAAAATCTCCAGAATAGCATGAGTGGTGGTGTATTTCGTTCCTTGAGTGCAAGAAGGCTTTGCAATGCTTTCGCATTGCAAAGCCCTCTTGCACTCAAGGGACAAATTTATCAATTTTATTAACCTGGGTAAAATATCAGACATAAAACAATTTAATTTTTATTTTTCTAAATTTGCATTGGTTATAAAAAGAGAGCATGCGGCAGCCAAATGATGACCATGCGGGAGAGTCCAAGAAACAGACTTTTAACTATTTTTAGGCATAATCGTTTTCCAGTGACGAAACCGATAACAACATCAAATGGTTAATGATAAAGGAGCCCTCAACGTCGACCCGAGCTCATTTTTGAGTCGCGTCGAAAATGGAACGATTCACAAGGAGCAAAAGGAAGCAATTGACAAAATAGTGGTTAAAATAGGACAATAAATGAAAGATAGATTAATGAATTGACTTCAAAAGTACAACTCAGCAAACACCCACCAGATACAATATGCAAACACACGTGACCAGAGAGCTATTTACCACCAGCGTTTACTGGAAACAGAATATATTACTTTCAGATATAACCAGTTTGACAGGAAGTCATAATTCGCACCCTCAAATCATCTTCTTTTGGAACATTCGCTGAAGAGGAAAAGATTAGGGCATCCAATATCACTATTGTTATTCTGTTCTATTTCTAACATCCATCAATTAGCCGCAGAATTAAGTATGAGGCGCTGGGAGGGCGTGCCTCAACCCCAACCTACCCATACCGAATCCTGATTCTCACTGCATGATTCCGATGTTGTAAATATGTTATGGAATAGGTTTCAAGTCCAAGAGTTTTGTGTTATTAAAGCTTTAGCTAAAACCACTGGAATACTCCAATTGAATATAATAGAATAGCTTTAAGGAGCAAATACCCCTCCCCCCTCAAAGACAAGACAGAATGCATCAAAAAATAGGATAGTTTGCACCAACTATTTATTTATTGGTGTTTAAGGTCACATGCGTATGCACAGTGGCTAATCGTGACCGTGACAGTTTTACGGGTGGAGGAAGCCGGAGTACCCGGAGAGAACCACCGAGCATCGACGGGCAACTGTCAGATCCTCAACATACTGACTTTGTTCAAGCTCCGCTCAAGCAGGGTTACAGCGATTGAAGACCATCGACGTGCAGTACGCCTTAGTACACGGCGTCATCGTGCACCCATGTAGGCAACCGGGATAAAGTTCCTTGCCCAACACACAACGCGGGTCATCCCGGACGGGGATCGAACTTGGGGCCTCAAGCATAGAAGTCCAGCAGTCTACCACTGAGCCACCGGGCTCCCTTACACCAACTGAAAGTTAAGTATTATTAAAAAACAAAAAAATTCTTTAAATTGCAATTTTAATTTTTTTTCTTCTTTTTCACCCCGTAATGTGGAATATGGGGTGTCGGTAAATTCTCTATTGGTCGAGAGCAAAGCTCCAGCCCATATGATATTAACCCTTTGAACACTAGAGGCCCTTTTTTCAGCCTAGGGCATGATGCATCATAATTTCATTAAGCAGGATGGCTGCCAAGGGAATGTGTGGAGAGACCAACTAATATTTTAAACGTGCAGCCCTTAGACTGCACGTTGAAAATATTAATTGCTCTCCCCCATATAATGAACATGGACTCTTCCAATTGCTGCCATTGAACTGACATGGAAGATAACACCAGTGTTGAAAGGGTTAAATTACATCGTTGTAGTGTGTTCATAAAAGTGGTATCTTTCTCCATTGCATCGCAATCTAGTTGCGACATACAAATACCAGTGTGTCGAGATTTCACAAACAAAACACCACAAAGACCGAATCTTGCAATACAAACGAAAATAGCATCCGAATGTTTGTGTACTCAGATTGCGCTTTGATCAGGTGATGTTCTTCAGTATTGTAAGTGGAGAAACGGTTAGAGAATTTCGACCTGATCGCGACTCATTCGTGACCAGGTCGGAATTCTCTATTCGCCTTTGTTCACACAGTGCTATATATGCCGTATTAGTTCATAGGGTAACGAATATATCTTACCAACAATTATACAATAACATGATTTTCGAGGGCGTTGGGCTCCATTACTTGACCGCTATCTGTGATTACCAGCCCAGCAGTCATTGGCGACCCGAGGCGGGGACCGCTAATGGGCGTGGGGCTGCTAATCACAGATGGAGGATCAGTAATGGAGCCTAACGACGCCTGGGAAAATCACGTTATCATTATTATCACCAATACTTTTTTAGATCGATTTTCGACCCTTTTGGATTTATATTATTTCCTGAAAAGAATCATTGTGAAACCCCATTTATCAGGCAATTTAAGGCAGAACACTTTATATTTATCACAATCAACACCAATGAAAAGTAAACTCGTTTGGGAAATGTAAAAGATTTCAAAAAAGACGAAATGACGCCATGTGCAGAACGCCAGCGCGTGCTTGCCGGTTGGCGACCGGCTATGTTTTACAGTCTTTGTTTCAAGTTTATTATGTCCCTTAGTAGTATAGCACGCATGAATAGTCCCTTATTACCCTGACTTTTGTCGGTGCAGCTAGTGTTAAATTCCCATAGGAACCGGACTTTTACCGGTGCAACTTTTGTCCGGCAAATGGTGTACCTACTGCATATATAGTATGCTATGGTATGTATAGTGATATACGTAAACACAGGGCTTTGGGTACATATTATGGGCAAGTGGTGGAAATATGATGGGACAGTTGGGTTTTCTTGAAAGTTTCCCCGCGAAAGAGTTGACGTTGCTATTGATGTCGTGATGTCATGATGCGCATGCGACGTCATAGAGACGTTGACCACTGTTGTTGTCAACTGTACATACCGACATAGCGTTATTCGCGTCGGAGGTGTCGAGCATCTCGTAAGGGGGTGGGGGTGATCTGGTAGTAGTGGTATATATTGGTATACTATTAACCCTTGGGCCTTCATATTATCCTATGTCTGCTATAGCTAGGTCAAGCAGCATTGTGGGGATGGGGATCATGCATGGTCGCCCAGTGCGGTAGTATAGGATGTACGTTTTGTGCCCCTACAGGTCCCATGTTATCCCTTAGTACTATTAATCCACCCAGTGCTTCATGTTATCCTAAGACTAGTATAGGTAGTATGTAATGCTATGACAAGTGGTATTGCGGGTAGGGGTAATGCCTGGTATTTTAGAACGGTAGTATAGAATGGACGGTATATACCCCTGTAGGCCCCCTAAGCAATCGATTGTTTTTTTTATTATATGGCTGGTATAGGTAGTACATTATGGTAGGTCAAGTGGTATTGTGGGGGTGGGGGTAATGCTTGGTAGTTTAGAACGGTAGTATAGCATTGGCTGTATATACCCCTGTGGGTCTTTTGTTAGCCCTTGGTACTACTAATCCACCAGATGCTTCATATTATCAAGCGGTATTTTGGGGTGGGGTTAATGCCTGGTAGTACAGAACGGCAGCAGAGTATGGTTGGTATATGCCCCTGTAGGTCCCATCTTAACCGTTGATAGTATTAGCCTACTGATTGCTTTGTGTCATTCCATGACTGGTTTAGGTAGCATGTAATTCGGGGACAGACGTTATTGTGTGGTGGGTGGGTTTAATGCATGGTCGCCTAGTGTGGTAGTATATGATGTACAATTTGTACCCCATACAGGTCCCATGTTATCCCTTAGTACTATTAATCCATCTAATGCTTCATGTTATCCTATGACTGGTATAGGTAGTATGTAATGCTAGGCCAAGCGGTATTGCGGGTAGGGGTAATACCTGGTATTTTAGAACGGTAGTATAGAATGGACGGTATATACCCCTGTAGACCCCAAGCTGGGTGGAGCCATACTTTTGCACCGGCAAAAGTTGCACCGGTGAAAGTCCGCTACCTATGGGAATTTAACACTAGCTGTACCGGGTAATAAGGGACGATTCATACGTGCTTTACTACTTCCCTTACAGGGTGTGTAAATTAGTATTATCATGAAGGTAGCACAATGGACTGATAATAACCTTTCTTATTTACTGAATTAGCAATGCAAAGATTAATAAATAATAGAATTCTTACCTTTTTAATGTGAAGCGGTTATCGTCGGCCCCCATTTGTTTATTTAAATAAAAAGGGAGATTACTACGTCTGCCGTGTAACAGACAGTGTATAATATGTACACAGCTAGCTGGACAGTGACGTCTCAGATTTGTAGGAGGTGTGTTATGAGTGAGATCTTCGTTGATGAAGGATGAAAGCTATTTCCTGGAGTAGGGGCGCGGTGGCTCAGTTGGTAGAGGTGCAAGCTGCAAGCCGAGAGGTCCTCGGTTCGAATCCCACCTGCGGCAACCGCGTTGTGTCCTTGGGCAAGACACTTTACCCCCATTGCCCACGTGGGGGCGCGGTGACGCTGTGTACTAAGGCGTACTGCACGTCAATGGTGCACCTGTCTTCAACCAATGCTAACCCTGCTTGTATGGAGTTGGTATGTTGGGTAGCTGACAGTTGCTCGCCGTTGCTCGGTGGTTCTCTCCGGGTACTCCGGCTTCCTCCAACCGTAAAACTGTCACGGTCATGGTTAGCCATTGTGCAGAAATATGTGACCTTAAACACCAATAAATAAATAAATAAATTTCCTGGAGTATGTTTGGCTTACGTTAATTTTATTTCGTTTCAAGTGGCCAATACTACTTTTTGAAATTTTTTTTATTGTCTATGTAAATGTACAAAGTACTATTCTGTTTACTTACATGTGATCTATATTTTAACACCGGAACTTGGATGTTAGCATAATACGTGCAAGAGTACACCGATCAGTGAGCTGTTTCTTTTTCTCAAATATTGTACGGACAGGCTCCCGAGAATGGTGGGCTAACCGCTCGGATTTTACGGCGAACGAGACATCTGCAAATGTAATTAATTAATGAATGAATGAATTAATGAATGAATGAATGAATGAATGAATGAATGAATGAATGAATGAATGAATGAATTAATTAATTAATTAATTAATTAATTAATTAATTAATTAATTCATTCATTCGTTCATTCATTCATTCATTCATTATTTTCCGTGTCTTCCAGTTCCGGTAAATTGGACCATTTGATATCGAAGGCAGGTAGGACAACCATTTCCACGGGTCATTTAGCCAGCAGCTGGAGTTCGGGCCCAGATAATTGGGAACGCTGTCAGACCGTTAGGCCTGTGTGAGTAGTGCCAGATCCTATTTAGAACTGGGATCAAGTTGACGTAACACGGCTTAATCCTTTGAACCCGAGCGACTGCTTTTCCAACCAGGAGCATGAAACGTCGTAACGTCATTATAGAGGATGGTTGTTCAGTAAATGTGTGGGAAAGACAAATTAATATTTCCAACGTGCAGCCCGCGGTTGATGAATATGGACTCTTCTAATTGCTGCCCTTGGACTGGCATGGCAGATACCACTAGAGTTCAAAGGCTTAATGACAAATGGCCTCACAGGGATTAAGAACCACACCTGAGTGGTGCACGTTTGACATGAGGTTGTGGTCTGGAGGACTGTTTGGTTTGGGCTGATAGGTTGAAAGGATGCATCTTACGGGCTGGAAGGCTGGAAGCTTGCATACATTAATTTCGGAAGCCCTGGTCGACCAATTCATCTCACTCATTTTCATGCTACAACGAAGACATTCTAGTTGCAAACATATTCCCGTGAAATATAGATTCCCAACATCTACCTTTCCATTTTGCCATCCAAGTACTCTTCCCTGAATTATCTCGTCATGATTTATTTATTTATTTATTGGGGTTTAAGGTCACATACTCATGCACAATGGCTAATCATGACCGTGACAGTTTTACGGGTGGAGGAAGCCGGAGTACCCGGAGAGAACCACCGAGCAACGACGAGCAACTGTCAGCTCCTCAACATTCTAACTCTGTTCAAGCTCCGCTCAAGCAGGGTTACAGCGGTTGAAGACATGTGCACCATCGACGTGCAGTACGCCTTAGTACACGGCGTCATCGTGCCCCCATGTAGGCAACCGGGATAAAGTGCCTTGCCCAAGAACACAACGCGGGTCGTCCCGGATGGGGATATCTCGTCATGAACATCGACTTTCGATAATGTTATCTTCCCTGAAATTATTAGACGGACGACGAGGGTCCAAATAAGAAGCATGTACTTGTTGAGAAAACGCCTATATGATATCAGTAATTTTTAATTCATGTCAGCAAGTTTGTAGTGTCGACAGCCCATCCCAAAACCCTCCTGTTTACTTGAAATAACCGTGCAACTAAATAAAAATTGCAAGTTCGACGGATGGTAAACATTAAACACGTCCATAAAACGCAACCCTGACAAAATACTCGACCAGCATTGAACACGAGGCTCATTAATAACATATACTCGCATACCAAATATGATATCAGTCCACCCAGCATTTAAAAGGTGAATGAGTTTAAAAATTCCTTGGTCACAGACCGACAGACAGACATACAGTGAAACCAACCAACCGACCGACATTGCCACTCAAAGGGCTACTTCTTGTTGCAAAAGACATTTGGAATTTCCGACAACCTCATACCCACACCTCCACCCCTTACCAACGCCACTCTTGTGTTGAAGGTGCGGATCGTCTGGAATAAAAACTTAATCTTGTCTACCAGTGGCGTAGCCATGGGGGAGAGGCTGAGGGGGCACATGCCACCCCCTCCCAATTTCAGTCATCCCCCAGGTGGTGTGGCCTAATTATTGATGCATTTCACAACTTATATTTTATGGACACAAACAGACTCAGAGTCAAGGAAATTGCATGTCTCGAATTTCAAAATGTTTCCCGGTGAGCCACCCCCCCCCCCCCTCCAGCAAGAGGTGGATTCTCCCTCTTGTGCTCACCCCATCTCGCCGCTACGTGGCTGGAATGATGCTGCGCATCCTATTCTGTATGTCCACCCTGTAGTTCAGCGATTTGAACTTAGCGGCTACCACCCCCCTACTTAGGGGGTAGCCGCTAAGTTCAGATCGCTGAACTAGCCCCCTAGATATTACCCCCCCCCCCCCCCCCCCCCCAACTTTGATATCCTGGCTACGCGCCTCTTGTCTACTAAACTGCATAACCCGGGCCCCGCTTTTGAACAAAAAGAATAGAATCCGTCCCCAACAAGTCTATGGCAAACTGAACTCGCATTGACACAAACTTTCAAGCGAGCGGATGTGAAACCACAAATATGTTAAGAATGATGTTGTGGGTACCACTCCCACGCAAACAGAATTTCAAATGACCGGATGGTTGACTTTGATATCTAGGCCTCTAGTTTCAGGGTTGTCGCGACATTGTACGCATACAAGTACTACAAATTCGTAGAAATCAGATGACGATGCACAAAAACTTTCACTATTAACCCCTAAAAGATTCAGTGTTGGTGTATGAAATGATTGTACGAACATCCGTCTACGCGCTAATGTGAAACAAAAAATTTTCATCAAGCAGTGAAGCATAATTACCGCGAAGCTAATTGGATGATTCAGCACAAAGTAGGGTCCTGCGAAACTTTGGAATTCGATTCGATTCGAAAATGTTTCGACGATTCGATTCGAGTTGCACTGATTCGGAAAATTCGAATCGTGGAGAAGTTCTCAAAATCACACCAGGTGTCTCCTCTTAAACTCTTCTTCTCTCATCGGGTCTCCTGTACAGGACACCACCACCACCCCACCACCCCTCCTGTACAGGAGACCCGATGAGAGAAGAAGACTTCAAAGAGGTTCCGCGTCCGAAGCTACATCGATCCCATCCTCGAATATTCCGCATTTTTGAATGATTTGCCAAAAAAAAAAAAACAGACGAGTTGCAGTTAAATACAATACTTGAGTGGAGACGGAATATTTACGATTGTGAGAAGGGGTAGTATCTTCAGGTTCCGCTCCACGGTTTTCCAGGCATTTCCAAATATGACATACCATACACTCTCTTCAAATGCAAATATTCTGTAACTTGGTTATCTAACCCATAACATGTATTCCATTTCCCAAATCCACAAAAAACATATAACACTATCTATTAATCAATCCAGTCGTTGATTCTTGTTTTTTTGTTGTTGGTGTTGAATATTTCTGTTATAATAGGTGGGTATTTACCAGTTCCAGCTTGTTCCACTATTGTTCTGTTGTTTTGCCTCAACTTGTAAATCTTTCAGACTCGTAAATAAGATCGTATAAGAAGAAAAGCTGAGAGTAGAAAGTGCGAAGATTCGCAATTCGTGGAGAAGTTCTCAAAACCATACCAAGTGTCTCTTCTTGAATCCTTATTCTATCATACAGGAGACCCGATGAGAGAAAAAGAAGCCCAAAGAGGCTCTGCGTCCGAAGCTACTTCGACTCCGTCCTGGGCTATGGACCATTTTGGCATATCGTCATCTTACATCCGGGACTCGAAATTCGCGTTCAAACCGGCTTTTTGTTTTCTCCCCCCACTGCATGTGTAACATGCGTCTGTCCAGGGTGAGATAGCAGGGAGAGACAGATGTATCCCACCCCACCCACGTGACGTTATACATTTATAACGTTATTATGACGTTATGCATATCGTATCAGTTTCTTGCTACCAACTAATTCATATTATTACCACTTTGCAGGGCGTTTCCTACTGCATTAATGTCGATTTAACGGGCAATCATACCCTCTATTGCTCGGTAGTCACGTGATAGGAGGGCCGCTAATGGAAAACAAAATTCATTATCGGCCCTCTTGTCACGTGACGTCTTTTAGAATTGAAAATTTAGAAATGAGGCGAGAACTCGCAAGGAAAAGTTGATGCTTTCGCCATGTTGCGGTCTTGTTGATCGACAGCAACAGAAACAAATGACACGTGGCCATGTTGTCAGTTGTAGCCATTTTCCATGGCAACTGATTCGTCATCTTTATTGCGTGCATTACCTCCCTCGCTGGAAGTGGAAGACGGAATTTTTTTAAACGTGGTCCCAAATAAAATGTTTCTGTTTTATTAAATTTTGTGTCTTTTGATTGCTGGGATATCATTTTGGAAATGTGCAAAATTACAAATTACGTAGTGGTAATAATAGTAATAACATGATTGTTGTCGGGCATAATGGTTCGTGAGCGGCCCTGCATCGATGTTGAACAGCCCTTGGGCTTATTAACGGCTCTCGACTTCGTCTCGGGCCTTTAATAAACCCTCGGGCTGTTCAACATCGATGCAGGGCCGCTCACGAACCATAATGCCCTCCAAAATCATGTTATTGTTTAATTGACGTCATCAGAATTCCGTGTGATCAAAGTTTGATGCTCTAAAACTCTTTAAACCCCAAGATGCCACCGTTCCTAATTGATTCCGTGGTATATACCTTTGGTATATACGTAACTTTTGCATGCTCTTTCCGATGGTGTCATTAGTTTCTCAAAACAACGAATACCAAATGAGTTGATTACATCAGCACGTGACCGCCGATTACCTCTGGCTAACGTTACCGCTGTATGGAGGGGGAGAAAAATAATCCCTGATGGGTACGGGTGTGGGATGGGAAAATCTCACCCTCGGGACAAGATATTTGGTCCAGACACTCGGCAAGCCTCGTGTCTGGCCCAAATATCTTGCCCTCGGGTGAGATTTTCCCATCCCACACCCGTACCCATCAGGGATTATAATAATCAACACTGCATATACGTGTACTGAACAGGTGATCGGCATTGAAAGCTTCATCGTTCGTTCTCGTTTTACCAAATAAAATTCGACAATTTACCTATACTTTGTGTTCGTTTTCATCCCCAAAGAGAACAAAGGTTGTGTGTTAGAAATTTGTGTATTTTGCGACGTAATATTTTCATATTTATCTTCATGTTTGTTCCGACGTTCGTCACAACCCTCGACAACATCAACATTATAAATTATTGTGATGAATTGACGGTAACATGGTCTGAGGTTTGCGACTCGGAGCTTATGTTCAACCGAGACGCTTCGCGTCTCGGTTGAACATACGCTCCGAGCCGCAAACCTCAGACCATGTTACCGTCAACTCATCACAATAATGTATATATTCCAATAAGACACTACCCATAGCCTAAAGCCTGCATCGTGGATACACGAGAGGCTTATTTACTAAACCTGTGATCGTTAAAAGTTGCCTTGTTCAAATCAACTTTTAACTATCACAGGTTTAGTAAATAAACCTCTTGCGTATCCACGACGGCACTTGATAAATAATCAATACATCAATAAACCACATCAACTCTTTCCATCTCAGTTCAAATCGTAAATCGGTTTGTAATTTAAACAACACCTCATCTGGAACACCGCCTGCTGCGCGAGTGAAAAATTCAGAAAAATGAAGCCGCTTGCTAGTCACTCCGTTGGTGAAGCAATTACGAAACGGTCGACGTCATTTCAAATATTTCGTGTATTGACGTCAGACGGTAACATTTGCCACTTGAGCCGTAAACATAGAATCTACTAAGCGACCAATCAGAGGAGGAGGATTTTGGTCTTGTTGGAACAATATTTTATCAACAAATTACCGAAAAATCTATTGACAACAATAAACAATAGCATTGGAAAAAATATTTATTAAGTGGAAACAAACGATATGCATCCGGCAATCAGTACTGTACAGCAGTAACACCACACGTGGGTGCAATTTTGGGTAACAAATCTGAATGGCTGGTTTAGAGGGGCATATCGAGTACCGGATGTAAGGTGTCGCTATACTAAAATGGTCTATTCCGAATTTTTGAATGATTTACCAGAAAAGACGAGTTGCAGTTAAAGACAATACTTGAGTGGAGATTGGCAATTTTTACGGTTGTCAGAAGGTGTTATGTCTTCAACTTCAAGAATGTTAAGAGTCGATACGAGATTCAATTCGAATCGAAATTCTCTGCCTGATTCGATTCGGGATTCGATTCGATTCGAAATTTGAGATTTGAAGGACCCTACCATGAAGCAATGTAAACATTACCGTCACAAATACGTTAAAACATCTATAAACATTTGCTTGCAGTGCTACCGTAAAAACTTTCTTTCAAAAATGACGCATTTTTGCAGTGAAGGTCTTTTGTTACAGCCTTGCTAAAGAATCTTGGAAATGATATTTGGTTTAATTTAATTTTTCCAGAAAGGTCTCAAATAGTCATTAAAAGTATACAATTAATGTTTTTAGCCCGCAGCCACAAGGTTTTTCAGTCGACCTGAACAAATCGGCTCTTCCATGACGTCATCATTCGAAAAAATTCTATCCATTTTCCAACATCTCAAATAAAAAAAAAAATTAGGCGAATATATTATTCTGTTCAAAGTGTCACACTGAACATGTCTATTAGTATTTCGTTTCATTAATGTTTAACCCTTTGAACCCGAGGGAGCTCTTTTCCGGCCGAGAACTTGATATGTCATAGTTTCATTTAGTACGTAAATGCTAAGTGAAAGATTGAGGTAAACGGCTCGACGGCTGCACGTTCAAAATATTAATGGGTCTAGCCCCTAATAATGAATATGTTCTCTTCCAATTGCTGTCCTTGAACTGACATGGAAGATACCACCAGCGTTCAAGGGGGTTAAGGCGTAGTTGTAGTAGGCCTAACCGTACAAATTACGGTCACTTGATCGGCAGTTTTAGCTGCGTATATTTTACAGCTTTGACTGTAGGTTGAGATACATCCGGCGTGTTTGAAGATATATTCCCCAATATTAAGCTCTAAACAGCACAGTGCATTTAAGCAGCTACCGATCTTTTGGTCTTCCGCAGACCTTCTTCGGGTACAAAGAGTTCAGACAATAACAAAAATCCACAAAATACCTCTTGCCCTCATTCAGCGAAGCTTAAATTTGGCAGTTCTTAAATTTTAAAAAAACAACTGGACGCTTTGTTGGGAGGAACATTCAATCTTAAATTTTTTGCGAGAAACATGCTCAAAGTTGGTTCGTGTTAGGCTGGAGTTTATGGCGTGACCCTCATTGGATTGAGCTCGTCGAGCTCATTCCAATGAAGGGTCACATGATATTGTTTTGTTGAAATTTAAAAAGAATAATATTTAAATAATAATTCTTTATATCGTCTGCGTTGGGTAAAGAGCTAGCTTGGAGTCAGAATGAATTCCTGGAGTGACACTCCAGAATAATTAAAGGAGAACCCTAAATTGATGTACCGATGCAGACATCAACATGCATGCATTCAAAAATTATGAAGATTCACTAGATACTCGAAGGGAGTGGGGTTGAGAAGGCAGGTACGCAAGTGGGTTTTTTTTGGTGGTCAGTTTTCAGTGTTAACCCTATAGGCTGGCCGGATAGGCACTTGAACGGATTTGGCAGGACACTCGGCCAGGGTGGAGGGAGACTAGAAAGGCGCCGCGACGTGCATCTGCTGAGCAGATCTCTTCAGTAGACTGGTCAAAATGGCCAGATACTATGGAGGGAATATATCGTACACCTGTTTCGGATGGATGTGCGCTGTAGTGCTTCCCCAATCACCGTCCACTCTGTCCATGTTTCAGACCAAAAGTTTACGGCTCTGCACACAGAATCATAAGTGGCCGCTTCCACCTTCTATACGCGTTCAAGTTTTTCAAGCTTTTTTTTGATTAATAATCAAGTCATGTAAATGCTCCTTCCAAAAAGAAATCTATACCACGTCAGGAGGGTACATCAACCAGTTTTAGGATTTCCAGTACCAATGTATATAAGGCTGACACTATTCAGAGAAAGTAGGTTACATCGCTGGAATTGCACAGTTTGGTTGGTGCAACCAGAATCTATTCAGTAACTCGGTATTGACAGGGATAATGTCCTTTAACCCTTTACCTGGCATGAAAAGCAGACGACACTTCCAAAACAATTCTTGAATGTCACAAAAATATAGGTTATGACCCCTCATTGGAACGAGCTCGACGAGCTCGTTCCAATGAGGGGTCATAACCTATGTTTTAGAGACAAACAATGAAAAAATAATGAAAATTAATTGGCGATTTTTGAGAATAGCGCTGGCCGGTTTTGGTTGTTACGTTAGGTAAAGGGTTAAAGCTCCATGCAAAGTTATTAATCATGCATGCAAACCACAAAGTCAAGCCCATCCGCACATCAAAATGATAGCCAAACTTGAGTTCTGTGACTCACTTCTACATTTGAGAGCCAGCTTAACCTCTTTTTTCGGAATCTTGAAATTAAACCCAATGCAAGCATAAGTGAATGGGTTGGTCACCAGTGTTCACGCTAGCTCGAAATTTTTTAGTGCCAAGCAGCTGGTGCCAAGTGGAATTTTGGTTTAGTTTCAAATGAATTTTTTGGAGCCAAATGAAATATTTCAGTGCTAACCGGAATCTGATTGAAGATGAGAACAAATTAACCATGCATCTTCCTTTTCATTACACGCATGTTCTGTGAAATTTTCATCTACAGCAACACTGAACCATGCGGGAAATGAAAATCTGTTCCGCACATATACGCGGAACGGAAATCGTTGACGGACTATTTTTAAATAGAAGCGAAAGTTCGCTGGAATTTTCTACAAATCGTGCAATGCGATTACAATCATTTAGGCTACAATACAGCGTTTTCGTGCAAACAGCGTCTCTAGTGGTTGACACCCAACCTTTAATGGAGGATAAAAGTTCCTGGAATTATCCGATTGGTGGAAAATGAACCGAGCTTGTAAGTGTGAATAAAATTTTTAAAGTGCATGTTTTGGAAAAGATATAAAATATTGGTGACTATTGTCTTCTGAAATGTGTGAGAGAAGATTAAAATTGGGTGGGAGTAGGTAAAAATATGTCTATTTCATTCAGTGCGAAACTGGACGGGAGTATAGGAAGCTCCAAATTTAAAGGCAAAATTCATATGGCGGCCTATATTTTTTTTCAGTATCTTTTTTTCATGAGATGATAAACTAAATGGACAGATGGTTGTTTTTGCCCAAATCAGCTTGATGAGACGGGAAGACGAGGAAAGATCAGTACTGTCGTCAATGGAAAAATAACACTGTATTGTAACCCAGAATCGCTAGCGATAGCTAAAAATCATCCCATGAGTTCCAATGTGTTGTATATGCCAGTAGGTACATAGAACATATTGGAACTGAGAGGACGAAATAGTAACACGGGTTCCCTCGCAAATTTGGGTGGCGATAAAATGTGTTCTTTGTGTAAAGCATCTACTGTGGTTAAAACAAATTTACACCTATAGTAGTAAATACATCCAACTTGGCATGACGCAATTTGCTAACTTCAGTACATTCACACTTGGCGATGTTTCATTCAAACATACGACGTTTTGCGGTACTATCTACTACGTGCAATGACTTATTCAGTTTAAAAACCTACAATTAAGTATTTAAAATAAAATTTAAGAATTGTTAATAATAATTTCTCTGAAAAAGCAAGATGTATCCAGCTGTCAATCAAGCATTCACATGAAGCCGCAAGTACTGCCCACCTGCGCAGATGTAAACAAAACAAACCCGCGTGTGTGCGATAGAAAGTATTGTTTTTTTCTCCATTTTAAGTGACAAAGTCGATTGTTTATTAAGAGCATGGTATAAATAAAACAAATAGGTACTAGGGCCGGTAATCAGATTTACATCATTCTAAGAATAAGGGTTGTAACCACTCGGCAAGACGTGTGGTTAAAACCCCTTATCCTACTCGTGGTTTAAATCTGATTACTGGCCATATTACCTATTTATTCTTTTTGTTAAGAATCGGATTAAATGAATAAACCGTTATTCGCATGACCTATAACAAAGAACCATGATTACACCTGTTACCTATAGATTACTTAACAGCCGTGAATCCTGTTTCGCCTGTGTCGTCAGACAGGGATACCATCGAAAACGCCGTATTAAAATAATAAACCCCAAAGCCTTTAACCCTTTACCCAACGCAGACGATATCAAAATTTATTATTTTAAATATCAGTTTTTCCAAAAATTTCAACAAAACCATATCATGTGATCCCTCGTTGGAACGAGTTCCACGAGCTCGTTCCAACGAGGGGTCACATGATATGGTTTTCTTGATATTTTTTGAAAAATAATATTTTTTCTATCGTCACTGAATTTGAATATTACGCGGGCGGATGCGGCCGATTCGTTGGGTAAAGGGTTAACACCTATCAATAGTGCATTTCGGGTGCCAAATTTTGGTGCCAAATGTGTATGTTTGGTGCCAAACGAAATATGTTAGTACAGTTGGTACAATTGGCACCAGACAGCGGCGTGAAGACTGTTGGTCACCAACCAAAGTCGTCCCCTGAGTTCCAATGTGTTCTGTGTGCCGACTGGCACATAGAACACATTGGAACTCAAGGGACGAACTGTCAACTGTGAGTCTCCAGTGATTTGTTTAAAAAATCAACAATAGGGCTCTGTTGTAGTATATCGGAAGCAATCGGTAGGACTCGGCTGAGAGGTATACAAACATGACTTTTCGGAAAGAAATTAAAGTCAGTATCTTGGATCCTTTGACGACCCGATCTTTAAAGCATACGAGTATATTTCACTACTGGGGCCCAGTAAATCAATATATTTATGTCGAATCGAATCTCGAGTCGAATCAAGCAAAAGGTTCGCAACCGAATTGAATCCACTTTTCAATTGTTACGATCCTGCAGCATACTGGTTTTGTCTATCTCCGTCGTGAACCCAATGTCAACAGGCATACTGGACTATTTATTTATTTATTTATTTATTTATTTATTTATTTATTTATTTATTTATTTATTTATTAAGGTTTAACGACACTTTAACAGCCAGGGTTACATCGTGCCGGTGACAGTTTTACGGGTGGAGGAAGCCGGAGTACCTGGAGAGAACCACCGAGCAACGACGAGCAGCTGCCAGCTCCCCAACATCGTAACTCCGCACTGCAGCAGGGGCAGGGTTAGATTGGTTGAAGACATGCGCACCATCGACGTGCAGTACGCCTTAGTACACGGCGTCATCGTGCCCCCATGTGGACAATCGGGTTTAAGTGCCTTGCCCAAGGACACAACGCGGGAGACCGAATCGATCGCCCAGACGGTCACCCATGCTGGATACTATAATGTCTCTGGGTTCCAAGTGAACGACAGTGTTTGGCCTTTCAACAAAAACTCCACCTGGCATTCGTCATTTCCTAGCCTTATCCGGTTTCTAACCGGGCTCGACTTCGCTTAACTTCGGTGATCTGACAAGAACTGGTTACCGCAACGTCACCGCGCCCCCTATTAATTATATTATTGGAAAATTGACAGATATCAGTGAGGCGGTCGAAGAAGAAGCCATTTATCGTCCTATAAGTGCAACAAGGCGCATCTGCAATGCCCAAGCATTGCAGATAGCGCCTTATGCACTTCACGGGTGATATATTGTGCAAGCGAGCCATAACACTATCTCTACTACCGCTTCAAACGCCATTTGTATGAATTTTCCTATTGAATTTATACTATATAGATAGACTAGTTACGTTCAATCTTATTTATCAGAAAACTGCACGGTGAGTTGTTATCTTCAGAAAATCGACAATAAAGAATTGTATGAAATCCAAATCTCTCCAGGATTCGATTTTTTCGAACAATCGTAGGTTCGCTTTTCCGACCAACTGAAATATTTCAGACGAGTGAATCAAAAGGTAAGCGATGGACTGCTTTAGGGCAAGACTAGTGCCAGGCTATAACAGCGTCGAATCCTTACAGAATTCGACTGGCGGCCTGAGAGCTTGATGCGGCCGCTAATCTCTAAATAACTGCATTGCTGAAAAACTCATTGGTCACATTCAGAAACGTGACTCATCCGCCACCATCTTATTTTATTTATTTATTGATGTTTAGGATCACATGTTTCAGCACAATGGCGAACATGACCGCAACATTGACAAAAGTGCAGCCAATCGTTTATACTCATGATGCCCATTTTAGAAGACTTTCACCCAAAGCATTAGCTGCTGGGTTTTATTTTACCCGTAAAACAGTGCTTGTTTGCCATAGTAAATAAGCAACGATTCACTTCCCGGCGTTCCCACGGGGATGCCACCCTCTTAGAGGGGGGGGGGGGGTGATACTATAAATAAACAACGCCCAACAACACCACAAACGTTCGAAAGTTTCCAGTTTCTCGCTTCTCACAATCACCGATCGTTTTTCAAAGAGTGTACTCTGATGATGTGCACATTTTCGCAGCAATACAATTTGAATAAATGCAAGATACGGAAAAGCATTGGGGCCATCACATTGCGAATATTCGCACCCAACATTGCGAATACTGGCATTCGATTGCGAATATTCGCAATGCATTGCAAATATTCGCAATGCATTGCGACTATTCACATTTAACATTGCGAATATTCGCATTTAACATTGCGAATATTCGCATTCTGCATTGCGAATATTCGCATTCAACATTGCGAATATTGGCATTCAACATTGCGAATATTCTCAATGCATTGCAAATATTCGCAATGCATTGCGAATATTCGCATTTAACATTGCAAATATTCGCATTTAACATTGCGAATATTCGCATTCTACATTGCAAATACTGGCATTCAACACTACGAATATTCACAATGCATTGAGAATATTCGCAGTGTTGAACGTGAATATTCGCAATGCCCCTACTACACATATTGGCCCCAACGGGTTAAAAGAGAATATTCGCAATGTTGAATGCGAATATTTGCGACATGAATGCGAGTAATCGCAATGTAAATGTGAATATTCGCAATGCTCCCACTACACATGTTGGCCACAATGGGCTTCCGTAGTAACAAATTTTAGTTATAATTGACAAATAACAAGTAACGAGATTGCAAAGTTGATACAGTGTTACTAATTTTCGTGCTAGATAAACACCATGGAGTTTGATGAAGTTACACAGATTTCACGTCACCAAACGTAATCGATTGAGAGGAATTGCTGAGTTGAGGTTCCGCTTCACAAGTTTTCAAAAACGACATGCTACACACTCTCTTCGGGCGATAGCCGGGGCGGGGCACAGGGGGTACGTGCCCTCTCCCCCTCACTTTATTCCACCAATTAAAGGTACCCAAATGGCATTTTCCAACATAACGCACACAACCCCTATGGTAACTACATACCACCTATACATATATGACCACATTGATTTTCAAGATTTTATTGAGAAGAAATAGAAAACTCCAAATGGAGCGCAATATTTCGAAGGACGGTTTCAAAGTTATGATTAGCCCTTTGAGCCCGAGAGGCCGCTTTTCCGGCCCATGAACATGATACTTATAATTTCATGAAGTATGATACCTGGTAAGTGGAATGTGTTGGGAAGACCAATCAATATTTTCAACGTGCAGCTCTGAGGCTGCACGTTGAAAATATTAATTGGTCTGCCCACAAATAATGAATATGGCCTCTCCCAATTGCTGCCATTGAATTGATATGGAAGATACCACCAGGGTTCTAAGGGTTAATTAAAAACAAAACAAAAGTCATACGCTGAGGTTAGTGTCATAAATAGAGTGGGTTCAAGTTTGGGGCATACACCACCCCACCACCATTGACAGCCCCCCCCCCCCCCCCGAAGAAAAATTATTTTTCACCCTACACCGTTGGGGTACCCAGAAAGGCGTGACCCCCTCACTTTTTGGAGCTTCCGGCGCCTCTGATAATAACTGACATTCATTCATCAACATTTTCGCAGCGGATCAATACCAAACTCCATACGTTTGTCATCCAAGAGTCAATTAAGAATATTGTTGGTACAGTAAAGTATATTGGCAAATTGAGAACAAGTGATCAACTAAGTGAATGCGACAAAGATGTCCAGACATTGCTCTACTTAACACAACAAAGATTTTCAGTACAAAAAGTAAACCCATGAGCTCATAAGACTCTAAATCAAAGCCGAGGTGTTATTGAAATATAAGTACAGATAAACTGGGTATTCAGAAAGAAACTGAATCACAATTGGTTATTAAATGTTCAAACGGCCAGGGCATTTATATATCATCATCACACGATTGGCATGTATGGGAGAAAAACCCCAACGACGGAGAGAAATTACACGGCTCAGAGACACAATTCCAACTTTACTAATTCCCTTAATAATATCCCAAACAAATGGACATTGGAGTCTAACGTAAATCGGCATTGTATACAGTTATCACCCTTGAATTTATTAGGCGGGTGAGTAAGGTCCAATTTCAGAAGCAAGAAATTGTTGAGAAAACACTTTGACATCAGTAGAAAATAAAACAAATTTTCCTTTTGTTTTTTTTAATAAGCGAAAACAAAAGACAGCTCTCGGAGATGTCTGATGCTTTCGTTTATTAAAACCTACAAAAGGAAACTAGGGGTTTTATTGCAAGCTAATTAGAAGCAACTACTTCACAGATAATCCGCCATTAAGAATAGCTATCAGTATTACACCTACCAACACTAAGTGTCCACTTTGACTCTTATTTATTTATTTATTTATTGGTGTTTACGGTCACATACTTATGCACAATGTCTAATCATGGCCGTGACAGTTTTTACGGGTGGAGGACGCCGGAATACCCAGAGAGAACCACCGAGCAACGACGAGCAGCTGCCAGCTCCCCAACATCGTAACTCCGCACTGCAGCACAGGCTGGGTTAGATTGGTTGAAGACATGCGCACCATCGACATGCAGTACCCCTTAGTACAAGGCGTCATCGTGCGCCCATGTGGACAATCGGGGTTAAGTGCCTTGCCCAAGGACACAGCGCGGGAGTCCGCATCGTTCGCTCAGACGGTCACCCCTTATTTATTAAGGTTTAACGACACTTTAACAGCCGGGGTCATATCGTGTCGGTGACAGTTTTACGGGTGGAGGAAACCGGAGTACCCGGAGAGAACCACCGCGCAACGACGAGCAGCTGCCAGCTCCCCAACATCGTAACTGCAGTAATAGGCCGGGTTAGATAGGTTGAAGGCATGCACCATCGACGTACAGTACCCCTTCGTACACGGCGTCACCGTGCCCCCATGTGCCCACTTGCCCAAGGACACAACGCGGGCGTCCGAATCGATCGCTCACACGGTCACCTATCCGAGGACTAACCGGGTTCGACGTTGCTTAACTTCGGTGATCTGACGAGAACCGGTTACCGTAACGCCACCGCGCCCCCGTTGACTCTTTACTTAGCGAATCATGTATTTTACAGTACTTTGCAAGTTTTTATTCTTCTCAGGAAAAAAACATTAATAAATCTTCTAATCTCCTAAACTTTTATATTAATGGAAAAGACAGTGTCCGTAACATATGTCACGACGCACACACTGTTGAAAAAATTAACACAAAAAGTTACAGATCATCAAAAGATGGTATAAACACTGTTTCCTTATTTTTAAATGGGTCTCAACAGAGAATAATTATTGTCAAACCATCAAACTAATTGGGAATAAAATGTGAAAAGTCAGCTTCTGTATTTTTATTACACATCCATTAAACTTTAAACTCTTGTATTTAACGGAATCGCCGCTATGATATAAATGTTTCTGTATTCTACTGGTGATGTGGAAGCCGGAACGTTTTTCCCAGCACCGTTTATATTAGTTGCTTTCCCGTCGAGTCATTAGTTACGCTTCGAAAGGTTTCCAAATTTCGTTACACAATTATTGATCGTCTGTCGCGTTATGTGAAAACGAAAAGGTCCAAAGCAAAATAAAGTCAGTTCACAAACTAGAAGCTCTAAAGAGTCTGAAATCGCTCACCTAGAACTACATATAAAAATGTGATTCCCCATAGGATTTTCCATGGTAATTATATGTATACAGGGAGTCGACGAGCAATATGTGCGAGTCACTCCAATCGAGCAACTGCTCGAACGATTCGAAGTCTACCGAGCAAATGAGCTATCGAGCAATTGCTCGTTCGAGTGACTCGCACATATTGCTCGTCGACTCATTTCAGTATTTGAGGATACCTATAGCCTGGTATTGTATTATTTGAGGATACCTATCGAGGATACCTACTGGAGAATGTTTGTCATATGTGCTTATGTGAAAAGGCACAATGTGTCACATTGCGCCATAGCACATAGGCACATACGGATATTTGAGGATACCTTTGGCCTGGTATTGTATTATTTGAGGATACCCATCGAGGATACATTCTGAAGAATCCCTTTTTTGTGATATGTGCTTATGTGAAAATGCCCAGTACTGTTGACTAAACTACCATCAATTACTTTCTAGCTATACCTTCGCTCAAGCCTTCAAAATGTTCAATCAGATTTTCCCTGTATACATATAAGGCATTCCGTAATTGAGGTTCCTATCCGATTCCGTAAAATATGGATTCCGTGTTTTGACCTCAGGCGACCATGCATTACACCCACCCACCCACAATAACGTCTGGCCCCACATTACAAACTACCCATATTAGTCATGGGGTGACATAAAGCATTAAGTCGATTAGTAGTATCAGTGGCTTTCGGGGTCCCGCAGAGCTATATATTGTCCATACTATACTGCTGTTCTATACTGCCAGGCATTACCCCCACTCACCATACCATTTGACCTGCCATAACGTACTACCTATACCAGCCATAGAATAATACAAAGCAATCGGTTTGTTAATAATACCAGAGGACTAATAGGGACCTACAGCGGTATACACATTGCATCCTAAGCCCCACTTCTAAACGAACGATTACAATACTGCCTGACCTAGCATTACGAACTAAATACCAGCCATAAGATAATACAAAGGATTCGGTGGGTAAATCGTACTAAGGGGGTAATAGACCAACAGACCATTCATCCTATACTGCCAATCTAAACCACCAAGGACTATCTCGCAAATACCACACCGGGCGACCATGTATTACCTCCATTCCTACAGTACTGCTTGACCTAGCTATATCAGATATAGGATAATATGAAGACCCAAGGGCTAATAGGATACCAACATGGATATATTCCACCACTACCATATCACCCCACCCCTACTTACGAGAAGTCCGACACCCCCCGACCCGAACAACGTTATGTCAGATTGTATAGTGGACAATAACAGTGATCAGCATCTCTAATACTCTATGACGCCGCGCGCGTATCATGACATCACGACGTCAATAGCAATGTCAACCGTTTTGCAGGAAAAACTTTCAAGAAAATCCATCTTCACCATTAATATTCCATCACATACCCATACTATATACCCATAGCCCCGCGTTTACCTATATCACTATACATACCATAGTATACTATATATGCAGTAGGTACACCACTTGTCGGATCTAGTTTCGAGGAGCCGTACTTTTGCTCCCCCAAAGTTGCTCCCCCAAACGGCTCCGGTTCCTATGGGAACTTAACACTAGCGGCTCCCCCAAAAGCTCCTGGTAATCAGGCACGATTCATCGCTACTACACTACTGGCGTGGTCATATTTCGCGAAAGCCTATGTAAAACACACACCGAGTTCTGTATTTCTTTCCCACTCAACAGGAAAATGCCTTAACATTTGATAATTTCAATTTTTATATGAAATTCCCATGTGTTTAAAGTTAAATTTACTCACAGACAGATTTAGAAAATAAATTAAGGTGAGCTAACTTTCCTATAACCTCTTGCAAAGAAGAAAATTGTCAGCCATGAATCAATGTCATCACAAGCATAAGATCCTGTTCCAAAAGCAACGCAAGAAAAACCTCAACCAGAACAAGAATTCCCGACGCGTTTGTGTGTGTGTTTTTTTAGGGATAGGAGTGGGGGAGTGTTAAAAACATTGACAATGTTCTGATCCGATGAATGAAAATAAATCTGTGAAACATTATTACAGTACGACCGCCGTGGACTGATCACTTTCCACGGGTGGGCAATATTTCCAGGGACGCAATAATATTAGATTCCAAACACTAGTTATAGGAATAATCATTAAAAATTGAAACAATGAAGCACCGTGTGCAACCCGGTGCTTCATTAATTAAAATTTGGTTGATGACGATTTTTATTACCTGGTTAACGCATGCGTAGACATTACTGCACACGCGTGGATTACGACCAGTCCATGGCGATTCTACTGTACGCTCCTGCAGTTTTCATCGGGTTTGAGATCAAGTGAAACATAAAATCTTCAGCCCTTCCCCAGGGTAAATGAAGCTTACGAAATGCATCCAAAGGATCGGACGAGGACTCTAGATCTAATGTACTGAACAAATTTCGGAAACTTCACTGCAAACTGGGGACAAAGAGAAAGGTGACGCCATTGGACTTCAAACCAAAAAAAACACGATTCGATCCCCACCAGGTGGCAACTGCCTTGTGAGGGGAACAATGGCGCTGTGTTCTAAGGCGTACTACACGTCGATTGTGCACTTGTCTTCAACCAATGCTAACTCCACCTGTGCGGAGTTAGTACGTTGGGTAGTCTGACAGTTGCTCGCCGTTGCTCAGTGGTTCGCTATGGCTTCTGCGACTTCCTCCACCCGTAAAACTTTCCAACACGAGGTGAACCTGGCTGTCGAAAGTGTCATTAAAACCCCAATGAAAAAAAACCATAAAACTGCTTTGGGATTCATTTTGATATCATTCTCAAGATCTTTGAATGACATTCTGAATTTAATACAGGAAGGCTAATCCACTACGGCTGTTGTTCTTGTAAATCACAATGGGACGTTCCTCATTATCCTATAATTGCAACATCTCCAGGCAAATTTCAATCCTGCTGTAAATCTTCAAAGGTTCATCAATCGGTTAACTATTGAATGTGATGACATTGGGATCCAATCTCACATTTACCGTTGGAGGAAAAGTTGAATGACGACGTTCTGTGTGGTTAATCAATCAAACGTAATATACAGTATAGTCACAAAAAATAAAGTGGAGGGTGCGCCCCCCCCCCCCCCCCCCCACACACACACACACATTCGTCAATGGTCCTGGGTCCGCGATAGGACTGTTACAGTACACACATTTTAGGCATTCTTTTTACAATTTAAAAACAAACAAACAAAAAACACCCCAACAAAACGGTGCGCTTGTCGACTCTAAAAGGTTTGGCGGAGTTGCACATAGTTGCACATTGATGCACACAGACATACAGACCAAATGTGAGGTTTGCCTCCATCTTCCGAACCGCTTGTGTTACGCCCGGTGCAAAATTGGTATGAAATCAAGTCAATAAATAGAGTCAGCGATTTGGGTTTAACCCTTTTTCTGCCACGCCCACTTTATCTATATATGGAGGTCTTCTATGTACTCCTGTATGCCACAGGTAGTCGGCACAAGCTGTGAAATCGAAAAAAATGATATTTGATAGCATTTTTGAATCGATCCTGACGTGCTCCTCATAATGGTATATAAATATTAACAAGGTACACAACTCACTTTCCGAAAACGATAGCACTCATATTCATTATACCCCCTCCTCCCCCTCCCCACCCCTCAAATTTGATTCACATAACGTATCTAGCAGTACCCAGTGTCAGTGGAAAGGGGAATGAATAAGCTATCGTTTTCGAAAAGCGAGTTGTGTACCTTGTTAATATTTATATACCATCATGGGGGCACGTCAGCACCGATTCAAAAATGATATCGAATATATTTTTTCTTTAGATTTCACAGCTTGTGCCGACTACCTGTGCCGTATGCGAGGAATGTTAATACAATTTATGACAAACTTGAAACTCTATCATCTGATTAATTGTTGGAAAGGGCTCTCTGAGCCCTTTCCAGCAATTAATCAGATGGTAGGTTGGATCTGTGCACATCAGAACGTACAGATAGTCATCATAAAATAGGTGACAGGAGTCTTTTTCGGCAGCGTAAATGTTAATTTATAGCGTAGGGAGAAGGGACGATCAAGTTGCACAGCAGACACTTGGAGACTGTCGTTTGAAACCAACTGTGGTGGTGTATCTCACAACTCTACTCCAGCGATCCACGGACGTGGCAACTGTTACTTATTCCCAATTCTTCATTCGACATTCATTATCAACCGATTTTATCAGTTGATAACGAATGTCGTGTAAGGAACTGGGAATACGTAACGGCTGTCACGTCCCTCCAGCAATCCGCGTTTGATTTGGAGATTAATCAGTCTTTCCCGGAGTATGAAAAAGATGTCGACGATGGCTCACCAAACACAGTTTATTTACATGTATATATAAACAAATTATAGATCACTCTCTGCAATTACTTCCGTACTTTACATAACATGCTCTTGACAGAATGTTTCTGCTCAAAGTCCGACGAATATATACGTTCTAGCTTGTACATGAGTCCAAAAGCTGCAACCTGACTGCGAATTCAAGAGTTCGATGCGAATCACATCAGCCACAGGATCTCCTGTACAGTAGCAGTGGACTGGTCGTAATCCACCGGGCAATGATGTCCACACATGTGTTTACCAGGTAATAAAAATCTTCAGCAGCAAAATTTTAATAAATGAATTCATTATTTAAATTTTTGATGATTATTCCTATAATTAGTGTTTAGAATCTAAAATTATTACGTCCGTGGATATATTGCCCTCCCCCGTGGAAAGTGTCCAGTCCATGGCGACCGTACTGCATTGCGCCTTCTTACAACTGTAGAATATAGCAAATGTTGTCAGTTTTCACAGGGCCGGACGCTCGTGTAGGTACCGGTTCGCCATGTCTGTCGGAAAAGTTTGTTGTCCATTGATAAAAAAATGTTGGTCGCCATTTTCTCTGGAAATCATTAATTTAAAAAACGTTAACCATTTGGTGAAACCAGACTTTTCATTATGCAAAAATATTCGGAGACGTGACAACCATAGCTTATTCCCAGTTACGTTTTCGGCATTCTTTATCAACCGATAAAATCGGTTGATAAGGAATGTCAAATAAGGAAATGAGAATAAGTAACAGTTGTCACGTCCCTAAAATATTCTTATGTTTCAAATATCTTTGGATGAAAGAGCTCGGAGAGGTCCAGCCCCCCCCCCCCCCCCTCCCGTCGGAGATTTTTAGTCAGTCCGTCGGGGAGTCTGACTAAAAATCTCCGACGCCACCACTGCTTCTCAGCGCTATTTTACAACCACATACGGGCTCTACTTTCTACACTTGAAATGAGTAGGAGACATTTAACAAATGCAAAATATAGAGGATAGCTACGCTATTGTAGTGAATATCGGGAATTATCTCGTGAGTGTGGACCTGAAAGTTTGATTTGAATTGTAGAATTTTCAGGACCACACGAATAGCGTAGAATAATTTGTTTATTATATTTTAAAGTAGCGTAGATTTTCTTTTTATTATATGCTACGTGACATTTTACTGCTCAGTATTCAACCCAATTTAACTGCAAACAGTTTCAAGACAATAAGAAAGGTCTGCTGATCGTTCCTTCAAGGCGACGTTCACGGTGACGTCATCCGCCGAAGTGTGACGTCATTTAGGAAGTCACTAAGGGATACTATACAATTATGGATTTTTGTGGTGCTGAATATGATAGGTTCACATCACATCATATTTACCACCACAAAAGTCCATAACTGTTTTGCAATATACGCCATCCTCAAAAAACAAACTTCTGTTTGTCATTAAAAGTTCAATTATATCAACCAACCAGAAAAACATTTATCTAACAATAAAATAGTTATCATCTGCAGAATAACATAAAAATAAACAATGTCACAGAGATTACATCGATTGAAATAGAACTGGAGAGGAGATTTCCAAAACCTATATTTAGAAATTGATATTCACTGGAAAACCGGTGAACATGGACATTTTTAGATCAGTCACGTGTATAAGATCCAGCCAAGAGAAATGTGTTTATTTATAAAGTATATGATAATTCTCGATATCCATCGAGTAGATGGATATCGAGAAATATCTTTTAGATAAGCATGTAATAAAGGTGTATATCCATGGCTGACAATTGTCGCCATTAGGAGAGAGTTAACCCTTTACCCAACGCAGACGATTTCAAAATTTATTATTTTAAATATCATTTTTTAAATTTTTAAAAAAAATTTCAACAAAACCATATCATGTGACCCCACTTTGGAAGGAGCTCGACGAGCTCGTTCCAAAGAGGGGTCACATGATATGGTTTTGTCGAAAATATTCGAAAAATAATATTTTTTCAGCTGCTGAATTTGCATATTACGTTGGGTAAAGGGTTAATGGAAGTTTAACTCCCCTGAATTTTCCAAGGCTGTCAGTAAATTTAGCACTAAGGATACGAGAATTTCAAATAATAATTGAAATTTTGAAATGTTAGCAAGTTTGTATCACCGATGTGCGCATCATTTTTCCCAATTATTTTGAACGGTTGTCCCCATTTAATAATAAGAAAACGGCATTTTCACCATTTTTTTATGTTCTGTAACTTTTGACTGTTTATTATATCAACAGTGTGCGCATCGTGGCATATAATACAGACACTGTCCTTTCCATCAATACGGGGGCGCGGTGGCGTTGCGGTAACCAGTTCTCGTCTGATCACCGAAGTTAAGCAACGTCAAGCCCGGTTATTCCTCGGATGGGTGACCATGTGAGCGATCGATTCGGACTACCGCGTTGTGTCCTTGGGCAAGGCACTTAACCCCGATTGTCCACATGGGGGCACGATGACGCCGTGTACTAAGGCGTACTGCACGTCGATGGTGCGCATGTCTTCAACAAATCTAACCCTGCCTGTGCTGCAGTGTGGAGTTACGATGTTGGAGAGCTGGCAGCTGCGCATCGTTGCTCGGTGGTTCTCTCCGGGTACTCCGGCTTCCTCCACCCGTAAAACTGTCGCGGTCATGATTAGCCATTGTGCATAAGTATGTGACCTTAAACACCAATAAATAAATAAATAATTCCATCAATAAAAAAGTCTAGGAGGTGAGATTTGCTAACTTGTTCTTGGGAAGCAAAAAATCCTGAAAAAAAACGCATTCGCCAAACAAAGAGCCAAAGTGGACGCTTAGTGTTAGTAGGTGTGATACTGATAGATATTCTTAATGACGTATTATTTGTGAAGTAGTTGCTTCTAATTAGCTTGATATAAAAATCCAAGTTTCCTTTTGAAACTTTTAATATAACGAAGGGATCGCAGTGGCTCAGTGGTAGATTGTTGGACTTCTGTGCTAGAGGTTCCGAGTTCGATCCCCGTCCGGGACGACCCGCGTTGTGTCCTTGGGCAAGGCACGTTATCCCGGTTGCAACATGGGGGCACGATGACGCCGTGTACTAAGGCGTACTGCACGTCGAAGATGCACATGTCTTCAACCGCTGTAACCCTGCTTGGGCGGAGCTTGAACAGAGTTAGAATGTTGAGGGTCTGACAGTTGCTCGTTGTTGATCGGTGGTTCTATCCGGGTACCCCGGCTTCCTCCACCCGTAAAACTGTCACGGTCACGATTAGCGACTGTGCATAAGTATGTGACCTTAACCCCCAATAAATAAATATAATTTTTAATATAACGAAAACAACAGACAGCTCCCTGAGCTGTCTGTTGTTTTCGTTGATTAAAAGTAACAAATGGAAAGTTTGTTTTATTTTTTACTGATATCATAGATTTTTCTCAGCTCCTTGCCAGTGGCGTAGATAAAGGGGAGGCCGGGGGGCGGAGTCCCCCCCCCCCCAGAAGTTTTGTCGGAAATTTTTTGGGACAAACAACAGATTCTTTCTGTTTCTTTGGTTTTTTGTTGTTGTTACCCTGTCGGAAAATTTTCGGTCTGTCGGAAAATTTTGGGCTTGCCCCGCCGCCAGCGAAAAGCTATCTACGCCACTGCTCCTTGCTTCTTGATTAGGCCTCCTTCCCTGCCGGTCGAATAATTCTAAGGGTGATAACGCTATCGAAAGTCGATTTTCAGGACGCTTTAAGTTAAGGATGGTTCAATTCTAAAGCTCTTTTGAGGTTAAGGCCCATCTCAGGAATGTTTGGATGGTTTCTTTGTTAAATCAATTTCAGGAATGAGTATACTTTGGTGAAACCGGCTTTAAAGTAGCTGCAATAAAACCTTTCCACAGTAGAAAAAACGGGAACATGCTGCTTCTCCATGTTTAACAAATTTTCCCATCAAACCGAAACAATGTCCACGTTACTGGAAGGTCGTGTGGGGGAACCTTCGGTGAAATCTTAAGTGTCTGTGTACCCCCTTCTGTTAATTCCCAATGGGAATTCAGTTACGAGAATCCAAAAGAAAAATACTAGATAATTTTATAAATCATCGTTGGCAAAATGGAAACGGACGCATATATGCACCTTTTGTCCCCTCAGATTTATATCATAATCAGCAAAGTGGGGGAGGAGAACCTTCACCCGTTGCCCTTTTTGTGAGTTATCCATTATTTACCCCAAAACAAATTCACCTCCCTTTGTTGATGAAAACTCTTATCCTACATTGTTGTAAATGATTGTTTGTCTTGAAACTGTCACACCATCAACCATCTGATCAGTGTAAACAGGTGAATTGGGCCATAGCGTGTTCCCCAATACTTGCTTTTCTCGATTTTTATGTTTGATATTAGGTGTAAGGGAGGTAACTTGTTACTTTCAAACTTGATTTATTCAAGCGATAGAGTTCCAGTCGAAAGTATATGTGCGATAAGCACACTGGAGCTGCTATACTATTGTGTTTTTTTTTTGTTTTTTTTTATTGACAATACCAGACTTTGGCAAGGGCATCAAGGGGGGGGGGGGGAGGGCTGGGGCGGAGACTGTTGTCAGGAGGAGGGTGTTTAGTTTGCCCTGAGACTGGGGGGGGGGGGGGGGGGGGGCGAGCGGCGCATGACGTTTTTCTCAAGAGGGGGATTAGTTAGAAAGACTTAACTGTTTAAATGGGGGAGGGAGGGAGGGGGGTAAGGAATTCTGTCGGAGCTGGTCGATAATGACCAAACAAAGAAAGCTATACAAGCTATTTTTTCTATAGTAAGTGGCCATGGTGGGCTTGAAGAAATCTCTGAACCATGTATAATCTCCCATCTCTCTTATTCTCGTCTCGGTATTCAATACCACGCCCCGTAACACCCCAATTCCAGGACCTCTGACTAACAAAATACAGGTATGTGTCACCCCTTTTATCGTATTCGGCCATGATGACCATGAAGAAATCTCTTAATGCGGTATAATCTGCCTTCCCTCTTATTCTCATCTGGGTATCGAATGATCACGCCCCGCGGCACCCCACTACCGGCACCCCAAACTAACAAACGACTGGCCTTCGGCACCCCTTTTCTATCGTATGAGGATATCAGAGGCATGAGAAAATCCCTAAACGAGGTATAATCTACCATCCCCCTTATCCTCAACTTAGAAAAAAAGTATTCATAACCACAGACGTTTTCCAAAAATGAGATTCTATAGGGATTCCACAAAGGGATTCCATAACTGGGATTCCATAATTGTGATTCAAAGCTCCTTTGCAGCTCTTGTAGTCTTACCATGTGTTTTTTACCATGTCTTAAGCTGTCTGTCCTATTATTAGCTTCCACTGTAGTCACCCAATACTATCGTATTTAACCCTTTACCCAACGCAGACGATTTCAAAATTTATTATTTTAAATATCATTTTTTAAATTTTTTCAAAAAATTTCAACAAAACCATATCATGTGACCCCTCTTTGGAACGAGCTCGACGAGCTCGTTCCAAAGAGGGGTCACATGATATGGTTTTGTTGAAATTTTTTGAAAAATAATATTTTTTCAGCTGCTGAATTTGCATATTACGCGGGCGTATGCGGGCGATTCGTTGGGTAAAGGGTTAACCTACCTCCATTGCAGCGTTGTACCATTGACGCCGTGTAATTAATAGGTGGGTATTTCTGTTAGATAGACGAGATAAGGGATGATCGTTTGTTCCTGTCTATTTCTTGAGTTATGAACCTCAAGACTGTGTTTGGCCTTTGGGTTTTGGTGTTCATAACTCAAGAAATAGATAGAAATATTTTGGGTGCCCAGTTTTGCTGCCAAATTCGATATTTTCAGTGCCAAACGAATTTTTAGTGCATTTCGAATTCTTGGCACTCGACAGCGCGAACACCTCTCTCCCTTAAATTATGTTTATGTTACCGCCCAAGTTTGTCTCGCATTTACCTATATTCCACACTGATTTCCTACATACAGGGTTAATTCAGTTTTCGCCAGACAGGAACGCACTGTTTCAAAACGTAATGTCCATACAATTGATACCTACTCAGCCCATGTTCACCTTGATAATAGGGGCGGACCGGGCCAAGAAAAGTTACCGGAAAATACACCAAGAGGACCCCAGGCCCTGAGAAAAGTTTGCTTTTTCGAACTGAACGAAAACGTTTCCCTTGCATCTGAGCGATCAATGGCTGTCCACATAGAGGACATTTCGATGGCATTTTTGTATCATCTTCATCGATCATTCGGCAAAAATAGTTCTACCGGGGGAAGGGCCCATCCGGAAGACCCTAGTTCGGCCCAGTCGGAGAAAAGTTTGATTTTGGAAATTGAAGAGAACGCTATTTCCTTTGATCTGAGCGAGCAAAGGCAGACTCGACGGCTGGTATATCGAAATGTCCTCTCAGTGGCCTGTCAAGGGACTACGATAACATTTCGATATGCCAGACGCCTATGCAATCAGATCCATTTCACCTTTGGGTCATTTTCATGTTACAACCAGTAGTGTATAAATTTACCAGTAATGTCGAAATCGACCAGTAATGACGAAAAAATTAACCAGTAATGTCGAAATCAACCAGTAATGTCGAAAAAATCGACCAGTAATGTAAAAATCCGTAATGTCGAAAAATTAACCAGTAGTGTCAAAAAGTGACGACCAAAATGAGGAGCACTAACACTTGCCGACGGGGGAGGGGGGTATAGCGCCCCCCCCCCCATGACACCCCTGGTCGTGTGCTTTAATGACTGTCTATTATAATGTCAGTCACTACCCGATATTTGCTACATGTCTATCATCTAGTTCTACCAATTTGCTACCTGTCATTTAACCTACATCCATCAATCAGTCAGTCTGCGTCACCCGCATGTACCCGCATGTACGTGGGGAGCACTATTAGCTCAATCGAGAAATTGCCTCGCAATTCAATTTGATGAATATCCGGGTTCTATACCTGACGAGGTCAGTTAAGTTGTGTCCTTGGGAATGACACTTTATCCCAAGTGCACGTTGACTTCGTGCGCCAAGCCACATGCCGAAATGACACGTGTATGGTGCGCGTGCTTTAAACGAAGTGTCGTAAACGAAATCAATCAATCAATCAACCAAGCAATCAATCTTTGTATGTAAGTCTGCCTGTCTTGCCGTCATTCAGGTGTCTATCCACGTCTAGGGGTTATTTTTCACACGCCACATTGCTATCTGTCTGTCTGGATTTCTGTCCGTCTGCCTGGATGCTGCAAACCTGCCTGTCACTCCCGCAGGAGAGGGGAGAGACATAGAGAGAGAGTTGGACAAAGACAGAGGGAAAAGGTGATAGGGAGAGAGCGATAGAGAGAGAAAGACGGGGAGAGAGAGAAGGAGAGATAGAGGTAGGGGCAAAAACAGAGGGACAGGGGATGGATGGATGGATGGATGGATGGATGGATGGATGGATGGATGGATGGATAGATAGATAGATAGATAGATAGATAGATAGATAGATAGATAGATAGATAGATAGATAGATAGATAGAGAGAGGGGGGGTGGGGAAAGAGAGCTGGGCAAAGACAGAGTGAGAGGGGGATAGAGAGAGAGAATGATGCAGAGAGAGAGAGAGGGGGGGGGCAAAGGCTGAGGGACATGGACATGGGATAGAAAGAGAGGGGAGATAGATAGAGAGAAAGAGGAGAGAGAGAAAGAGGGAGAAAGAGAGAGAGAGAGAGAGAGAGAGAGAGAGAGCAAATAGGATGGGATATGTTGTGCATATGAAGGAGGGAAATAATTGTTAAACATAAAATTCCATATTTACTGGGGTAAATGTGTTTAAACTTGCGCGAAAATGGTTAAAAGTCGATAAATATAGGCAAAAGTACAATTTGAGCAACCCGAAAAAATATTGAAATTTTTGCGAAAAATCGTCATTTTGGTCGTCACTTTTTGAAACCACTTGTTAATTTTTCGACATTACGGATTTTTACATTACTGGTCGATTTCGACATTACTGGTAAATTTATACACTACTGATTGTAACAGACCCACCGGGAATTTTCTCGATGGGCCATACGGCCAGTTCGCCTCTGTTTGATAGCTTTACACAACAATTCTCGAACATTAAACTCTCGCAATAGCCAGGATCTGGGGTTTTCCACTCAAAGTCCTTACGGTTCTAAACCACCACTTCGTGTCAGTCTTCAAGTTCGTTTCGATAGCATTAAGACTCAGCTGTGCCACATTATTCCCGACAATCGCTGTGTAGGCACGTAATGCGTTACAGAACCGAATGTTGCGAGAGACTAATGCTCCAACTTTTCGACCCAATCTGAACAGATACGACTGTGTTTGCATTCTCACTTTGAAAGTTTTTACTCTCAGCGCAATACATGAGTTAAGAACAAAAAAATGCTCCCAAGAAAGCTAGTTTAACAATATATAATACCTATTCTTGGAATCTGGTATGGATATTTAATACCTAAGCTTGGAGTCGGTCCTGATGCAATACAACAGGTGATTTGGCACTGGCGAACCGGATAACAAGGAGCTGAGAGTCGATCGTAAATTCCTAGCTGTCGCTTCTAGTCAAATGACTAGAAACGGCCAGTAGGTCTTAAGTCATGAGTATTTTCAATTTTCACCCTTAATTTCCACACTTGCCCGAGTTAACCCTTTACCTAACGTAACGGCCAAAAACGGTCAGCGCTATTCTCAAAATCTCCAATTAATTTTCATTATTTTTTTCATTTTTTCTCACAAAAACATAGGTTATGAGCTCGTTCCAACGAGGGGTCATAACCTATGTTTTTGAGACAAAAAATGAAAACAATTAGTTATTCAAGAATTTTTTTTGCAAGTGTCGTCTGCTTTTCAGGTTAGGTAAAGGGTTAAAGGGCCTTCGTGAGATGAATAATAAGCATATATCTTTTGAATCACTGGGGTAGTAGTCTACTGTTGTATACTAATTAACAAGGTAATCACTTAGGTCGTTACCAAGAACGATATCATTCATTTGTGAATTCTGTATGATTCCACAGATCATTGTATAGTACATTAAAGTGACCTTCTCTCTACAATTTGCCGCTTATTAAATATGGTCATGCGGGAATAACAAACCATTTTCCAAGTAGGAAAATAATGTTCTCGCATCTAATTTACTAACTTAACAATTTTCCATTCATGACTAATTATCTTATAGACTTTATGACCCATTTTTTTTTAAATTTATTCATTCCATTATATTTTTAAAACCAACATGCTACTTTCTACGCTTGACGGTCTCTTATATTCTAAAAACCGCTACTAGTGGGGCGGATTGCTATAAAAATAGTTCAGTTTGTGATACAAGCATGAAATTTAGTATGGAAGTCACTTTTGGTAAAAATAGTTCAGTTTGTGATACAAGCATGTAATTTGGTATGGAAGTCACTTTTGGTATATAGAGTACTTTAGGATAGTTGGCCACGAAATATCTTATTATTTTCAAGATGGCCACCGGAAGTGAAAAAATCTGCACTATTGGTGATGTGAGTGCAGCATATATGAGTGAAACATATAGCATTAAAGCAATTTTTCTGCTGTTATACAATTCCTTTATGCAAACCAAGACTGAATATGAATTGAAGTAATGAATAGCAACGACAATTGTGGTTTAAAAGGCTGTGGAAATGTATGGCAAGGAAAATAACTCTGTATGCTCAAATGTGCAGTTACCAGGGATTTGTTTCTTTTTTAAACGTACACGTATTTTCAAAATAAACCTCATAACCTGCAATATCAATGCCAATGTTTTCTATCTCATGCATTTAGAAACGATGCCCGTATATATCACAGGTGTATTTGTTGATACTAACTGCTTCTCTTGGCAGTTACAGGAGCAAAGTGCAGTGCATGACAATCCTGTGCGGTAGCATTTGCAATTTCCAGTACATGTCGAACGCTTGCAGCAGCACTTCAGTAGTTCTTGACAGCACTCTGCTATAGCAGAGAGTGTAGTCCAGTGTGGCTCCCACAAATTGTTGTGTTTAAGCCAACCCCACCTGATAGGATCTGGTAACTGTTGCACTGGAGAAGATGCCTGGCCCCAAACATGACCCGCTTGGAAAACTGCCCTTTTAACATGCTCATATAGGGATGCCCTAGTTGGTGGTATGCCATTGTATGGACGTTGCTTTCGAGCGAACAAATCAAGGCGACATTCGTCTACTCTGCATGTTGTGCTTGAACGCTCGTACATGACAACAACAAAATGTTCCAAGATATCCATGTCTGCCTCTGTAACTTCATCCTGTGGTGAACTGAGTCGACAGAAAACCTCTGTTGCAACCTCATACACATTCCATGCCCGCCAAGCAGATTTCTTTCCTTTTCCCACAAAGGCAGACACTGTATCACACCCTGTAAAAGCATGAAAGAAAGGTAAAGCACTTGACCGAGGTCCAATTGATTTGGTAATGTCGTGTACTGGGAGCCAGTGGAAGTGTTGTCCCTTCCCAAAAGCTAACCACATTGAATTAATCGGAGATGTCTATAACAGCAACATCTGTGTCGGAAGTAACAACAGTCATGCTATTAAAACCTGTAACAACAGTCGCATGTTTGGCATGAACAAACATACGGGTGTCTGCCTCTTCATGGTTACGGGTGACAGCATATTTGTGTTCAGTTCCTTATTACAGGCAACATCACCCCCTTTAGTGACAACTATAAGGCTGTTTGTCTGAGCATTTACCATTCTATCTGACAAAAATCCAAACAGTTCAGTTTTGTTTTCATCACACTTCAGGAAATTGATCCACGACTTTGGTACGTTACTCTTACCGACCACTTTTCATCGAAACCCAGCTCCCCTTTTCTGCCGAGTTCCTGCTTTGAGGCTACTTTCGAGGTATACATAAAAAACAACATCTTCTCTTGTACATTTTTGTGCACATCTTACAATGTATGGTATAATAACCTCAGCAGCATAGTCATCAAATGTTTTAGCAGTTCCAGGTGGTTTTGCATTGACCGTAGCCGCACCATCTGTAATCATAACTTCAGTATGAGGCTCTTCTACTCGAGCAGCTATCCCTGTCTCTAAAATGTCCATCAGCTGTGATTTTACCCAAGAGTTGAGCATACCATTGTGTGATAATGATGGTGGGTACTGTTGGTTTTCATGTTGAAAAAAGTTTTGAAGGTCACACTGTCGATTTTGGCACGATATAAAAAGTCGTGCAAAAAGTTGACAGTCATTTTTCAAACTCTCTATTTTCAGATTCCCCACCGTAGTATGAGGCTTGATTTTTTTGCTGAAAAGGGAAAGCTTATTTTTTGCCAAGGGTTCATGAAAACTTTCTTGTCCATTAGTTGTCGATTTTTTCAGGAATTTATCATACTGTTTTCTGCCTACAGGTAAAAGCTGAGCCATCGACTCGTTTACCTTTTTATCCGCAACTTCTTTGACATCGAGGGAATAAAGGTCTTGTGAATATTCTTCAAATGCACTGCCATACTCAGATATTGTTGAAATTAGTCTACAGACTTTATCCTGCAAGTCCTTCTGAACAGCAGGGGTATCGTCATGGTGTCTTCTGTTTCATTTCAACTCTGATTTGCCAGCTGCATCTGCAAATTCATCGATAACCCTGCTTATTTCCGGCCCCGCTATCACCCATCGCCTCAGTGCTGCTGGGTCTTCTGTTAACCCAATAGCTCCACCGTCACCCTTAACTATGGCATTATTTTGATCGTGAGCTTGGTCGATTGCGATACCAGAGAACACTCGTTCAGTTTTGTGGACAGCAAACCCTTGCAAAATTCTGTATATATATCAGGATGTAAAGTCTCAAGCCCGACCATATCACGAAGGTGAACTGGGAGCCACCGGGCATAATTTATATGGGTCAGGGCAAAGAAGTAGGGAATAAGTTCAGCTAGTGATTCTTTGTATAGTAGGAAATCACTTTCACGAAATGAGCGGACAAAACAAAGTATCAACAACTCTAGTTTTAGAATTGTGGACTAGAACTGAAACTGTGGGATCTTTTCTTGATCACCACACCACTGCATAAAAACTTTGAACTCCTCTGCTTTGTCAAGAAATGGACCTTCACTCTTATTAAAAGCAGATTTCATGAGACTGAACAGAGCAGCAGCTGTAACCTGGTGAGCGTGCCTAGTTTTCAACACATTTGAAGCTGACAAAAAGAGTCAGCAGTTCCGGGAGTAGCAATATCTGCGCCTGTCAATGCGGCTGTCCTATTTGTTGCAAATTTCCTTCAAGTGGAGCCTAATATCATGTCACCACGGCCAGACTATAAAGCCCTGACAAAACTTCATTAACGAAAACATTATGGCCGCCCATCTATTTTTAGAAATGTCGGCCATCTTGAAAATGGCCTAATTTTCAGTGGCCAATTATCTCAGGTTTTTCTGCTACATCTAAAGAACACATGGTGAAAATGTCATGCTTGTATCATCAAGTGAACTATTTTCATAAAAAATCGCACTAATCCGCTCCACTATACCAAGGAACAAACACTGTAGTGTCTTTGGCGCACAATCGATATATCGGTTTGTTACGTAAGTGGTACCACCTTGTCAAGGTGATAGCTTAAACTATGATTTTGTGGTTTAAAAAGTGTAAATATTTTTGATATTTTTTCTCATTCGGGCTAGGAGCGAAAGGATGGGTATATGAAGGACCCAGAAAAACCGATTTGTCACTTAAACAGGCCAGCAATAATTCATGCGCTGCTAATTAAGTATGGAATTTAATGGCCATAAAGTGCGCGTTTACCAAACGCCAAATGAACTGTCCGAAAACAGATCAAAAGAAAGAGAGACCAGTATTCTCCTGCAATGATTATCTATGTAATTATGTCCAGTTAATAGGTAATTGTTGTAACAACAATACATCCCACAGATTCTGAGCACACACCCATATTACGTATCTGACCCGTTACGGAATGTCATGATATACCAAAAGTGCGAGACATTCAAAGGAACTTAAAAGCGAATATTACATTAAGATAGATCTAAGCGGCGAAGATGAAGAGAAGCAATTAAGACGAGAATTAATGTTCTGGCTATCGAAATAAAAATCGGGAAATTTCTCGAAAATTTCATTTCAATCCGAAGGCGTGTAAGACCGTGTGGGCCGTAGGCGAGTAAGGAGCTGGGATGTCCCATGCTATAGGTGAGAGGGGGTGCCGCATCGGTGCGAAAGTATAGGTACGTTGTAATGTTAAGGGAGCCACAGAGCTCATATTTAGAATAGGAACAGTGGCGGGCCAAGGCGGTGGCCATATACGAGTTTAGGATCAGCAATACGAAGTACGAGTACAGGTTGCTATTTGCATTTAGGTAAATGGTATTATCTGTCGTAGAAGGCAAGCCATACGTAGGCAGAGTAGGCTTTGCATGTATGAACATTATTCTGAGATAAATGGAGGGGAGCGTTTCACCCCATTAGTGGAGACTGCTTGAGTGAAGAGCGTCCAGTACAAGTGACAATAAGTTAGTGGCCGTGCGACGGCAGTGGTAGAGTGACATTCTGTCACACGTTGAGTAAAAACGCCCAGTAAAGTGACAATATGTTAGTGGCCGTGCGACGGCGGTAAAAGAATGAAGTGAAAAGGCGACCAAAGTCCAAACACCAGCGACAAGGAAGGGAAACCAGCGACAACAGAGAATGCGGGCCCGCAAGTGACTCAAAAACTGTGTGGGTGGGGTGTGGCAGACGTTTTGTTTTCTTATTCTTTTGGATTCCATGTAAGTCACAAATTATCATATTTATTTTTTTATATATATGTATTAAAATTGTTGTTTTCAGTAAACCTCTGTTGATTTATGCCTTTTGAGGAAAAGTCATTGACCCCTTTAGGATAAGAACCACCCAACAAAAACGAAACGGGTGGGTTTGTCACGGTGAGACGACATACGTTCACTCACGGATTCAGGCGGCGTGAATCTATTTCCCCCAGCAGCGACAAAGCCCGGTTTCCGACACACCTGCCATATTATCGTTTAATGACGTCAAAGATAATCCTTATCGATTGATGGCGCCCCCGATTTGTATCATGTATACTGGTAGGTAAAATCAATAACCCTTTGATACCTCATTCATAACTATATTAACCATTAGGTGCCACGCCATTTTTGCTTAAAATTACGTAAAATACCCATACCTCCTAATTTATAATGGCACTATCTGCCATCGTAGTTATGCTTACTTAAAATAGCGTTGTCAAAGCATATATAACGGTTCATCTCATTTCTTCGCCTGAGTGCTAGAATGTCCTATGTCCCGTATGGGACATGGGACATTCTAGCACCCAGTCGACGATTAATGTATACTACGAGTAGCGTCATGTAAACTAGTAGGTTCTATTTATAACGCCTTGCCACCCCCTTTATAAAGGTATTATCCCATTTATTTATTGCGTAAAATCAACATCCAGTGAATATACTCATCATGACCATATCTGTTGTGGGGTCACCAACCAGACATTCCGCTAATTCGGTGCAATAACCTCTATGGGTGCTTAGTTTATTTTGATCTCAATTTTCTAATCGTCGTCCTTACCCTGGGTGGAGAGCACTTTTCCACCAAATTTGGGCTTTCCGATTTTCCACAAAATATGGGTTTTCCGACCTTTTGGGATTCGACCTCTCTTTTAGGTTATCATAAAACACGAGCTGGAAGATCGTCTTCCTCACACACTATAACTAGGTTCTGCCTATACTAGGGTTCCCTTACACATCCACTTGCGTTAGTTTAGTCGGTCCTTGCTGCTGAATATAAATGTTTGCGTTGCAAAATTGTCGTTCTTGCCGAACGGCCATCCTCAGACCGAACCTCAACAAATCGCTGTTCTCCTCCAATCTGCAAAGATTAAAACAACAATCCACGTCACTGGTACGATCCCACAAACTGTAGCGGAATGGATTTTCCAAACTTGCGTGCTTGTTTCGACATGTCTTCACAAAAGTTTGCTTTAACCCTTTACTCAACGCAGACGATATCAAAATTTATTATTTTAAATAACATTTTTTCAAATTTTTAAAAAAAATTCAACAAAACCATATCTTGTGACTCCTCGTTGGAACGAGCTCAACGAGCTCGTTCCAACGAGGGGTCACATGATATGGTTTTGTTGAAATTTTTTGAAAAATAAAATTTTTTCAACTGCTGAATTTGCATATTAGGTTGGCGGTTTCAGGCGATTCGTTGGGCAAAGGGTTAACCCTTAACCACGATATCAAAAAAATATTATTTTAATTATTGTTTTTTTTTAATTTTTCAATAGTTTTCAGCAAAACCATATCATGTGCTTCCTCTGTGGGACGATCTCCACGAGCTCCTTCCAATGAGGGGGTCATATGATATGGTTATGTGAACATTTTTCAAAATATTTATAATTTTTCACAGCTTCATATGTAAATTACGCGGGTAGTTGTGGTTGATTCGTTGGTCAAAGGGTTAACCTAACTACCCGTAATGCAATAGCTTGGCAATTCAATGGGTTATAAAGGACCATTCATCGACTCTTTTCGCATCTAACGATCTGTAAACTTTATTTACGTTTTTTACAGAAAACGTCCTCCTCTGGCCGATTAAAATTTGCCCTGGAAAATACCTGGACATGGTTGCTGTGACTAAATTTTTCCCCGTTTTAGGGTCCCGATTGCACACGCGGGATGCGGTGTACTACAGTTAAAACTAGAAGTCCTGTCATGAAATGCGCACAAATAGGACGTCGATCTGCGCGTTAATCTACGCGTTATGGCCATAGTAAGGATATCCAATTCTGTACATATGGCCTATGTACAAGCATTGTTTCAGCCAATGGATCTCCGGGTCCATTGGCAGAAACATTGCCTGTGTTTGCTATGAGTAACCAGGAGAACCCGGTGTGCTTTGGGTGCCATTCGATATGGCAATAGCGCGCAATTCCTACGCACAATTAAGCATGTAAGCAATCTTCCTCAAAGTTAGAGCAGGGAGATTTTTTATTTTTCAGATTCGGTTTCGACTTTAGGTCACACTTCGGTTTCGATTCGGTTTTTCTATGTGTTAAGATCAGATATTAAATAAAGGACACTTCAGTCTCCTTATCTAACACAAACTCCGCAATAGTTTGCACGGCACCACTCACCACAAATCCCCGTATCTCTGTTGGGTTCAGCCTAACTTCCCTTTGATCATTCTTATATGGGTTCTAGGGGACCAGTCTATTCAGTCAGAAAAAAAAATCGTAAATTTGGGTAACAAATGAATAAAGTTCATGTAATCGATGTTGTGTTCTTATTGTCACGTCTTCCCCCTTATTGACTCGTCCGGTGGACGAGACAATAAGGGGGAAAACGTGATAATAATAACACGACGTATTCACCCCTTTGCCGGATAGACTTAGTGATGAGGGTCCCTCGGGGCCACTAGCCCAGTTCCATCCCAGTGAGGTAGAGTGATCAGATTATGCACAAACACAGTGAAACCGTTCGACCGATTTTTGCTGGGTCATGCAGTTCGGTTTTCCAGTTGGCGCAAAAACCGCAAGCGAACCGAACCGGAAAATCCCCAAAATGCTCAGCCCCAATGACTATTGGTGTTACACTGCGTCAGTAAACAAGAATGTTGACAATTGTTTGAAAGTTGAAAATTACATTACACCTTATCTTTTGTATGAATACTAAGGATACTTATGTGTCGCAGAATATGGATTTAATATACCCTCCCGGGGGGGGGGGGTGGTACTCCTGTGTTTTCACTCGAGGTGCAGGCGCCACCCAGACGCTGTGGTCTGGGCCCCAGTTCGAACGTACGTCTCGCGACCTTATCAACGTTCTGTCTATTCGCGGCTGTTCGAGACCCGGAAGGTGCCTGTGGCTTTAAATTTTTAAAGGTGATCGACGATAACGCACTAAAAAGATAATTTGTTTATTCACATGAAAAGAGGAATATATAGTACATTACTAACAAATTCATAAGTCCGAGAATATATATGGTACGGCCGCCGTGGACTGGTCACTTTCCACAATATTATTTCTACGGACGCAGTAATATAAAATTCCAAACACTAATTATAGGAATAATCATCAAAAAATGAATTAACATTTTGCTGATGATGATTTTTATTACCCGGTAAACGCATGCGTGAACATAACTGTCCACGCGTGGATTGCGACCAGTCCATGCGACTGTACTGTTTAGTTTATACACAATTACTGTCGCATTATACGGGCCCCCGTTGTCTTCGCCTCTGTTCGGTATTGGTCCTAGTAATTACAACAGTGTTTAGACACGTTTCCCCCAATACTTCTTCCGCGGGGTTAAACCCACAGTCACCTGGAGCCAACACTATAAAACCTTTACAATAGTATTTTCTAGAATTGCATTGCTATCTATTTATATAACTGGCTAAAATAAATCATTAGCATTTTAAAAGATATGGCAATTTGCCAACTGGCAAATTGCTACTTCTTGGAAAATGCTAATGGTTCGTTTCAACCCATTTAAAGTCACAACTAGAAAATACAATTCTAGAGAATACAATTGTAAACGTTCTATAATATTAGCCCCTGGACTCACCCCTTTCCTTAAAGTTCTATTTGTGGTGCTCCCTGGTTTCGCTGCCACTATTCAGTTACACATTCACTGGTCTTTCCCTCGAAGGGTTAACTCAGGGCAACTTGTGTCCACTGACACAATTATACAACAGTATGTTACACAAAAATTTATAATACTGTACCTTACATATTATTACACACCCTTTAAACTTTAAACCCTTGTATTTAACGGAATCTCCGCTATGACGTAAATGTTTCTGTATTCAGCTGGTGATGCACAAGCCGGAACTTTTTATACTAGTTCCTTTCCCGCCGAGTCATTAGTTACGCTACGAAAAGTTTCCAAATTTTGTTATACAATTATCGATCTTCTGTCGCGTAGTGTGAAAATGAAAATGTCCAAAGCAAAATAAAGTCGGTTCATAAAAAATTAGTTAACCAAAAATGAGATAATATTAAAAAAAACAATCATTTCCAACCATAACATTAACCCAGTCCCGTGGCCGTCTCATCTGCTGATCCCTATATATCTAAATTGGTCAACTTTATTTCAGCAAATCTTCGGACATCCTGACATGCTTGGAACTTCCTTTAAAAACGTTTCTCCCAGCTGTTTTGTAAATCGGCCCAATTTTGTACTTTTATTTTTACTATCAGTAATAGCCACCATATGGTTAGGCATGAATGCACACCAGATGAAGAGAAATAGCGATATGAATTTCAACAAACACGCCCAATAGAAAAAATAACGATTGTAATTTAGACTGGTTCCCAAAGGGTTGTTTGGATTTTTTATCGACCCATTTGTCCAGTACAGCTTCAAGCAAATCAAACGGACTCTTCACCTTTGGGTTTGAACATTGCAATTAAACTTTGTTTATTTAACTTAAGTTTAATTCATGGGATGTGTAATAAACACAGAACGCGATGCGTGTTTGAATCGGTGGGTGTTTTACATAACGAGTTGGAATGGCGGAGTTTTATTTCGCGAGAGCCTACTGCATAGGGCAAGCCGATAGAAACAGCTCATTGTCGAGATTGTTGGAAACTTTAAATTTGCTTTCAACAGTGGTAGTGACTGGTGGGGCTGGAATTAGCATGTGTGGCTGTATGAGTACAGATCGCATTTTTGTTAATTTAGCGGAAATTACACTTAGTCTTCACTTTCAGCATTATTTATGTACAATTTCCATCTGAACTATGAGATGACGAATATGACTGATACCAAGCTATATTCCAGGATTCGAAGGGAAACGATTCGGGAAGCCGAATTCGAATCGAACCGAATACCCACTTGATATTCGAAATCAACTCGAATCTCGAAGCTTTGCAGGGCCCTTGTTGTTTATGCCTGTAAATTATTTTCTGAATAATATATAGAGGAGAAGGAATGAGTGTTTTTCTCATATAATATTTATGAAACGAGTCTAAGAATTTTCCGTTTGGGCGAGCCTCAGGCTCGCCCAAACGGAAACTTCGAACGGGTTTCATAAATATTATATGAGAAAAGCACTCATTTCATATTCTATTTATCATATGACACACACACGCACAAATTAGCCACTTAGTATGACTTTTTAACCCATCACCTAAAAACATCCTCGAAAAATTAAAAAAATTCATTTTTTGCCTCCAAAACAGAGGTTATGACCCCTCATTGGAACGAGCGGGACACGCTAGTTCCAATGAGCGGTCATAACCTATATTTTGGAAGCAAAAAGTGAAAATAAAAAAAAAAAATGAATGGCGTTTTTTTTTGTATTTCGCGAGACGGTTTTTGCAGTCACGTTAGGTAAAAGATTAATACAATATAACCCAACCCTAAATAGGGCAGATAACGTAAATTCTCCCTAGTGAAATTATGCAAATGTGACCCAGTTGTATTTTGTTTAGCCAATCAAATTGTCCAGCTTTGAAATTGACCAATGAAAGCTCCCAACTCTAATTATGCAAATTATGAAAATGTGGCCCAGTTGTATTTTGTTCAGCCAACCAAATTGTCTAGTTTTGAAACTGACCAATGAAATTGACGGAAGTCTTTATTTATCACTGATTAATATGAAAACAAAATTTCAAATGTTTTAAAGTGAATAAAACGGACGAGTCATTATGATAAAGTATCTTATTCAATGAACAAAACTGCAAAATGGTAACTTACGTAAGAGGTGACAGAAAACGCCATTTGCTACCTCTTTCCGTATGCTTTCAGAAAGTGAGGTACAGAAAATTATCTTGGGAGGGGGTGGGGGTGGGGTGGGTCCCTGGTATCTTAAAGTCTGCCTGCAAAACACTAGAAGGACATCGTTCAGAATGAACGTTCTAAATCAAAAATCAAAGTACAATACGACCGCCGCGAACTGGTCACTGACCACGGGTGGGAAATATTTCCGCAGACGTTTTAATATTAGATTGCAAACACTAATTATAGGAATAATTATCAAACATTTGATTGATAAAGACCGAGTACAACCTGGTGCTTCATTCATTGAATTTTGCTGATGATGTGCTTTTTATTACCTGTTAAACGCATGCATGGATATGACTGCTAACGTGTGGATTAACCCTTTACCCAACGAATCGCCCGCATCCGCCCGCGTAATATGCAAATTCAGCAGCTGAAAAAATATTATATTTCGAAAAATTTCAACAAAACTATATCATGTGACCCCTCTTTGGAACGAGCTCGTCGAGCTCGTTCCAAAGAGGGGTCACATGATATGATTTTGTTGAAATTTTTTGAAAAAATTTAAAAAATGATATTTAAAATAATAAATTTTGATAGCCTCTGCCTTGGTTAAATGGTTAAGACAAGTCCACAGCGACTGTACTGTAAGTGTTTATCTTTCTACTTCGATTTCACTTTGAAAAAGAGATTCTTTAAGTCTCGGCTGAGATTTCAGAGATTGTTTGGGGTTGACGAACTTGCAATATATTTTGGTATTATTGCACCTACTTAATTAGCTGTTTGGGGGCGCAGTGACTCAGTAGGTAGAGGTGCAGGTTCGAATCCCACCTACGCCAATAGCGTTGTGTCCTTGGGCAAGACACTTCACCCCATTGCCCACGTGGGGGCACGGTGACGTTGTGTAGTAAGGCGTACTGCACGTCGATGGTTCACCTGTCTTCAACCAATGCTAACCCTGCTTGTGTGGAGTTCGTATGTTGGGGAGCTGACAGTTGTTCGCCGTTGCTCGGTGGTTCTCTCCGGGTACTCCGGCTTCCTCCACCCGTAAAACTGTCATGGTCATGATTATCCATTGTGCAGAAATATGTGAACTTAAACACCAATAAATAAATAAATAAATATTAGCTGTTTTGTCGGACAGTAATCAGTGGGAGACAAAATCAAAAATATAACCTAGAAAGGGTAGATATTTATTGGCCAAGTTGAATCTACAGACTGAAATATAAAATCACTGAATATAAATTTGACGCAAGGAATCGACTTGAGACCACTTTCAGGCTATTATAGTCTTTGTTCTATTGCAAATCATACCCGTCTCAAGCTGATATGAAGTTACCTCGGGCTGATATCTCGGCCGATGTGAAACTAGCCAATTAATAACCTCTAAATATCATAAATCTATAATCTCCAGGTCTCTAAATGAACACCCGTATAACAAGATCCCAAGGTCAATTAAAAACTAAATTCTGAGTGAACTATCGTGACACTGTTTAAACCCTTTTATTATATTTGCATATATTTTCGAAATATGTGTCAAAGCTATAAAGAAATAAACACATATTTCTATACTTTTTTTCCACTCAAGCAAATAGTTGTATTTATTCTTTGCATAATACAAAATCTAATGAATCAGACCTTTACCCCTCGTGGGTGTATATTCATAGCTGTCAGTACGATTTTTGTTTGATCTTAACCACGTTCTGAATACACCCACTGTATTCCGAAGCCGTGGTTTGAGATTCAGGTATTGGACAATATACCCTAAGTAGAAAATAGATCCCGAAAAAGAACTCTGAAATAGTCCTTTACAACCAGGGACGTGGCTAGAGGTGTCCGACTGGGGGTGTAGGGTAGTGAATTTCCAACTAGGGGGAGGCACCGGGAGGGGGTAACCCCATCCCGGTCTCTCCCTCTAGTTGTAAATTCACTACCGAGAAAGATTTTGAAAATGAAGCCATGAAAGGGGGCTTAAAATTGATTCTAATAACTGAAATGACAACACATTTATGATAGAATTATCAGGTTATTATTATTTCGTATTCTTCTGTAGGAAAACGGGCCTTGTCGTTGCTGGGAGAAATAGATTCACGCCGCGTATTCAGCCAAAACTCAAGTCGTGTTGCCTTAACCCGTGCGTGAACGTATGTCTCGCCGTAACGAACCCGCCCGTTTCACTTTGTTGGGGTGGTTCTGATCCTGAAGGGGCCAGTGACGTTTCGTCAAAAAGCACGAATCAACAGGGGTTCACCAAACCAACAATTTTAACACACATATATATAAAAATGAATGTGGTAATTTGTGGCTTACATTAAATCCAATGAATCAGGAAACAAAACGTCAATCACCCCCTACCCACGCAGTTTTTTGAGTCACTTGCAGGCCCGCCTTCTCTTTCGTCGCTGTTTTTTCCTCCTTCTCGCTGGTGTTTGTTCTTTGGTCGCCTCTTCACTTCACTATTTCACTGCCGTCGCACGACCACTAACTTTTTGTCACTTTACCGGACGTTTTTACCCAACATGTGTTGGAATGTCACTCTACGTCGCACGGCCGTTAACGTATTGTCACTTTACTATGAGTAGTAGTGCTCGCACGTTTCAGGGGCAGGTTGGGGGATCTCATCGGGGGATCTCATGTGACGTCATAGTCACGTGACGTAGTGGCGCCATGTTTGGGTGTCATGGTAACCCGCGTGAACGGCCATGTTGTGACGTCATCTCCATAGTGATGCGTGGTGGTAGTACGCATGCGCAGCGCGTATTGTTAGGGTGATACGAGCTTCCGTCGTCCATTTTGTATACAGGATGCCGCCATCTTGGTTTCTATGGTAGCACGTGATTGCTATGTTACCAATGGCTTCTAACAAGACAGGGGTATGTTCGGGGGTGTGTTCCTTTGTAGAAGAGTAAATCTGATTACCACAAACAACCCGACAATCCCTCCAAATCACCAAAATCCACCCAAAATCACCGAAATTGACTTTATTTTCCCAATTGATCGGCTTAGCACGTAGTGCTATAGTACCGAGAGGGTATCGGGGGTGCATTCGACTGAAGTGGAGTAATGTCCTGGCTTAGAATTCTCACAGAATCCCTTTTTGGATCTCTATCCCATGACGTTTTCCCCTATTAAGAATAGCACGTAGTGCTATAGGACAAATTTACCCAGAATTCTCTGCTTCTATCTATATATGCAATACGTTTCGTCTACCTGACCATGTTCCTTTATCCTGGAGTATACTCCAGTTGCGTAGAAGAGCCTATTATTTGGAACAGCTTTGCTTATTATTACTATATTTAGCTATTCTAGTCTATTCTTGTTAGTTCTGACCCTATTCCAAGTACTCTTGTTATTTCATTTATCTAGATCATTTATATAAATTATAACTAACCAATCAGATTGCTTGATTTCCAATAACCTGTATGCAGAGTTATCTCCCTTCTGTACAACAAAAGCCAATATCATTCCCAAAGCCAATATCATTCCCAAAGCCAATAAGCTATCGAGCAGTTACTGATAAGTCATTGCTCGAACGACTCGAAGCCCATCGAGCAAATGAGCCTAAGAGCAATTGCTCCATGAGCAATTGCTCGGACGACTCGAAGCTCATCGAGCAAATGAGCTATCGAGTAATTGCTCGTTCGAGTGACTCCTCGAACGACTCTTAGACTCATTTCAGTATTTGAGGATACCTATGGCCCAGGTATTGTATTATTTGAGGATACCTATCGAGGATACCTTTTAGAGGATACTTATCTGAGGATACTATTACCTATACCACAAGGCATACCTATCCCAAATATCCCTTATAAGCCATCGAGCACTTACTGAAAAGTCATTGCTCGAATGACTCGAAGCTCATCGAGCAAATGAGCCTAAGAGCAATTGCTCCATGAGCAGTTGCTCGAACGACTCGAAGCTCGTCGAGCAAATGAGCTATCGAGTAATTGCTCTTTCGAGTGACTCCTCGAACGACTCTTAGACTCATTTCAGTATTTGAGGATACCTATGGCCCGGGTATTGTATTATTTGAGGATACCTATCGAGGATACCTTTTAGAGGATACTTATCTGAGGATACTATTACCTGTACCACAAGACATACCTATCCCAAATATCCCTTATAAGCCATCGAGCAGTTACTGAAAAGTCATTGCTCGAACGACTCGAATCCCATCGAGCAAATGAGCCAACGAGCAATTGCTCGTTCGAGTGACTCCTCGAACGACTCTTCGACTCATTTCAGTATTTGAGGATACCTATGACATGGCTACGTATCAGTTGAGGATACCTTTTGAGGATACTAAATTGAGGATACCTTTGACCTGGTATTGTTGGAGGATACCTGTTGTAGAAACCTTTCATCTGTGTACTTCTGTTATTCGGCCTTATATCTCATCCATTACTTCCTAGCTATACCTATCTTAGTCTCGGCTATAACATTGATCAAGGTTGAATCAGATGTCTCCTGTATACATATAAGGCATTCCGTAATTGAGATTCCTAGCCGAGTCCGTAAAAGTTGGATTCCGTAATTTGTCATCGACACACGAGGGTATGGGAAGGGATTAATAACACTTAATTCAACAATGACTACAAGACTCTAAACAGAGACAACCAACCACTACAAAACAATAAAGGTACAACAGAACGAAGATCCAACAGAACCAAGATCGGAGTGAACATAACAAAGTGAAAGAATGTCAAACTAGTTGGATTGATCGAACTAGTTGGACAGACTGAACAGATCTGATCAAATACAATCAAGATGGAAGTGAATTGACCATAACAAAGTTTTCAACTGAATGAACTCAAATATAACCAAACTCGAAGTTAATTGACCATTACAAATTGAACAAAGTTCTGAACTATAACCCTAATGAAGGTGTTAACACCCTTTGAACTGTTTTAATGTACTTTATGTAATTAAAACCCTTGAACTGTTTGAATGAACTTTATTTTTGAACTATAACCCAAATGAAGGTATTAACACCCTTTGAAGTCCAGAAAGTTTTTAACTATAACCCAATGTTAACACCCTTGAACTGAATAAATTTTAAACTTAATGAAAATATAACGAAGGTGATCTGAATTTTAACTCGAGAATACAACCCATTAAACTGAATTCTTCCAATAGGGAAGGGGAATACCCTCGTTTGTCGATGACAAATTACGGAATCCAACTTTTACGGACTCGGCTAGGAATCTCAATTACGGAATGCCTTATATGTATACAGGGGACATCTGATTCAACCTTGATCAATGTTATAGCCGAGACTGAGATAGGTATAGCTAGGAAGTAATGGATGAGATATAAGGCCGAATAACAGAAGTACACAGATGAAAGGTTTCTACAACAGGTATCCTCCAACAATACCAGGTCAAAGGTATCCTCAATTTAGTATCCTCAAAAGGTATCCTCAACTGATACGTAGCCATGTCATAGGTATCCTCAAATACTGAAATGAGTCGAAGAGTCGTTCGAGGAGTCACTCGAACGAGCAATTGCTCGTTGGTTCATTTGCTCGATGGGATTCGAGTCGTTCGAGCAATGACTTTTCAGTAACTGCTCGATGGCTTATAAGGGATATTTGGGATAGGTATGTCTTGTGGTACAGGTAATAGTATCCTCAGATAAGTATCCTCTAAAAGGTATCCTCGATAGGTATCCTCAAATAATACAATACCCGGGCCATAGGTATCCTCAAATACTGAAATGAGTCTAAGAGTCGTTCGAGGAGTCACTCGAACGAGCAATTACTCGATAGCTCATTTGCTCGATGAGCTTCGAGTCGTTCGAGCAATTGCTGATGGAGCAATTGCTCTTAGGCTCATTTGCTCGATAAGCTTCGAGTCATTCGAGCAATGACTTTTCAGTAACTGCTCGATGGCTTATAAGGGATATTTGGGATAGGTATGCCTTGTGGTATAGGTAATAGTATCCTCAGATAAGTATCCTCAAAAAGGTATCCTCGATAGGTATCCTCAAATAATACAATACCTGGGCCATAGGTATCCTCAAATACTGAAATGAGTCTAAGAGTCGTTCGAGGAGTCACTCGAACGAGCAGTTACTCGATAGCTCATTTGCTCGATGAGCTTCGAGTCGTTCGAGCAATTGCTCATGGAGCAATTGCTCTTAGGCTCATTTGCTCGATGGGCTTCGAGTCGTTCGAGCAATGACTTATCAGTAACTGCTCGATAGCTTATTGGCTTTGGGAATGATATTGGCTTTGGGAATGATATTGGCTTTTGTTGTACAGAAGGGAGATAACTCTGCATACAGGTTATTGGAAATCAAGCAATCTGATTGGTCAGTTATAATTTATATAAATGATCTAGATAAATGAAATAACAAGAGTACTTGGAATAGGGTCGGAACTAACAAGAATAGACTAGAATAGCTAAATATAGTAATAATAAGCAAAGCTGTTCCAAATAATAGGCACTTCTACGCAACTGGAGTATACTCCAGGATAAAGGAACATGGCCAGGTAGACGAAAAGTATTGCATATATAGATAGAAGCAGAGAATTCTGGGTAAATTTGTCCTATAGCACTACGTGCTATTCTTAATAGGGGAAAAACGTCATGGGATAGAGATCCAAAAAGGGATTCTGTGAGAATTCTAAGCCAGAACATTACTCCACTTCAGTCGAATGCACCCCCGATACCCTCTCGGTACTATAGCACTACGTGCTAAGCCGATCAATTGGGGAAATAAAGTCAATTTCGGTGATTTTGGGTGGATTTTGGTGATTTGGAGGGATTGTCGGGTTGTTTGTGGTAATCAGATTTACTCTTCTACAAAGGAACACACCCCCGAACATACCCCTGTCTTGTTAGAAGCCATTGGTAACATAGCAATCACATGCTACCATAGAAACCAAGATGGCGGCATCCTGTATACAAAATGGACGACGGAAGCTCGTATCACCCTAACAACACGCGCTGCGCATGCGTACTACCACCACGCATCACTATGGAGATGACGTCACAACATGGCCGCTCACGCGGGTTACCATGACACCCAAACATGGCGCCACTACGTCACGTGACTATGACGTTACATGAGATCCCCCGATGAGATCCCCCAACCTGCCCCTGAAACTTGCGAGCACTACTACTACTATGTCGCCTTCCCTCTAACAAGTGACGGAATGCCACTCTTCCACGGCCGTCGCACGGCCACTAGCGTACTGTCACTTTACTGGACGCTTTTCACTCAAGCAGTCGCCACCAATGGGGTTAAACTCTCCCCTACGTTTATCTCAGAATAATGTTCATACAGGCAAGCCTACTCTGCCTGCGTATGAATTGCCTTCTACGACACGTATGCTGTCTTCCTAAATACTAATAGCTCCCTGAGCTCACCCTTTCTATTTCTGATTCTACACTCAGATATGGCCCCCGACTTGGCCCGCAACTGCCCCTATTCTAAATTTGAGCTCCGTGGCTCCCCTGCACTACAATATGCCTATACTTTCGCACCGATGCGGCACCTCTTCTAACCTATAGCATGGAACATCCCCATATCCTCGCCGAAACCCACAGTCTTACACACCTTCAAACTGAAGTGAAATTTTCGGGAAACCCCTCGATTTTTATTTCGATAGCCAGGACATTAATTCTCAGTTTAATTGTTTCTCTTGAACTTGGCCGCTTAGATTTATCTTAATTTAATATTCGCTTTTAAGTTCGTTTGAAAGTCTTGAATTTCGGTATCTCCTGAGATTCGGTGATAGGCCAGATGCGTAATATGGTTATCTGTCCAGAACACGTGCGAAGTACTGTTTTCACCTTAATTAGCAGCGCTTAAATTATTGCTGGTCTGTTTAAGTGACAAATCGGTTTTCGGGGTTCATCATACAAACGCACATACTTATACCTTTGGTCCGAACGAGAAATAAAAAATTCAAATATATATCCACTTTTAAACAACAAAATCGAAAATTCAAGCTATCATCTTGACACCTTCTGGGATTGAATGTGTGCTAAACAAATGCTCAAGCTTAGAACTTTGAACAATTCACACTGTCCTAACATTAAATTGGATCTTATGCAGGAATGATCAATTTTCGATGTTTCATCGTTCTTTAACTGTGATCAGGATAATGATTTTACACGAAGTGATTTTCTTGAAGTGCATTTCGAGGATTTTTTATGACAATAAGTAAACGTACTATAGAAATCTGGTACCCAAAGCTCGATATTACGAACACTGTAGAGGTGTAAATAGTAACAGTTAAATGTTTTGCCGATTTGAAACCGAGTTGAAATTTTGGGAAGTGAAGAAGACATCAGCATCACCAAAGAAGCTCTAAAATCCAGATAGATGGAATTTCCAACTACTCATGACTCGCCCTCCGAATTTCCAACTACAGAAAAAAATTTGTCCATGTCCCTGTTTTCAGTCCAAGAAAATCCAATTTCTCTCGAGATTTGCATCTGGGTTCGGTTAAACTCGAGCACGAAACCAACTACGACTGAGTTTCAACATAACCTATACAATGACAAACTACATGACCCGTAATAACAATTGAGTAACAAAGCTCTAAAAGCACTTTATCGGATTCTTAATTCATTCAAGTGTATTCAAACCTAGATGACAAATTGCTTAAACCCATCTTACCATTTCACTCTACGGCAGTGAAATATGGCCCTTGGACGTGACGCTGAAAAAACCCACCCTTGAAAAAATTTGCATATTGTTACTTGTAGTGAGTCAATATTCACCTAATTATTCGATACGCGCGGAATTAGGAAATATCCAGTCACAATGCACGCTACTATACGCCAGGTCAAATGCTTACACAACTTAACCCTTTACCTAACGAATCGGCCACATCCCTTCGCGTAATATGCAAATTCAGCAGCTGAAAAAATATTATTTTACCAACAATTTTAACAAAACTATATCATGTGACCCCTCTTTGGAACGAGCTCGTCGAGCTCGTTCCAATGAGGGGGTCGCATGATATGGTTTTGTTGAAATTGTTTGACAATTTTAAAAAATTATATTTAAAATAAAAAATTTTGATATCGTCTGCGTTGGGTAAAGGGTTAAATTCATTGGCTATTGACACATTACTAAGTGAAGCATACAGAAATGCGAGTAAATATGAACTCCTGGAGCACGCCAAATAAAAGGCAGAATATTATACATCCGGACATTGATAACTTCAATATTAGTCGGAATCATCAAAACAGATATATATTGGGAAGCTTTGGAGTAAATATGAAACTAATTTATTTCCTAGCATTTGCGACGACGACAGAAACGGCAGGAAACACAAATTACAGACATATAGAACATTTATGGGCGCCTATATCACTGAGTCACATTTGATACACAGACATGACTTCTCTGGAAGCTTGAAACGACTTCACTCGCCTCCGACCCAGTAACAACAGTCTCTTAATCTAGAAGGGGGAGTCTCACAACCTCCTATTCCGGTTGAAGACAGACTTGTGACAACCGAAGACGAGTTTCATCTTGTTATGAAGTGTGTCGCTTATAACAATATAAGTTAATGTGATGAATTGACGATAACATGGTCTGAGGTTTGCGGCTCGGAGCTTATGTTCAACCGAGACGCTCCGCGTCATGGTTAAACATACGTGCCGAGCCGCAAACCCCAGACCATGTTACCGTCAATTCATCACAGTAACGTATATGTTCCAATAATACCCCACCCATAGACCAAAACCCACTTCGTTAAATGAACAAGGCACTTGGATGAACAAGGTAAATTTAAGGATAACAAATTTAGTAAATAAACCTTTCGTGTACCCCACGACGTCACTGGACAACAAAAAAATCAGTAACTCAGATAAAGGTCGAGGTTACTCCATCTCAGTTCAAATCATGAACAGGTTCATGATTTGAACTGAGAAGGGGTAACTTCGACTTTTTTATAAGTGGGTTGTGAGTATATATATATTCATAGAATGGTCACTGGCCTCAACAACACGATGTTAAAGGCAGAATGCACTTTGAATCTCTTCTCATTGTTATCATCTTTTCACATATTTTACGTGGTGATGTCAGGCAATAATATATTCCATTGAAGACGTAAACATACACAAAATTAAGCGAGCTCTCGTCCAATCAGAGGTCGAGAATTTTGGTCTTATTCGAACATGATGTGAAGATCTAAACGCAATAAATAAGGAGATCAAAAATTTTCAGTATATGTACCCAAGATTTAACCTGATAATGAGAAACAAAATTCCTCTGTCTTTATACCATGATTACCTAAAACCTATGACATAAATGTTAGCTTTACACACCAACCGTGGTGAACACGCAAGCAATGGGATTTCAATAGCTAAAATTTACACCTACAGTGGAACTACATCCAAGTTGACCTTTGGTGACCTCGCCTTGAACGCAAACTTGTCTAAATTTTTCACTCGTCGCCTCGTGAAGAGTGAAATGAAACCGGCAATTATTTATTACGTTTTTAAATAAGTCTTCCTCATAAGATACCAAAAATTAACAAACATACGTTGTTTCATGTTAATGAAGCATCCATAACTCGAAATATTAGATGTCCCGTGACATTCCCGCGTTCTGATTGGTTGAACAGAAACACCCTATTTTCGGATAGTTCGTCGGCGAAATCGCACAGACCTACTATCATTTTTGGAAAAAGAATAGTGCACGGTAATAGTGCACGGTTATAAATAGTAACATTCAAATTCGCTTAGAAAATTCTATTGAAGCGTAAATACTTTACAAGACATCTCGTCCCATATACATTATTACATTTAGTTTGGAGAAATAAAAAGATGTGTATCGAAAGTGATGTTTGTAGTAGTGTTGGGGGCGGTGAGGGGGTTAATGGAATAATGGTATTGTGTTTCTTGGGGTTTTGGTTCTCTACCTCTCTATCTCAGAACTATGAGTGGCAGAATTAACTTAGTTTACCTGTTTAAACCCTGAACCATTTTCTTTTCTCTTTGGCTGTGAATAAGAATATTATCTTGCATACATGACCGATGAAGAACCCCCCCCCCCCCCCCCCCCACACACACACACATATCTAATATAATAAATATAGCATGACTTTTCGTTGACTATGCCAAAATAGTGGTCCTCGAGGAGAGAATAGTCCCTCCGCTACGCGTCGGGACTATCCTCTCCTCGAGGACCACTATTTTGGCATAGTCAACTCAAAGCCATGCTATATTTATTAAATAGTATGTTATTTTGTTATTAAAATGAAAAAGGCCCCGTAATTTGCGCGTTTCGTTTTCTATTTCGTTTCGGCGATAAAATTACCAGCGGAAGTACCGCCCACCGGTGCTCATGTAAACAAAAACTGATTGGCACATATGTAAGTCCGCTGCTCAGTAAAATCGAGAAAAAATAATAGCGACTCTTAATAATCTCACGATCATTGTATGAATAAAATATACCCAAAGTAGCTTGGTATACGAAGCTACTATGGATGTATTCTATGTGTAATCCCATCTGTAACATGATCCGGTGCTTCTTTCAACACCGGAACGCTGAGCTGATAACATGAAATAACTATTCTTCTATGATAATATCAAAAGGGTTGTTATATACTTGTAAGACTTTTCCTTTTGAATGTTTCGTTCTATTATTGTTGTTGTTTTTTTTCTGCCTCCATGTGGATGTTAATTGCTTGAATTAAATCTAAAACTCTTAATTCCCCATCTGTGACCAAATAAATGTGGAGAGCAAAACCGGTTGGTTTACTATGGGTAGGATTAATTTTAGCCCCTTTCCTGGCAAATCTGTCACGCTTACACACAAAAATTCCCGTTCAATTTTGTTTCAAGTTGTGATTACAGAACGTAGCTTATGGCACTCTCATTGGAACAAGCTCTTTGAGCTCGTTCCAGTGAGTGGTAGAAGCTTTGTTTTTTGAAGCAAGTCCGTTTCGGTGTTTTCGCAACAATACGATGAAATTAAAATGTTATTCTCACAATTATTTTTATTGAGACACTGACAAAACTTGATCTGATAACAACATTTCGAAAATACAATGTAATGGAAACTTTATCGCGAAGGATTTAACGACCTCTTAAATGCTTTATGATTTTTTACAATTCTAAACTTTAGGACCTCGTATTATGGATATTTTCAATGTACGGATGCGCACCTTTACAGTAAAACAAACTAAACCTTTCAGCTACAATACTGGTGATACGTTATAATTGCCCACATATCTTCAGTCTCAAGTGCGTTATCCTATAAACGACCGAGACACCCAGATTGATCAAGTGTCGTTAAAGTGGCAAATAAACACCTTGACATTCCTAACTCTTTGATGAGACAACAGACGACCTTGACATATAGAGGAGGTATGTTGATTTTGTAGGATTATTTCAGGTACACTGTGACATCGTACGCTACCTCTAACTTGTTCACTTTCACTGGATCTCAAGAAGAGGTTCATTACAACCATTTATACTTATTTGTAATCGTCAGATTTGATTTATTATTCCTGGTATTTTTTTCTCAATTTCTGCCCGAATGATATCAAATACTCAACAACAGCTTTGCCTGGCGTTGCATAATACACCCGATAGATAATTTCTAAGTCGAAAAAGCCCATAAATCTTGTAACAAATCATCAGACCAAGCCCCAATTCGAACTCAACCTGTATTTTGATATAACTGAGGCAAAAACCAAGTTATCATCCGGAAACGGAAATGGTTACGGACGGTCGGTCTGACGGGCGGGTGGACGGACGTTCAGACCAATTACATAACACGTACCGTTTTTCCAAAACAGGGGTAGAAAAACGTACAGGGCTGTAATATGGTACACCTTCGTACGGCTGCAAGGTCAATGAGTTCGGCTTTGTTTTATACTGATATGAGACTCAATGTTCTGTCCACCGTGGTAAAAGCCTCTATCTATTGTTTACCTGTATCTGAATTTTCGCGTGAAACGCCCGAATTGTAGATCAACGGAGTATACATTCTGTTTTTTTAACAGATATAATATTTACCTAAGTGATCGCAAGGAAATCTTAGATTTGGCGCAAGAGAAAACTTGGATTTCCATGCAGTTACGAATGGGATAATTCGGGTACCTACTCAAAAACTGTACAGTACAGCCGCCGTGGACTGGTCGACACGCGTGGGAAGTGATGTCCACGCATGCGTGTACCAGATAATAAAAATCTTCATCAGCAAAATTTTAATTTAATGAAGCACTGGGTTGTACTCGGTGCTTCATTAATTAAATTTTTTGATGATTATTCCTATAATTAATGTTTGGAATTTAATATTATTGAGTCCGTGGAAATATTTCCCACCCGTGGAAAGTGACCAGTCCACGGCGGCTGTACTGTAGATACTATTTTTGTTATGCATTGTGATGTTCTGATTATTGCAGTTAGAATGCACAAAAGCCGAAAACGCGCAGCTATGTCGATTCAACCTCATCGTCCCTTGCGGGGAGATATTCTCTTATATTTTTCGTGATAATAGATATGACAATATAATTAATAAGATGCAGGGATGTGGCTAGAGGTTTCCGATTGGGGGGGGGGGGGGGGTGTAGGGTGGTGAATTTCCAACTAGAGGGAGGGAAGCGAGGGGGAACCACCATCTCGGTCCCTCCCCCTAGTTGAAAATTTACTACCGAGAAAACTATTGAAATTGAAGCAATGAAGGGGGTCATACAATTGACTCTAGTAACTGAAATGCCAACACATTTATATAGAATTATCAGGTTATTATTATTTGGTATTATTCTGGGAATTGAATACGTGCTGAACAAATGCTCAAGCTGAGAACTGTGAACACTGTCCTAATATTAAATCAGATCTTATGCAAGAATGGTCAATTTTCGATGTTTCATCATTTTGTAACTGTGTATGATAGAATTGACGCAGGATAACGATTTTACATGATGTGATTTTCTTGAAGTGCATTTCGAGGATTTTTTTTTATTACGATAGGTAAACGTACTATAGAAATCTCGTACCGATTGACAGTCATGCATACTTATGAAGCTCGATATTGCGTACACTGTAATTGTAAATAGTAGCAGTTGGAATTTTTGCCGATTTGAAACCGAGTTAGAATTTTGGGAAGTAAAGGAGACATCAGCAATATCAAAGAAGCTCTAAAATCCAGATAGATGGAATTTCCAACTACTCATGACTTGCCCTCCAAATTTCCAACTATAGGAAGTTTTGGCCAGGATTGTGGGGTGGGGGGGGGGGCTGACACCCCCCTCCCGCTGTCGTCACGTCCCTGATAAGATTACATGTAATAAACTTTGTTATTTTCTTCTCACACTGATGTCAAAATATTGGAATTTTATTTCCCAGCTGTTTTCTGTAATTCAGTGTCTTAATTAGAAAGTTAGACACAGACTGAAGTTTAAACACATGGTCTTATTTAGCTTCCCAGGATATCCAACTTATTAAAGATTGGGGCAGTTTGGTTTGTCCAAAAACCTCCGTACAGGCATAACACTGTCACCATTGGTTGTTAGTTTGGTGATTTTGTCGGATCACGTCACAAAATTAGCCGAGGCAAACAGTAATCCGTGTTTAAAGTCATGACAATCTGATTCAAGGTGTACTGAGAAAGAAACTTTATGGTTTCTAGAAGATAACATTGGTTTATTCAGTCTCAGTTGGTTGACGTTATCATATTACAGTTAAATTTGTGGAAAAACAGTACAAAATATTTCAATTAGAGTTATCCATCTTGATAAAAAAATGGCACACGAAAATGATGCAATCTCTGAAATTAATTACCGACATCTTGCATTAAAGCCGAATATTTCAGGGAAATAAATATAGAATATACCCATAGTTGCTTGGTGTACCAAATGTTCACCATGAGTGGTGAAGTGGTGTTAACCGCGAGCCTTTGGCGCGCGGTTAACACCACTTCACCACTCGTGGTGAACATTTGGTACACCAAGCTACTTTGGGTATATTTTATTTATACCATGATCGTCAGATTATTAAGAGTCGCTATTATTTTTTCTCGATTTTACTGACCAGCAGACGTACGTACGTTCGAATCTGTTTTTGTTTACACGAGCATCGGTGGGTGATACATCCGCTGTCAATTTTATCGCCGAAACGAAATGGAAATGAAACGGGGCTATATTCATTTTAATAGCATAATAACATACCATTTCGAGTTATGGATGCTTTATTAACATGAGACAATGCATGTTTCTTAAGTTTTGGTGCCTTATGGTGTAAACTCATTTAAAAACGTAATAAATAATTGTCACTTTCATTGACAAGGCGATGTGCGATAAATTTAAACAAGTTTGCAAAGGTCACTTGGATGTAGTTCTACTGTAGGTGTAAAATTTAACTAATGAAATCCCATTTCTGGCGTGTTCACCACAGTTGGTGTGTAAAACTAAAGTTTATATCATAGGCTTTCATATATTAGAGAATAGGTAAGCATGGTATAAAAAGGGTTGTTTCATGAGTTTTGCGACCTAAAGATACAATTGATTAGTGACGTGGTTTTATTGAAAATTCCCTGAACAAATTGTGTTTGTGATCCAGTCAATGTTTCTCCCTTATTTGTTGCAGGAGAGAAAAAAGTTGTCTGAATGGCTGTACTTGGCATATTTGAATGTCAAAATTGAAGTGATGCGATCAAATATTGTTTTCACACGAACGTTATAATGATCTCATGTGGTAAATATTTAGTACTGTTATAAGTTTAGTGTCGGGCATATGGTGTGCTGTTTTCGATTTTTTCAGTTTTTGCAGTATTTGTGAACTTGTTTCTAAGTAGCTTGCCATAAAAGCCAAGTTACCTTTTGTTACTTTTAATAAACGAACACAACAGACAGCTCCGAGAGCAGTCTGTTGTTTTCGTTTATTAAAAGTAACAAAAGAAAACATGGCTTTATTTTTTGCGTTTTCTCAACAATTACTTGCTTCTTAATTGGACCTTCTTCGCCCGTCCAATAATTTCAAGGGAGATAACTTTATCGAAAGCCGAATGTCATGACGGTTTTTGGCAGGGATTTAAGAAATGTGGCAAATGAAAGTTTATCGATCCGCGAAGTTTCAGCTTTAATCAAGAAATTTGGTAAATCTGCTGTAATGAACCGGACTTTACTCTTGCATATCTTACAGTACGTGGGGAGTGTATTATCACTAAATCACCCGCGGAGTGGAGACTCCACCCAAGCAATAACTGCAAATTTGTTGCAAAGCATAACAAGCACAAGCAAAGTTTCAGCCAATGGATCTCCGGGTTAAACCCGGAAGTCCATTGGCTGAAACATTGCTTGTGTTTTTAGTCCATATATACAAAATTTGAAAGTTACAGTTTGGGTGATAACTCCACTCCGCGGGTGATTTAGTACAATCCACTCTCCACGTACTGTAGCTAATGTAAATCCTGTATGGAAGTTTTTGATTAATTGATTATTGTAAGTTGGATTGACATTTTGAGGAAGGTAAGAATAGGGCGGGCGGAGGAGAGGGATTCATCCCATTTGTGCACAACACATCCTGAAATTGTAAGTGTTATTGGACGGCAGCTCATTTGTAATGACGAAGAATGGTCAAACTACCTTGAATCAAATTCATACGTAGGACGCATGTCGTGAGTGCTACTTGCTTCAGTCTTTCCAAGAAAGCTCAACCTTATGCCATAAGAACTCATTTTTAAATTTTGTTCTCCGATTTAGAAGGTATGGTGTGATATCGTATTTTATTATACGACTACTACAAATTTCTCATCAATACCGCTGTAGTTTCTCATCAATTCTGTTTCGCCAAAAAACAAGAGTGCCAACGTTTCTAAATCCATATCACGTCTATCACAAACGAGACTAAAGTGACGTTATTGAAATGCGAACGTTTCTGAGACGACAATTTTACAAATGCGAAGTAACAAGTACTTTTGCGCTGAACATCCTGAACAAACATTCTCCAATTTCAGTTTCTGTGCACACGTCAGGTGTTTTATTAAAATATTCAACTGTCCTCTGTCAAATATTAAACAATTTATTACAACAGTCAAGTGATCATAGTCGTCTCATTTCATCAAACTGACGAGACTGAATAGTTAGATGAAACACGACGTATGTGGCGTCATATTTAACCCTTTACCTAACACGAAAGGAAGACGACACTCGCAAACAAAATTCTGGAATGACTATTTTTTTCCATTTCTTGGGTCAAAAACATAGCTTATGACCTCACATTGAAACGAGTACGATGAGCTTGTTCCAATGATGGGTCATAACCTATATTTTTGAAACAAAACAAAATTAAAAATAGGAAAATTGAATGGTAATTTTTGTGAATAGGGCTGGGCGGTTTGAGCTCTTGCGTTAGGTAGAGGGTTAATTTTTCTTTAATCTCGCCAATTTTATGTTGGCGTAATACGACAATACTGAGCTCGCCCATTTCCAGTTGACGTAATGCGACAACCCCGATCCCGCCAATTTCAAGTTGGCGTAATACGATAACCCTGGTCTCACCAATTTCAAGTTGGCGAAATACGACAACCCTGATCTCACCAATTTCAAGTTGGTGTAATACGACAACCCTGATCTCGCCAATGTCAAGTTGGTGTAATGCGACAACCCTGTCTAAGGTCACATACTTATGTACAATGGCTAATCGTGACCGTGACAGTTTTACGGGTGGAGGAAGACGGAGTACCCGGAGAGAACCACCTAGCATCGACGAGCAACTGTCAGCTCCTCAACATTCTAACACTGTTCAAGCTCCGCTCAAGCAGGATTGAAGACATGTGCACCATCGACGTGCAGTACGCCTTAGTACACGGCGTCATCGTGCCCTCATGTGGGCCACCGGTATAAAGTGCCTTGTCCAAGGATACAACGCGGGCCGTCCCGGACGGGGGTCGAACTCGGGACCTCTTGCTTAGAAGTCCAACAATCTACCACTGAGCCCCAGCGCTCCCTGGGGGGGGGGGGGGGGTTCTTCCACCCATAAAACTGCCGATACAATTTGACCCAGGCTATTAAGGTGTCGTTAAACCCAAATAAAAATACAATCAAATCATCTTCTTTCCATGCAACTGTGCCTGTCCGATAGTATCAGCTAGAGCAAGAGGGGATAGTATTATTTATTTATTTATTTATTTATCTATTTATTTATTTATGTTTATTTATGTTTAAGGTCACATATTTATGCACAATGGCTAATCATGACCGTGACCGTTTTACGGGTGGAGGAAGCCGGAGTACCCGGAGAGAACCACCGAGCAACGACGAGCAGCTGCCAACTCCTCAACATCGTAACTCCGCACTGCAGCACAGGCAGGGTTAGATTGGTTGAAGACATGCGTACCATCGACGTGCAGTACGCCTTAGTACACGGCGTCATCGTGCCTCCACGCCGGCAATGGAGATGAAGTGTCTTGCCCAAGGACACAACGCGGTTGCCGCAGGTGGGATTCGAACCGAGGACCTCTGGGCTTGCAGCCTGCACCTCTACCGACTGAGCCACCGCGCTCCCAGAGAGGATAGTAACCAACCCCTCTCCCTGTCCATCCACAACAATCGAGAAGACAATGTTGATCCGATGTGGCAATTATATTTGCAGAAATAAAACAAAACCATCACCTTTACACGACAGACTGATTTTTCTTTTGGAGGGCGGGAGTGCTATATTAACCCTTTACCCAATGTAACGGCAAAAACCGATCATTCTAAAAAAAATCGGCAATTATTTTTCTTTATTTTTTAATTTTTTGCCTCAAAAACATAGGTTATGAGTCCTCGTTGGAACGAGCTCGACGAGCTCGTTCCAACGAGAGGTCATAACCTATGTTTTTGACACACAAAATGAAAAAAAATAGTTATTCAAGAAATTTGTTTTGCAAGTGTCGTCTGCATTTCATGTTAGGCAAAGGGTTAAGCATTTATCTCGGAGCGAGTGGCTCAATGGTTAGAGAATTGGCCTATGAAGTAACAGGTCGACGGTTTGATCCTGACCCGCTTCATCTTTCAACAAGACGCCAATGCCGATTGCCCCCCCCCTCCCCGTGTGGTACGGTGGCCCTGTGTACTGTGGCACAGTGCACGTCGATCCTACACTTGCCTTCAACCCATTCCAACTAACTCTGCTCGTGTCGGGGTGATAAGTTGGACAGTCTGACAGCTGCTCGCCGCTACTCGGTGGAATACGGCTTCCTCCATCAGTAAAACTGTCCGCCACGATATGACCCTAGCTGCTGAAAGTGCCGTTAAACCTCAACAATCAAACAAACAGAAGCCTTTACCCAACACGACAATTGGACGCCACTTGCGAAAAAATGTTTGGAGAATTAAAAGAATTCCATATTTTTCTCAAAAACCTAAGTTTATGACCCAGCATTGGAGGGGTAATAAGCTGTGGTGTTTGAGGTAAATATAGAAAAAACAATTTGAAAGGAGATTTTTGTGAATAAACCTCGCAGGTTAGGGTCATTACTGTAAATAAAAGGTTACTTTCCAGATGAAAATATGAATTTTCGGGAGGTCACATATCTATTTTCATCAAATTCCAAGTTTTGTCATCTCTTGTATTTTGTGTTAGAAGGGTAAAAGGCAACCAAATACAATCTGTATGTTTTTGTTTACAAAATAAGACTCCACATACCGAAATCATTCGACCAAACAATGAGATTCACTTTATACAAAAGCACCCTGAATGGTGTGACGTATCTTTGAAACTTAACACACAGCAGCCGTGAAAGTCCCTCTGTAAGTTTTCAAGTATTCTATTGTTAAGAATTTAATGCGCACTCATACGATAAGTTTTTTTATCCCTACGATAAGTTTGGCAAACTTTGGAAGCAGCTATTGTTCGTGTGATGTACTAATATTTGAAATGTTTAATATGCGAACAGCGGAACGTCGCGTCCAAAAGGGGTACTGGAGTACTACGTTGTGAAAGGTATTTGAACACTTGAGACGTGGAAATCGACTGTAAAATATTTACTTGTTGGTTAGATTTGTTCAAGAAAAAGAACTATAGATAGATTTCCTGTAATGTACAATCGTGGGCACCCCGCGCATTTTGGGATGATCACATCAAAGTAGACATATAGGGCCCTGCGAATCACACATTTTCGATTCGAATCGAATCACGAATATTATTCGAATCAAATCTAACCTCCAATCGAATCCGTGGCTTCTTGAAGATGACCAATGGGGGTTGGGTTACTATAAACCTGATTTGTTTTGACTGTGATGGCTCAAGTGCCGACTTATAAAATAATCCAACTACATCATCAAGGCATGGCTTCGAAGAAGCCATGCCTTGATGATGTAGTTGGAATATTACCCTGTAAGGATTATAGATCATCGTCGACATTGCTTGGAAACCTTAAATGTGTATTTAACAGTGGTAGGTACTAGTGATATTGGAATTAGCAAGGCTTGTGGCATGAGAGAAGATGTTATTTATGCTAATATAACAATAACATAACTTTAGAGGGCATTGTGGTTTATTAACGGCCCAGCAGGTGTGAATAACAGTCCGACAGCTTATAAAGGCCCGAGACAAGGCTCGACAATGTCATGTCATTACTATTATTACCACTGGGATTCTGAGAAAGTTTTGCCCCTGTATCTTACATGACATATTTAAAGTTTTCAATTTCGACAGATCATCCCCTTAAGTAAACTCTCCCACCTAATAATTTCAATTTGCGTGCAGTTAGCCTGCCATAAAAAAGCCAACTTTCCTTGTGTTGCTTTTAAAGAATGAACAGCTCCAAAAGATGTCTGTTGTTTTCGTTTGTTAACTGTGACAAAGGGAAACTTGGCTGTATTTTCTATTTTATGTCATAGGGGTTTTCTCAGCAGTTACTTCGCGAATTGGACCTTCCTCGCGCGTCTGATAATTTCAAGGGAGATAACTATCGAAAGTCGATTTCCATTACGATAAAAGTCAGGGATGTTTTTAGAGTACTTGGACCTTTTGTTCAAATAAGGATTATTCTAGGTATTCAGCTTCTTGCTTAACACGCCCCTCCCCTTCCACAAAAAGAAGATAAAATGAAAAACAGGCTGCCTTTTCCAAAAAATCTTTTAAATGTCCTTTGTAATTTGTGTAGTGGAAAAACTATGAGACGCTCCAAGAATTTGATCAACCTTACGTTCGGGCCATGCAAATATGACGCGCCGAATCTTGCACCTAAGCGAGACTTATAGACTTGGTAGATATATAGGGGCGACGTCATGCGCCAAGCGTAACGTCATTTAGGAAGCTACTGAAAAAATTCATCGAGTGGACTTGAGCAAGCGCTCGTGAAAAATAAAACTTCCAAATCCACACACATGAGATAATTCCAAATACTGACAAAAATAGAATAGACTTTCTTTTTTATTATATATATTGTATACTACCAGACATTTTATTGCTCAATATTCAGCTCAATTCGACCCCAAATGCTTCGCTTCAAAACAATAACAAAGATCAACTGATCGTTAGTTCAAAGCGACTTGATGCGGCGTAGCGTGACGTCACTTAGGAAGCTACTGAGGGATATTCCCACCTAAGATTCGAAAACGAATCGAATCTCGAATCTTCGCAGGTCTAAAGAAGATAGCTTTCTCTGGTGATTGGGCGAAACCATCAGTTTTAGTCCAGGCACATTAGACATAAAAATGAGAAAGTAAGGAAAAAAATCGGAGAAAGCTGATTTTTTTATATGTTTCCGGGACACACATTGCGGATAAAGTGTGAAAAGTCCCCGCGAATCCGAGTTGAGCTTTTTTAGTTATAGCGTTTTTTTGATGAAAAAAAAAATTTAAAAAAAAATTCGACCCAGCTCCATATTTCTCATTCTTATTCGCCTTAGTAGGGTGAGAATCATAAATATCGTGCTGAATTATATTGAGAATACATATCCCCAACAGAAAATGCCAACTTTGTACCAATCCTTACACTCAATGGTGAAATATTCACGAAAATGTACAAAATTACGAAAAAAAATTTATTGTTTTCATACACACAACGGTACACAACGTCCATTAAATCAAATCTACGACTACTTTGGGAGTTAAATTATATATCAAAAATTGCAGAAAAGCAGTGGCTTTATAATGATATATAACAATAGTCATTTATTCCATAATGAACTGGTGAAACGTGTGAAATATTAACCATACCCCCTAAACTCAAATTCAAACGGCATCGACTTTTCTCATTCAAATACCGTATTATAGCATCATTGTTTCAATTTCCATGTTCGATTAAATCACATAATGTGGTGTTCGCCTACACTCAAGATGCATTGGCATGTAATGTGTGCACGCCTCGGCGGCTTCCATATGATTATGTCATATTTAGGGGCAATTGGTTCGATCATGGCTGGTAGCGGCTTGGATGAACTTTGGGGGACTGTTTATGCTGGTGGGTCAATCCATCATTTGATCAGTGGTCATGCATATTCAAGAGCAGTTCGTGCCCATTTGCTAACACAAATTACCATTACAAAACTTGTGTTTGAAGAAAGCCGAACACTAGATAACATAGACTGCACAGAAGTCAATGAAATATTCTGTGGACTTGCCAGAGGTGACTGTACAACAGCTGACGCTGTCAATCAAGAAAGTGTCAACCATCTACTGTCAAAATTACACGAACTGCTCCAGAATGCGTCCGTAGGACGCACAGGAAAGCTTTGGGTACAATACTACGAGCAAATAGGTCTTCTCCAGTTGTTCTTGAGAGCAGAGCGCACAGGCGACTGGGAACTCCACACATATTGTGTTCGCAATATGATTCCAGTATTTCACGCAGGTGGTCATTTTGCATACGCAAAAAGTTCTCATCTCTATTTGCAGCAGATGAATGAGCTAACAGAAATAATGCAACAGGATGATTTGAAGTTGTTCACTGAGAAAGGTTACTTTACCATAAGGCGCTCAGATAAATTCTGGGACGGGATATATTCTGATCAGACCATAGAGCAGTGTTTAATGAGAATGTTCAAGCTCCCTGGTGGTCTCACACATGGCAGGGGAATAACCGATAGCACTGTTGCGAAATGGGTACATGGACTACCTCTTTGCCTTCCGATATGTAATGCTCTCGAAAATTGTGTTCATGTTCACACTGGTCATGGCGAACAACATCGGGATCTCCGTCAAAGTTCACAATTGACTGATGCCAATGATATCACCAAATTATTGAACTGGCTCAGAGTGCATTCCCCCTTTCAGAATAGAGATCCACTACAATTAGTCTCTATAGCGACCGGGCTTGTGGCCGACGAAACTGTGAACTGTGACCAAGTTCGCAAAATTGGTGAATGTTGCGTATCGAATGTTGTAAGCAAAACGTTCAACAGCATCAAACTACGACGTGTTGACACTGTGAAGTCTTTCGCATCGATGGCAAATAGCATCAAAGTCCGTGGAAATAAGGTAGTGATTGACCCCACAATTCTGTTCAACCGCATCACATGTGTTCTTCAGTCACAAGCAGAGATGGAAGAGTATCTCAAATATGAACTCGCCCCGAAACCACCAGCATTGTTTGATTCTGCTGGAATGAGGAAGACACAGAAAAGCACGCTCGGTAAGATCCTCAAAACATACGGTTCCGAGCAAACTAAAATCCCAGAACATTCTCTGTTTGTTGTAGATTGTGGATTTTTATTGAGGGCAGTTGTATGGCCTAAACAGTCGTCATATAAGGACATATGTACATCATATTCCAATTATCTAGTGAGACATTTTGGGGCCAACGTCGTGGTTGTTTTTGATGGTTATGCTTGTACAATGTCGACAAAGGGCATGGAACAAGCCCGTAGATCTAAAGACAGGTATTCCATTGATATCAATATCTCACCCGAGTTACCAGCCACCACACCTCAATCCGATTTCCTTGCAAATGCCAAGAACAAAACCCAATTGATCGATCTTCTAATGCAGGAGCTATCTGCTATCAATATTCAGTCCAAGCAGGCCGAGGCCGATGCTGATGTACTGATAGCCGAAACTGCACTTGACATCGCTCAAGATGACAACAATGTTGTCGTTGTGGGAACAGACACAGACTTGTTAGTCATTCTTACCTCTCGAGTTCAACCGGGATGTAATATTCACATGATGTATTCCATTACCCCAAACTTACTAGTTTCAGTTAGTGAAATAGCAACCAAAATGGGTGACCATAGAGGCAACCTCCTTGTAGCACATTCTATAAGTGGTTGTGACACTACTTCTGCACTCTTTCGAGTTGGTAAGAAGAAAGTATTCAGTACAATTGTCTCCGATGTTACTAGCGACTCACAACAGTATGTCAACACAATTTTGGCGGATGACAGTACACCAAGTGCAGTAGCCGCTGCCGGGGAACAACTTCTCCTGATCTTATACGGGAGTAAAACTGTTTCCTCTCTCGACCAATATAGATATGTCACTTACAAGCGTTATGTAGCCAAATCTAAACTGAATAAACCCATCGACCTAGCCTCACTCCCACCAAGCAGCGATGCTGCACAACAACATGTCTACAGATGTTATCTCCAGGTCCAACAATGGCTGGGCACTTCGCTTCCTCCGACGGATTGGGGGTGGTCGCTAGACAATGGACTTCTTGTACCGACTGCAGCCACAAAGCCATGTGCCCCCGATAACCTACTGAATCTGATCAGTTGTGGTTGCAAGAGTGCTTGTACAAAAAGGTGTGGGTGTAAGAAGGCAGGACTCTCTTGCTCAGGTTTGTGTAATTGCAGTTCGGATTCTTGTAACAACCACAGAAACACTGTCCTGTCGGAAATTTCTGAGTTCGATGAATAATATGTATATAGGTCATGTCATTTCTGTATATAGCGTTGATAATAGTCAACGTAACTTAATCCAAGTTGATTGATTTGTACATTCTGTAAATATTATTTATTGATTTTTGTACATTCTGTAAATATTATTTATTGATCTAATGCTGCCAGACACAGACGTGTCTGTTCGGTCCCAAGCCCGAAAATAGTTGAGTTCTCATGCTGACGAATTTTATGCCAAAAGGGGAACTCGGCCAGAAGCAGAGGGCGTCTTCCGTAATGTCTATTTTGTAAGCAATGATAAAAGTCTTCAAATGGTGGTGGATTTTTTATCGTCTGTCCAACTAACATCCCGTTCTGTACTACGACCCTTTGGGCAAATCCGTTAGGAAAATCGTCATTTTTTGCGTAAATCCGATACTTTTTTGTGAATTTTCAATAATTTTTCGCAGAAATTGTCACAGAATGCACATTTTCCTCTAGGTAAATGTATATTAGACATTATGTAGCTCGAAATACGCGTAAACAAAAAATACAGTTGGATCAATTCGAGGTTACAAAGTTCGTGCGATTTTTTAAAATTTTTTTCAAACGCGTTTTCGAAAAAAGGCTGTAGAAAAAAAGCTCAACTGGGATTTTAGGGGACTTTTGTCTAATCGTTCAGTGATATGTACTCGACATTCCCTGAAAAAATCAGCTTTCTCCGATTTTTTTCCCTAGTGAAACCTAATGTTCTTGGGCTAAACATCGTAACTCCGCACTGCATCACAGGCAGGGTTAGATTGGTTGAAGACATGCGTACTATCGACGTGCAGTACGCCTCTAGTACACGGCGTCATCGTGCCCTCATGTGGACAATCGTGGTTAAGTGCCTTGCCCAAGGACACAACGCGGGAGTTCGAATCGATCGCTCAGATGGACACCCATTGATTAACCGGGCTCGACGTTGCTTAACTTCGGTGATCTCACGAGAACCGTTTACCGCGACGCCACTGCGCCCCCTCGTATCGAGGTTATATCCTTATCTAACACAGAATAAGTTTTAAGAATGTATGTATCAAAGGCGTAGTCTCCTTGGTTTTAACTGTTAACTGACAATTATAATCACTCGTTTCAAATACAGGTATTTATTTTATGCTGGCCTGTGATTTATCGCAACTTACCTAAAAGATATTTCTCGATATCTGTCAACTCGGTGGATATGCGAGGAATATCCCCCATTAGCTTCCTAAATGACGTCACGCTACGCCGCATCACGTCGCCTTGAAGGAACGATCAGTTGATCTTTGTTATTGTTTTGAAATGAAGAATTTGGGGTCGAATTGAGCTGAATATTGAGCAATAAAATGTCTGGTAGTATACAATATATATAATAAAAAAGAAAGTCTATTCTATTTTGTCAGTATCTGGAATTATCTCATGAGTGTGGATTTGAAAGTTTAATTTTTCACGAGCGCCTGCTCAAGTCCACTCGATGAATTTTTTCAGTAGCTTCCTAAATGACGTTACGCTTCGGCGCATGACGTCGCCTCTATATATCTACCAAGTCTATAGGTCTCGCTTTGTTGCAAGATTCGGCGCGTCATATTTGCATAGCCAGAAAGTAAGGGTGACCAAATTCTTGAAGCGTCTCATTGTTTTTCCGCTACACAAATTACAAAGGACATTTAAAAGATTTTTTGGAAAAGGCAGCCTTTTTTTCATTTTATCTTCTTTTTGTGGAGGGGGGGGGGGGGCGTGTTAAGCAAGAAGCTGAATACCTAGAATATTCCTTATTTGAACAAAAGGTCCAAGTGCTCGAAAAACATCCCTGACTTTTATCGTAATGAAAATCGACTTTCGATAGTAATCTCCCTTGAAATTATCAGACGCGCGAAGAAGGTCCAATTAGCCAAGTACTTGCTGAGAAAACCCCTATGACATAAAATAGAAAATACAGCCAAGTTTCCCTTTATCACAGTTAACAAACGAAAACAACAGACATCTTTTGGAGCGTTTCGTTCTTTAAAAGCAACACAAGGAAAGTTGGCTTTTTTATGGCAGGCTAACTGCAAGCAAATTGAAATTATTATCTGGGAGAGTTTACTTTTTTCTTACTTTTAATAAACGAAATCAACAGACCGCTCAACGGGCTGTCTGTTGTTTTCGTTTATTAAAAATAACAAAAGAAAACTTGGCTTTCCATCGCAAGCCAGTTAGAAGCAACTTGTTCAGAGATAATCCGTCATTAACCCTTTACCCAACGTAACGGCCAAAACCGGCCAGCGCTATTTTCAAAAATCGCCTATTAATTTTAATTATTTTTTCATTTTTTGTCTCAAAAACATAGGTTATGACCCCTCACTGGAACGAGCTCGCCGAGCTCGTTCCAATGAGGGGTCATAACCTATGTTTTTGAGACAAAAAATGAAAAAAAATAGTTATTCAAGAATTTTTTTTGCAAGTGTCGTCTGCTTTTCATGTTAGGTAAAGGGTTAAGAATATCTATCAATATCTCCCTACTTTGGTTCTTTGTGTAGTGAATGTTTTTTCACATAATTGCGAGATTTTATTCACCCCAAAAAGGGGGCGCTGTGGCTCAGGAGGTAGAGGTGCAGGCTGCAAGCCGAGAGGTCCTTGGTTCGAATCCCACCTGCAGCAACCGCATTGTGTCCTTGAGCAAGACACTTCACCTCCATTGCCCATGTGGGGGCACGGTGGCGTTGTGTACTAAGGCGTACTGCACGTCGATGGTGCACCTGTCTTCAACCATTGCTAACCCCGCTTGTATGGAGTATGTTGGGGAGCTGACTGTTGCTTGCCGTTGCTCGGTGGATCTCTCCGGGTACTCCGACTTCCTCCACCCGTAAAACTGTCGTGGTCATGATTAGCCATTGTGCAGAAATGTGTGACCTTAAACAACAATAAATAAATAAATAAATAAATAAATAAATAAATAAATAAATAAATAAATAAATAAATAAATCACCGCAGGAAACAAATTAGCAAATCTCAATTCCTGGATATTAATATCAATGGAAATGACAATGTCTGTATTGCGTTTCATGATGCGCCCACTGTTGATATAATGAACAAGAAAAAAGTTACAAATCATCAAAAGATGGTGAAAACGCGGTTTTCTTATTTTTAAAATGGGTTTCAACTTGAAATAATAGTGAAACTGATTTGGAAAAATATTGTAAGAAGGCAGCTTCTGTATTTTTATACAGCTCCACAGGAAAAAAAATATGGAGTTCGTGAAATGATACGAACTACGGTGATACAAAATCACTAACATTTTGAAATTTCAATCTTTATATGAAATTCCCATACCACTAGTATTAAATTTACTGACAGCTTTAGGAAATTAAGGGGGGCTAACTTATATGTAAATCTCTTCCATTCACGGAAATTGAGCCATGATAACATGAACGGCAATAGAAGTCCTCAATCTGATGGTTTCACGGGGAAATCCTGTCATTTCCTTTAGAAAGATTTAACCCTTTAACCAATGTAACGGCAAAAACAGATCAGCGCTATTCTCAAAAATCGCCAATTAATTTTTTCATTTTTTGTCTCAAAAACATAGGTTATGACCCCTCATTGGAACGAGCTCATCGAGCTCGTTCCAATGAGGGGTCATAACCTATGTTTTTGAGACAAAAAATGAAAAAAATTAGTCATTCAAGAATTTTTTTGGCAAGTGTCGTCTGCTTTTCATGTCAGGTAAAAGGTTAATAATGCTTTTTATGAATTCTCCGACTTGTGGTTTTGATTTTCTATCAAACAAAAGACTAGGTTGGGGTAATATCTTGTCTACCGTACCCCACCCACCCCCCACCCCCCCCCCCACCCCCCCCCCCCCCCCCCCAACAAAAAAATAACATAAAAAAGCAAACAATTCAATATATATATGTAAACTGTCAACCTGTTCTATTTATTATATAGACGTCAAAATTTGTTCAAAAGTAATTGACAACCGTATACACACGCTTTACCTCGACAGACCTTTTATAAACATGCTGGCTGTATGGAGGGAAAATGTACTGTCACCGTGATCAGTCTTGGTATCAATAGAAAAAATGTCAACGATTGATCGTTTCTGGTATTTTAGTCCTTTTTAGATTCTAAAAAGCTTTTCAGTTCTTTGAAAGGGTCTTTCACAGAAAAAAACACTGCGTTTACGCGATACAATCCAGATATATGGGGGGGAAAAGTAAAGCAAGAAAATTATCAAGTTATCAGAGCGCCGAAGGTGAAATCTTTCTTTAAAAATCAGCCCCATTTTGGTTAATCATGATATATAGATACTATTACCATTATGTGGATGTACAAAATATGTATCCGAGTCGAGCTCCGGGTTCTAAGGGCAGATCACGAAGAGTCGAAGACGAGTCGTGATCTACCCTTAAAACCCGGAGCGAGAACTCTCCTCCTAACATTACCAGTGAGCCTTCCACATAATGGTAATAATTATTTTATCTTACAATATATTGGGGATAAGTCAAGAATGTAGACGAATATATAACGAACTATTTATTCGTACAGATGAACAAAAAGAAAAAAAAAATGGAACTCACGTGAAAGGAACGTGCTTGTATCCGACCCCATGATACAAACATCTGTATCAGGAGGGTCGAATACACGACAGTTGCGGAGTTAATACAGACAAAATACATGTTGATTGTAAGATAAAAAATACCGAACACAACTAGGTAGATTGCGTGGACAGGAATCAACTACCCTTGGTGGAGTTATTCCTGTGTTTCACGCACGCCTTCGGCGTTCGAGAAATACATGAAAAACTACACCTCGGGTCGTGGATTCCAGCCCCCTTACTCCACAATTACAGCGGTGTGTCTTATTACTCAATGGTTATCTGCATTCTTCAACACCATTTCCAACTGTGTCGTCAATAAGGGACACAACCCTGGACGCTTCAATCTACGAAGGAGAGTTAGAGAAGGAAAACCACGCCCACACATAATGATTGTTTGTCATCACCTTTGTTGATTCTCAGCGCTTGTTTCAAGTACAGCCTCAATATGAACAGAATAACAATACCAGGCTTAAAATATTTGCTCAACCAGTATGCCGATGATACATATATACAGCTGGAACTTAATTAAGCACCCCATGTTTTTTCGCAGTGGTGTTAATAGGAACTGTCATTACTTTCATACTATCTTTCAGATGGCCAAAATTGAGGAAGGAACGGCCTATTGACAAATGAAAGACAACACAATGATGAAAATATTCAGTATTTCAATGGTGCTAATTACACATATCTGTCATTAATGTTTTTGATGGAAAAATGTTCTCTCGACAAGTATGGTGCTGGGACGGTCCACGATAAAATAATGCCGGTAATTAATGACACAAAATGTAACTTGTGATCTCCTGAACAAAATAGCAGGGTCCGACGTCAGTAGCGAGTGTATCCACCACGTGCCCGGATGACAGCCTGAACTCTCCTCCTTATGTTACCAGTGAGCCTTCTTATACGGTCCAGAGGCAACTGGTGCCACTCCGTATGTAATGCAGCTTCCAAATCGGCCACATTATGTACAGGCGGATCCCTTGCTTGCACACGACGCCCGAGAAAGTCCCAGATGTGTTCTAAGGGATTCAAGTCGGGGCTCATTGCGAGCCAAGGTAGCGTTATAATAGCGTTGTTCTGAGGGAATGCTCTCACGGCATGGGAACGATGTGGCCTTGCATTGTCGCCCATGAATACAGGACGAGTAGCCAACGGGTCGTTGTCAAAATGAGGCAAGGCAAACGGATTGAGAATGTCCCGGATTTACTGATGACCATTGCGAGATTCCCACGTACAGTAACCATATCAAGTTTAAAATCATGAGAGAGGCATCCCCAGATCATAACTGATCCTCCATCATAAGGAACAGTAGGTCTGATGTTCCTGGGCACGTAAGCAGTATTTTTATTCCTCCACACTCTCATGTGACAATTTGTGACGTGAAGCAGGAACTCACTCTCGTCTGACCAATGGACTCTCCTCCACGTCGTGAGATTCCAATGTTGTTGTGCCATACACCATTTCAAACGTCGTCTTTTATGCTGATCGGACAGCTGGACGCTTGATGGTCCTTCTGGGCCAGTTCTTTCATGCGGTTTCGGGCGGGTCTGTTACACAGTCGCCTGTTGGGGAGCCAAAGGCGTTTCAAAACCCCACTTAAAGAAAAGGGTTCACGCCAAAAGAGGCGTGCCAGACTCCGATCTTCCAGTTCAGAGGTATTTTGGGATTGTCCAGGCCTTGATCGGGCCTTAACATCGTTGGTTTGTTGATGTTTTCGGACAAGTCTTCTGATGACGGAATGACTACAGCCAAGTAGCCTTCCAATAGCTTTGAACGACATGCCTGTTGCATGCATGCAAACGATTTGCTATCTTAGTGCCTCTGACAGTCCCCTTCTTGCCATGTCAACATTTATTGATAAAAGAAGTGAAATTTTCTTATTTAAAACCCGATGTGTATGATAATGTTTTGTGACATTCGTGAAACGCATGCTTCACGTGTACGAGGGGATGTTTTGGGGTTACGCTGTCAACCAGGAACATCGATTAATGTTTCACTAGATGAAATGTACTGCAAGACATACACCGCAACCATTAAAACATACTTATCAGTAACAGCAACTTCACTGTCATGAAACATTTCAGGGAGTGTTTAATTAATCCTTTATCCAACGAATCGCCCGCATCCGCCCACGTAATATGCAAATTCAGCAGCTGAAAAAATATTATTTTTTTAAAAATTTTTAACAAAACCATATCATGTGACCACTCTTTGGAACGAGCTCGTCGAGCTCGTTCCAATGAGGGGTCACATGATATGTTTTTTTTCATTTTTTTTTTAAATTTAAAAAATGATATTTAAAATAATAAATTTTGATATCGTCTGCGTTGGGTAGAGGATTCAGTTCCAGGTGTGTATGTTATTAGCACCATGTGGGTTTCAGAGATGGTGTATTGAAGTCGAGACCTCGTCTGTGGGCATTTATCGGCGAGTCCGTTAGGAGTCGGGGACGAGACTCCAATACACCATCTCGGTAACCCACACTATGGTAATAACCAAATTTATCTTAAAATATTCCTCCCATTTCTTGACAATCATTTAGCGTCTATGAACTGATTTTTTATGAATGAGTGAATACCATGACGTCATGGTATTGCGTTCTTGCGCTTTGCATGGCGTAATTCTCATTCATGATTCTTCTTGTACCATAACCGCCGAAGTTTGTTTTATTTCCACGTTAAACGCATGGTAGACCTTGGTAAAAATATCATCATGACACAAAATGATCTAGCCTAATTTATATCGGTGAGGTGGAGATTTATTTATCATTTAATTTCTGATTTCAAAAACGCATGTGTACATGTGTAATCCGTTTTCGATGAGTGCAGATAAAAAAAACGTTCGATCTTTCTGAATAGAATGATCGCACATGTGGTTGCTACCACCAATACAGATTTGTATTTTCGTCCCCTGTAAGCACATATAACACATTGGAACTCAGGGGACGTTTTGTCTAGACGTTTTCACTTGTATTAGGGGGACGTTCTTGTTGTAAGGAAAAATACATTTTCTTCACGATGACGTGTACTCTTGAAAATTGCCTTAAAATCGGACGACATTTTTTAGTGTTTCAGCCTGTAAGGTCAGGTTTGACAAAATACAGGTTTTATAGATTGTACAAAACGGATTATGGGAAATAAACACGACCCCCCCCCCCCCCCCAAAAAAAAAAAATACAAATAAGAAAATATATGGATTCAAAAGAGATCTTTAACGATACTGCGAACAGAATGTAATTTGTTCAAAGGTAACTTCATCTTAAATATCTATGGTCTAGAAAATTGAAATGATTTTAAAATTTCTTAAAGATTGGTCATGTCGTTATCTATGGATTATTTTTAAAAAAACTTCTTTATGAAGAAGTCCATTGGTCTCCCAAGTTTGATACATAGAGGATATGGAATGAGTGTTTTTCTCATATAATATTTATGACACGAGTCTAAGAATTTTCCGTTCTGGCGAGCCCAAACGGAAAATTCGGACGAGTTTCATAAATATTATATGAGAAAAACACTCATTTTATATTCTATTTATCATATGACACACACACGCACAAACTAGCCACTTAGTATGACTTTTTAACCCATCAACTAACTTGAGTTGCAGCCGGCACTTGGAAAAATCATCCTCGTATAACTAAAATTTTCATTTTTTCTTCCAAAACATAGGTTATGACCCCTCATTGGAACGAGCTCGTCGAGCTCGTTCCAATGAGGGGTCATTACTTATGCTTTGGAAGCAAAAAATGAAAATGAAAAAATGAATGGCGTTTTTCTTGTAGGTAAAAGATTAATACAATATAACCCACCCTAAATAGGACAGATAACGTAAGATAACGTAAATTCTCCCTACTGAAATTATGCAAATGTGACCCAGTTGTATTTTGTTTAGCCAATCAAATTGTCCAGTTTTGAAATTGACCAATGAAAGCTGCCAACTCTAATTATGCAGATTATGAAATGTGGCCCAGTTGTATTTTTTTCAGCCAATCAAATTGTCTAGTTTTGAAACTGGCCAATGGAATTGACGGAGGCTTTATTTATCACTGATTAATATGAACACAAAATATCAAATGTTCTAAAGTGAACAAAACGGACGAGTCACATGATAAATGTTTTTACGGTCCTACTAAACGAAATCAAATTCCCCCGGAGATTCTTTTCAGAAAAATTCGGAATTCCTTGTGTATCTTGCTGTGGTCCAATAACAGGGATACAATACACCGTGAAATAATAATCAACACTGATGAATACGGTGGCATAAAGTTCCCACGTATAAAAACTACAGCTGAAACGGTTAAAGGGTTTTCTTGATCGATTAATCACATGGATTAACCTTGGTTAACCGTTTAATCCCTTACCCTAATAGGTAGCTGAATAATTGCCGTTCCATTGATGATTTACAGTATATTGACTCTTTACCCAACATAACGGGTAAAACGGTCAGCGCTATATATACAAAAGTCTCCATTCAAATTTTATTATTTTCGATTTTTGTCTCAAAAACATAGCTCGTTGAGCTCGTCCCAATTAGGGGTCATAAGCTATGTTTTTGAGACAAAAAATGAATTTTTTTAGTAATTTAAGAAATTATTTTGCAAGTATCGTCTTCCAGCCGCATTTGTTAAAGGGTTAAGAATGACCATTTCCAGCTACTGATACATGCACGTGAACAAGTATATCAGCACGTAACTTGCATGCTTTACTCTGTCTCATATAATTGATTTGCCTGTTTTGGAGCAAGTTTGTTCCTTTGTTAACCTACATAATACAATAGTTCAAAAGTAACGGTTGATCGATCAATTACTTTTTTGATCTATTGAGACGTTGATCATTGGTTAATCGATTAATCGGTTTGCCGTTTCAGGTCTAATAAAAACTTACAGATACGTCTTCAAAATGACCCAGATTAAAAATACTCTAATCGCCCTCACTGTTTTAACCCACAGGAAACCGCTCATTATAGATGGCGTTAAGCTTTTGGAATGCTATATAATTAAACAATAACATGATATTTCAGGGCCTCGGACCCCATTACTAGACCGGCATCTATGATTTGCAGCCAGCAGTCATTGAGTCTGAGGCTGCTAATCACAGATGCAGGTCCACTAATGGAGCCAAACGACGTGAGAATATCAAGTTATTATCATTTTTATCAACTAAAAAAAACGCACACGCGCCGGAATAAGTGGAATCATTTTAATGGAGAAATGACGTAATTGATATTATTGAAAGTAAAAACTTAGAAAAAGACTTCCTTGTCAAAACACATGTAATGCACTATGTACGCACTAAAAACTAAAGTGTTAAAACTGACACTTTCAAGGTGTTAAACCCATTCTAACTCTTTGGCTTTTGATTTTAACACTCAAAGTGCAATGCTTTAAGCACTTAGACATTACAACCGTCAGACATCTGAAACTTGAATGGATGGCACTTCCCATGTGTCTAGCATTGGTGGTTCTTCCAGAATCGCCCATAATTTGATTTGCGCTTGGTAGGTACATAATTAAAAGGACACAACGCAGATGATGCGGATCAGGCTCGAGAGTTCGAGCCTGATCCGCGTCATCTGCGTTGTTTCTTTTTAAGTGTCGCGACATTACACTTGTCAAGTGGTATTATTGTCAACACCTGTCAAGTTCTGGGATATCTACACTTGAACAAAGTGCTAGTTCAGCACTTAGTAAGTGTTAAATACAGCACTTCAAGTATAGTTTTTAACACTTTAGTTTTTAGCGTGTATTAACTCAGTGTGTAGATATAGAAGGAGAAATCCATTCCCCGCCAAACGTTAACAGTAACGCTGTGTACTAAGGCGTACTGCACGCCGATGGCACTCTTGTCTTCAACCAATGCTAACCCTGCTTGTGTGGAGTTAGTACTCTGGGAAGTCAGACAATTGCTTGCCGTTGCTATGTGGTTCTCACCAGGTACTCCAGCTTCCTCGGCCCGTAAAACTGTCAGACAGGAGGTGACCCTGGCTGTCGAAAGTATCCTCAAACCTCAATAAATAAATAAATGAATATTGAGGGGGATTACGGTGTTTAGGATGAACCGACATATAACACGTGGTTCTAACTTTCTAGCGTCGATTTACAACGTTGTGAACTAACTGCGATTTGAATAAAGATGTGTTAATTACCGGCTGTAGAATAATGAACATGAATAAAAGAAAAGGTTGCTTTGTATTTTCTTTGTTGTTATTTTCGACAGTATTGTGGACTAACTGCGATTTGAATTACCCCGACTCGTCATCGTGTTCGGAAGTTTGTCTACAGTTGTAGTTAAATCCAGCTCCGAGTGACGTAAATGTGTTTTGTGTGGAGTGTAGTTTACCATTTCAGTTCAGAAATGCGAACTGGTAACTACAACGCAGCGTTGTGTCTATTTCCGAAACGTAGTTGGAATGAAGTCTGTCAAAAGACTTCCATCTTGAATGTGGAGTCCCACGGGACAGTTGCCTTGGTCCTGTTATGTTTCTATTTTATATTTCAAAAATGTTCACCATCATTGAATCTCACCTGCCTGATGTCCATGGTTATGCTGATGACACAGGTCTATTTCTCTTTTCGACCATCAATCAAGGATCAAACTAAAACTCTAGAAACTATTGAATCATGTATTTCGGACATTCGCACATGGATGGTTTCAAACAAATTAATAATAAATGATGATAAGACTGAATTCCTAATAATTGGTTCACGACAGCAACTCATTAAAGTTGACATCAATTCAGTGAAGGTAGGAGATTCCGACATTGGTCCAAGCAACGGTGTACGTAATCTGTGTGCCTTCTTCAACTCTGCCATGTCTATGGATAGACATGTTACAAATATGATGTGCAATAAGGCTTTCAGGGGTCTATGCGAAGTTAAACAGATAAGACAGTTCCTCACGAACGACTCCACAAAAACCCTAGTTCATGCCTTTGTAACTTCACATTTGGATTATTTTGTAATGCCTTACTGTTCAACCTTCCACAATAGCATTACTCCCGCCTGCAGGTGGTACTAAATGCATCAGCCCGAGTGGTATGCAGGGTATCACGATCTCAACACATCACTCCTGTTTTGAGGGATATGCACTGGCTGCCAGTGAAGTACAGAATAATTTTCAAAACTTCATTGTTAGTTTTTAAGACACAAAAAACATGTCACCAGCCTACTTAGAAGAACTCCTTAATATCAAGAATGTGCGTCAATACAAACTGAGGTCCGATGGTAAAATGCTACTACATGTTCCAAAACATAGGTGTAAGACATTTGGAGATAGGTCATTCTCATTTGGTGGCCCTCATTTGTGGAATAATTTACCAGAACACCTAAAAAGACTGTCAAATGTCAACCTTTTCAAGAAAGATCTCAAAACATACCTGTTTCAAAAAGCCGATAAGTGATGTTGTGGACTGTAAGATACTGTATATATTCCGTTTGTATATTTGCACGAGCCCAGTAACATGTACAGTGCCTTAGAATATGGTTCTACATCTTCTGAACTATAATTGTGGCGCTATATAAATGTGTATATTATTATTATGAAGTGAAAATTCATAATAACTTACGTGAAAAGAGTAAACAATTTTTATTTCCCATTTGTTTGGCTTTCTCCGAACGATACGGGATATCTGTATGTTGAATACATGCTTGAAGTAAACATCGTCTGGATTTTCGGCCGGTCGATGAAACGCCTGACAGGGTATGTCCATATGACGTCATTACTTATCTAAAAATTCTATATGCAGGAACTTTATGCAGGAATTGCCACGTTTTTTCGTTAATTTCTCGAAAACCTATGAAGCCCGAAACTTGTCGATAACGTTGCTTTAAAACGAACACTAAGGTACAGTGCAGGAATTTCTGGCGTATATAGAAAAGCAAACAGTGGTCCATAAAAAATGCCTATTCGTTTAGTATAATAGATACTTAAAAGTTATAAGAACGATTTTCGCCCCTTTTGGATTTATATTATTTCGTGAAAAGAATCGATGTGAAAACACCATTTGTTAAGCAACTTTAGGCAGAACACTTTATATTTAGAGAAATGTAAACAGATTTCCGGGAAGACGAAACGATGTCATGCGCAGAACAGTTGCTAGTGCTAGCCGGTCCGCGGGCGCTAATGACTAAAAATATCCATTAGCGACCGGCTACGGATTACAATCTTTGTTTCAAGTTTATTATTCTCCCTTACAGGCTGTGTAAATTAGTATTAACATGAAGGTAGCACACAATGAATTGATAATAATGCAGAATATGCACAAGGAATGGCTACAATAATGCACAGTTAACTATGTATGCATACAAACAGATTTGTGCAGGGATTTCACAACAGATATGCTGCCATTGTTAACAACTGGTAACCACTGGTAACCAACAGAAATCTTCTAGGAACCATTATTTCGTCACAAAATACAAAGGTCGTTGACATATAGAATATATCCATAGTAGGTTAGTGTACCAAATGTTCACCACAAGTGGTGAAGTGGTGATACCCGCGAGCCTCTGGCGCGCGGTTAACACCACTTCACCGCGAGTGGTGAACATTTGGTACACCAAGCTACTTTGGGTATATCTTATTTATACCATGATCGTCAGATTAATAAGAGTTTAAATGTTAAATAAATCAATATTCACACGTGTGATTCTGTTTTTGTTTACATGAGCACCGGTGGGCGGTACATCCGCTGGTAATTTTATCGCCGAAATTAAATAGAAAACGAAACGGGCAAATTACCGGGCCTTTTTCATTTTAATAACATAATAACATACTATTTCGAGTTATGGATGCTTTATTAACATAAGATAATGTATGTTTGTTAATGTTTGGTATCTTATGAGATAAACTTATTTAAAAACGTAATAAATAATTACCGGTTTCTTTTCACTCTTCACGAGGCGAAAAGTGATAAATTTAGACAAGTTTGCATTCAAGTTGAGATCACTAATAGTCAACTTGGATGTAGTTCCACTGTAGGTGCAAATTTTAACTATTGAAATCCCATTGCTGGTGTGTTCACCACGGTTGGTGTGTAAGGCTAAAATTTATGTGATATGCTTTTTTATATATAGTGGAATAGGTAATCATGGTATAAAAAGAATTTGTTGTCAATGATTGGTTTGAAAAGGATCGTCTTCGTCAATAACATTCTCATTGAAAGTAAGAGCCTTAATCCTGTCTGACTTTTCAAACTAATACGATATGCGAACCCCCTTTACTGCACCCTAAAATCAGCTGGGTTAATAATCTACCTAAATGTGACGGGTTGAGTGAATATGAACCCAATTTGGTTCATATCCACTCAACCCAGTTGATTTGGGGTGATTTTTAAACCCAACTGATTTTTAGAGTGCGTGAAAAGGGGTCAGTTATGTCTGTCAATATCTTGGAAATCATATTTTGAAAAAAAAAAAAAAGAAAAAAAAAATCAAACCAGTGAGGCGACAAAATTTGAATATAATAAAAGTCTCTCACAAAGTGTCCAAATATTTTACAACTCTCTGCAGTGTTGCCTCTAACACTAAGAAAACAAATGAAATCCAAGTGGGTATCAACCTATAATCAAATGATTGTCAGCTGATATGTTCAAACATTTATCCTCAATTACAGACGTAATATATATCCAACAAGTTTGCCGAATACATTTTACTCAATATTTTATTTACAAACTCAAAGTTTTTCAAATGTAAGCTATCGGAAACAATACTATAAACTAGGGGCGAAGCCATGATTCTATAACAGTGGGTGCCCAAGCCATTTTTTGTGTTGGGGGGGGGGGGGGGGGGGCAAACATGAAATTCGGAAGGTTCCTGTGAATGGAGGCTCGGGGACCGGCCCAAATCGCTACTAGACCCTTATGGTCGTTACCCCCCCCCCCCCCTTCTCCAACTTCACGGAAGGGGAGGAGGGAGTAACGACCGGAGGGTCCTAGTTATGATTAGGCCTCTCCCAATAAACCTTTGCAAAATGCAGTGCGCTAAGAGCGTATCTGGCACATTTGTAGCGTGTGTAGCCCAAAATTGGAAATCATTTTGGAGCTCTATCTAATGTGAAATTTGCATTGTGACATTGTTTTGGGGAAATGTGAAATTTGCATTTTGACAATGTTTTGGGAGGCAGCGAAAAACTGGGAGAGGGGCGCGGCCCACCAAGGCACCCCCGTGGCTCTCCCATAACAAGGAGCCATGATTGTACAAGTTGCTTGTAGATTACTTAACAGGCGTGAATATAACAATAACATGACTTTTGGGGGGGGGGGGGGGGGGCATTGTAGTATTGTAGTTTATTAACGGCCCAACAGGTGTGAATGACAGCCTTCGTCTCGGGCCTTTTATAAGCTGTCGGTCTGTTATTTGCACCTGTTGGGCCGTTAATAAACCACGAGGCTCGACAAAGTCATGTTATTACTATTATTACCACTGGGAGTCTGAGAAAGTTTTGACCCAAAATCTTACATGGCATTTTTAAAGTTTTTAAATTCGGCAGATCGTCCCCTGAGTTCCAGTGTGTTCTATGTGCCTACTGGCACATAGAACACATTGGAACTCCGGGGACGAGATGATAATATCGCCTGTTGTCAAACAAACTGATGTCACATGATTATCACATGATCAGCACTGGTACGCTTTCAACTGCAACGAAGTTAGAAAACTTAAAACAGGCCCGATGCTTACCGCTTTTAAGTCAGGAATACAGAGGAATAAAGGATTAAAATGTATACAGACTTACTTACATATATACAGCTGCTTGTTCTTATGGGGCTAACTTTACTGGACATTTTACATATTTAATAATTTAAATAAAATCATATTGTTTACAAGTTGAAGCCATTTCCATTCCCCAGTGAACGGACAGCAAGAAACAAAAATCACGTGAAGTGTCGGGCTGTTAATATAACAATAACATGATTTTGTAGGGGATTATGGTTCATTAGCGGCCCTGCAGCAGTGATGAACAGCCCGAGGGTTTATTAAAGGTCCGAAATGAAGTCGAGGGCCGTTAATAAGCCCAAGGGCTGTTCACCGTTGCGGCAGGGCCGGTAATGAATCATGATGCCTGGCAACAATCATGTTATTACTATTATTACCACTCCCTGTTACAGCTAACCGCACGAAGGAATTGCTGGAAGAAATAATCACTAAAGTCGGTTCGATATTTCTGTTTCGATCGTGCGTTCGACTTCAGTTCAGAAATACAAAGGGACGTCTCCGAATGGGAGTAATTCATTCGTCCATGGAATCTAAAAATAGCTATTTATACCATTATATCCTGCGGACCGGCTCCGTCGAATGACGTCACTGAAATTATGGAGTTTTAACGGCCCTGCAAAATCATGTTAATCGACTAGTAACTTATAGATTGAGTGGTAATGATGAGGGTTTTCACTCATTAACGGCCTACACGTCAAGTTACCTTTTTAAGTTGAGTGTTACGTTCTTGTAATGCCCTGTTAAACTTTGTTAATGTACTAGAGAACGCCCGCTATAGTGGTAATAATTGTGTCTTGCATGTGTTTTCAGACAGTGAATTTATCGAAAACGGCTCACTGAAATAAAAAACCACGTAGACTTTAAGACCTATACTAAAAGTATATTTTTGGTGCCAAATTGTCACTCAACAGTGTGAAAACTGTAGTTAACCCTATTTACAGTCTCGAAAACTCAGCAAATCACACCGTATTGGGGACGTGGCAACCGTTACTTATTTCCAGTTCCTTATTCGACATTCGTTATCAACCGATTTTATATTAAGCCCCTCATGCAACACCAACACCCCTCCCCCCTCCCCCGCGGCAACCCCGGGAAGTGAAGCAGTGCTTGTTTACTGTGGTAAACAAGCTTTTTTCATTGGTAAAATAGGACCCAGTCACTAACGATTTGGGTGCGAGTCCTCTTAAATAGGCAACATGGGGTATAAACGATTGACTGACCTTGACTTTGTCTCCATGTTGTGGTCATCATTAGCCATTGTGCAAAAGTAAGTGACCTTAAACACCAATCAATAATACATAACACCCTCTTCACATCCGTCACCAGTCTCCTCTGCTTTATCTCCTCTGCTAAAAGCAGAGGAGACAGGTGATGGCAGTGAAGAGGATGGTGTTGATGCTGGAGAAGTGATATTGAGAGTTATTCTGAAAACAAAGACGAGATTGAAGCGGGTTTGGGTTTTCATACTGATCTTAGGAAAAGAACTTTTCTGTTTGGAGATGGGAGATTGCCAGTGAAATATGCTCATTACCCTTAAAATAAATGCGTCATGTTACCCTCTTAAATTTGCTTGATATTACCCAGAAAATTTCCCGGTTCCCTGTTCTAAGAGTAATTTCATTCCCGTTCCCGGTTCGGAGAAAACCAGGGAATATATTAACCCTAATCTTGACAAATTATGAAATTCGATAGTACGTTTTGACTCCACATTCGCATCGTGCAATATTTAGTTTGAATCAATAGATTGGAGTTTCATTTTAAATTTGAATTGTTCAGGAGAGTCAAGTATTTTTAAAAATAAACTGGAGAGTCCTCTATTCTTCAAATCTACCTTTATATCTTATCACTCACACTACCGTTCTAGAAAGACGACAAAGCTGATTTGTTATCGGTTGATAACAAATTTCAAATACGGAAATTTGAGTAAATAACAGTTGTCACGTCTGCTGGTTATTGAGCTGCGATACCTAATTAAATAAAATGCTTCAAATATTGTTCAAGCAAATCTATTTTTTCAAAGAGCTAATTTTGGATGTGACATTACTTCGGATTGCCACTGTCCAAGTCTGGTAACTCTCATTTACGTATTAACAGGACACTGTAAAGAATTACCGTTACAATTACGTTAGACATACAGGAGCCAATACTATAAAACTTTTTCAATTGTATTTTCTAGCATTGTATTTTCTACCTATGAATAGAACTGACTAAAACGAATCATTAGCATTTGAAAGGATGTGGCAATTTGCCAACTGGCAAATTCGCATGTCTTTGGAAATGCTAATGGTTCATTTCAAACCATTTGAAGTCAAAACTAGAAAATACAATTCTAGAAAATACAATTGTAAAAGTTTTATAGTGCTGGACCCAGCTGGAAACCAGTTACCGGCACTGCTGTCGTAAATCTTACGATAATGACTGTTCCAACTTATCCATTTATGTACTGGAGTTTAACAACACTTTCGACAGCCAGGGTCACCTCGTGTCAGAATGTTTTACGGGTGGAGGAAACCGAAGTACCCGGGCAGAACCACCGACCAATGGCGAGCAACTGTCAGACTCCCCAACGTACTAACTCCACACAAGTCGGGTTAGCATTGGTTGGAGAGAGGTGCACCATCGATGTGCATTACGCCTCTGTACACTGCGCCACCGTGCCCCCAACATGGGCAATCGGGAATAAGTGCCTTGCCCAAGGACACAACGCAGTTACCCCTGGCGGGGATCGAACCGTGGACCTCTCGGTTTGAAGTTCAATGCCGTAACCACTGATCCACCGCGCTCTCTGTTTCAAACTATTTAAAGTCATAACTAAAAATATAATACTAGAAAATACAGTTGTAAAAGTTTTACAGTATTGGCCCATGGAAACCAGTAGCCGTTACTGCTACTGTAAATATTACCATAATGACTGTTTCTGCACCAAATCTCATCACATGAAAATTAATGGAGGCGTGTTCTCGTGCAGTGAAGTAATACATAGAACGACACGCGCGTGTTAATGGGTTAATTGATATGTCACGAGTCCAGGGCGAAAGGATAGAACGAGAGGCAGCAGGCCTCGAGTTTTATCCTTCCGCTCTGGCACGAGTGCCATATCGATTAACCCATTCACACACGCGTGACATTCTGTGTTTTTTACACGCCTTCACGCCTATAAAAAGATTATTAGAAGGACACTCAGCAACATCACATTACTCATCATTTCCCAGAACCATTTCACACTTCTGACTTCAGAGCGTGAGCATCTCGACTGACATGGAAATACCAGCTAGACTAGAGAAATCCATATCAGCTCTGGGCGTCTCTTGCCCTATCTCCTGGACTATCCAGGAAAAAGGCAAGAGCGTCCAACTGACCTTGGATTTCATCATTGAAGAGAACAACACACCACCCTCTTCGGGGAGAGGTAGTACCTTTGGAGAGAGGATCCCCTCTCCCACTGGTCCTCACCCGAAGAGGCACGGAGGCCCTGAAAAGAGGAAGAGGAAGAAAAAGAAGAGCCCTTCGACCAAGCGCAGGAGCACCCTGCGCCTGGAGGCCTTCCGGAATAGGAAGAAAGAGGTGAGCGAGAGAATGGAGGTCCTGGAGGCAGCTGCCAGTTCCCCTCCTAGTCCCACTAGTACACCCAACCAACTGCCAGCTCCTAAGCCGGTACTGTTGGATGAGGAACGTCTGATGGAGACTGAGGAGGAACCGGAAGTTGCTTTTTCACCACCTCCCACCCCTCACTCCCCACTTCCTTCTCAACCGGACAGCTCGGTGAGCCAATCACAGGAATACAGCCACCTCAGTCTGCAGTCACCATCAAAGACCCAAGGATAAGGAGAGCATTAGAGTTGGCCAAACGAGAACTTGAGTTGGGGAAACAAGCCGTCGCCGAAAGCCGCGAGTCGAGGGAAAATTCAAAAAAGACACTAGACACAATCCAGCCACTAAACTCTGCACCACCGCCAGCCATATCACCAAGCCAACCGCCACCTAAGAAAAAGAGCCGCAAAAAGCCCAAGAGGGGGTAGGCCTCCTCCCTCCTTCCTTTTCCTCCACTACCACGCCTCGACGTCCTACAAAAACAAACAGCCAATGAGGGTCGAAAGGGGTTTGCTCCCTAAATCGTCTCTGCGCGCCTTCGGCGCGCAAAAAAACATTTCGTTCGGGCTGGTTATCACTGATAGTCTCAAGTCATGGAGGAGTCAGTTCAGTCAGTTAAGTGCCGTGTCTGCAAGAAAAGGGTACTCAGCAATTCATTTGACATCTGTCAACAAAAAGAACACATTTTATCGTCAACCAAATTTGCGAGGGGAACCTCCTGTGTTACTATTTCGTCCCCTGAGTTCCAATGTGTTCTATGTGCCTACTGGCACATAGAACACATTGGGACTCAGGGACGATTTTCAGCTATCGCTAGCGATTCAAATTGTAATTGCGTTTTTGTAGAAAATTCCAGTGAAATTTCTCTTCTATTTAAAAATAGTCCGTCAACGATTTCCGTTCCGCACATATCTGCGAAACAGATTTTCATTTTTCGCATGGTTCAGTGTTGCTGTAGATGGGAATTTCATAGAACAGGCGTGTAATAAATTTGTTTTCGGAACGAACGCATTCACCTCTTCAGTGGCAGCTTTTGTAAAATGGCATCGTCCATGTGGGAAGATTTAAGAAGAGTGATTTTTTAAGTTAGTCTAATTAATATCTTTAACCTGCACCTACACGGCTTAAGTATATTAATTGGTCTACTCTTGCAAATTAATATCCTTCTCTTGTAATGAATTGAAACCAAATATCTGTTCCTCAGTTTTGCTCCTTGATCAAAGCAAAAATCAAACAAATTTGATTAAAAATTATTTTTCGATTGACTTTTATCACCTGTGAGAAAACTATATTAGGATTCCACATGCTGTTCAATTGTTTTATTGTTTTCAGATTGTAAACTATTGAACAAATCAGCTTTGTCGCCTTTCCAGAACGGTAGTGTGAGTGATAAGATATAAAGGTCGATTTGAAGAATAGAGGACTCTCCAATTTATTTTTAAAAATACTTGACTCTCCTGAACAATTGAAATTTAGAATGAAACTCCAATCTATTGATTCATCATTATCATGATCATACAGATGCAGCTAGGACGCTTACTGGACTCTCCATTAGCACCACCGACTACAGCCAGAATGATTCTTCCACACAAATTGCTGGGCATGCTAAACTGCCTGAATGCAACCAACACCAGAGACTGGTTCATCCACGTCTCTGGTAATACCTGCCAGGTGATAATGGACTTTCAGATACCACCTGGAAAGGCGGCAGGAAAGAACCCCTGTAAGAAACCAAAGACGGCAGCAGCCAGTACATCGGCCCCTCTGGGGAGTGGTTAGTACCTTAGCCCAATCGGGCTCTGGTCCACACCCAGAGGACCCTGAAAAGGTCAAGTGCAAGAGAAAGAAGAAAAGCCCATCCACTAAGCGCCGGGATGCAAAGCGCCCAGAGGCCTGGAGAAGAAAATCTGAAGAAAGCCACTCCCCCTCCCAGACGGAAAAAATATCACCAAACACCACTCAGTCATCAAATGCCTCCACCTCCACAGTTCCATCTCAAGCTTGGACCCACACGCTGAAGCGGAAGACGACGATGAAATAAGCAAGCTTGCCCACGAACTGGAAAACCAGATCGTGGGCACTGAAGAAAGAACTAAAGAGCTCATATACCTGGTCACTCTTTAAAACGAGCACATGAAGAGCATGGAAGAGACGAAGAAAGTTCTTGAAGAAGCCGCTTTAGCAAGGGCACTTGCAGAAAAAAATGATAAATGACACGATACCACAGCTTCCATCGCAAACAGTAAAGATATCACCATTTCCACCTCCAAAGAAGAAGCGGAGGAAACACACAAAAATATTAAGAACAGCCGAGCAGCCACCAGTCCACTACAAACAGTTTGTGTACGGGAAACACCGACATCTATCCACTTATGGGATGCACGTCGCATCCCCAAGTGCAGAATCTTTCGGACAATCTATTGATTCATACTAAATATTGCAAGATGCGAATGTGGAGTCAAAACGTACTACCGAAGTTCTTAATTTGTCAAGATTAGGGTTTAATATATTCCCTGGTTTTCTAGGAACCGGGAACGGGAATGAAATCACTCTCAGAATCGGGAACCGGGAAATTTCCCGGGTAATATCAAGCAAAGTTACGATGGTAACATGACGCATTTATTTTAATGATAATGAGCATATTTCATTGGCAGTCTCCCATCTCCAAAGGGAAAAGTTATTTTCCTAAGATAAGTATGAAAACCCAAACTCGCTTCAATCTCGTCTTTATTTTCAGAATAACTCGTAATATCGCCTCTCCCCTCTCCAGCATCAACACCCTCCTCTTCACTGCCGTGACCAGTCTCCTCTGCTTTAAGCAGAGGAGACTGGTGACGGCTGTGAAGAGGGTGTTGATGTTGGAGGAGGTAGTGAATAGTGATACGAGTGATTCTAAAAATGAAGACGAGTTTAAACTTTGAAGCGAGTGAAGAAGATCTTGCTGTTGAAAGGGAAGGGGGGGGGGGGGCTGCAGAACTGGTTGAGAGTTGCAGTGATTTGTTGAAAATGGCTCGTCGGGAATCAGTACTGTAAAGATGTCAGGCGTGGCAGGACTGACCAAATCCAACAAAGTTTCAATTCAGAAAACTTCAGTTCAGTACCCAAACAGTGCCACGCTTCATTCCCGGTTCCGTGCTGTAGATTTTCCGAGTATCGGAGCCGGCTTTCGGAACCAGGAACCCGAGAATTCCCGTTCCCGGTATTAAACCCTAGTCGAGATGTTTAGAAATGTGTGGCTTCCCACCAATTAATAACTCTAACAAAACAAACTGCACTATCACTCAGATAACGATTTATCAGCGGCGGGAATATATCAAACAGCTTTTCTTAGAAATGTACAGTGATGAAAAGAAATCAGGTAAGACCAAACTTAGGTCGACCTTTCAAAGACCAGAATAGACTGGAACCATACTTAGTATACACTAACTCTTTGATGGCAAGAACTACTTTATCCCGCATGAGGGTCAGTAATCATACCCTGGACATTGAAAAGGGCCGACATATTCAGCCCCCCTCCCCCATTCCAGCAGAAAGTGAATATGTCGCCTATTGAGACAGAAATGCATTTTTTAATGTGCTGTCAGACATATTCAATTCTTAAAGAACGATTATTCTATTCCATAGAAAATGAATAAGAATGGTTTTATGGTATAACTATGGAAGAAAAATTCAGTACGGTCATGAAAAATGATATTCTCGCTCTGTGTAATACAATCTGTAACATTGAGCGAATTTAATTCAAAGAGCGTGAAAGGAAACTAAATCAGACTATAGTGTCATGTATTTATTTATTTATTTATTTATTTATTTATTTATTTATTTATTTATTTATTTATTTATTTATTTATTTATTTATTTATTTATTGGTGTTGGTGTTTAAGGTCACATACTTATGTACAAATGGCTAATCATGGCCGTGACAGTTTTACGGGTGGAGGAAGTCGGGGCACCCGGAAAGAACCACTGAGCAACGACGAGCAGCTGCCAGCTTCCCAGCATCGTAACGCCGCACTGCAGCACAGGCAGGGTTAGATTGGTTGAAGACATGCTCACCATCGACGTGCAGTACGCCTTAGTACACGGCGTCCTCGTGCCCTCATGTGGACAATGGGGGTTAAGTGCCTTGCCCAAGGACACAGCGCGGGTGTCCGAATCGATCGCTCAGACGGTCACCCACCCGAGGATTAACCGGGCTCGACGTTGCTTCACTTCGGTGATCTAACGAGAACCGGTTACCGCAACGCCACCCCGCCCCCTCAGTGCCATATATATATTTTTATAACTCTATATTACATTGCTACATTATGCTAATAGTATTAGACATTGTTGGGTCTTTTACATGTATTCACTTTGTTTAAATCAATATCTGCCTCACCGTGGGTGTTTTATTGCGATTAACCCTTTACCCAAAGCAGACGATATCAAAATTTATGATTTTAAATATTATTTTTTCAAAATTTTCAAAATATTTCAACAAAACCGTTCCACGTGACCACTCACTGGAACGAGCTCGTTCCAATGAGGGGTCACATGATATAGTTTTGTTGTAATTTTCTGAAAATTAATATTTTTTGAACAGCTGAATTTGCATATTATGCGGGCGGAGTCACCCGATTCGTTAGGTAAAGGGTTAAGTATCTCTATTTGACCATTTTTGATTTTTTGCTTCTCTTTATCATATTTTTAATACATTTAGTGAAAAAAATGGTTTTAATCCTTTTGTGTCATTTTATAAGCCCATTTTGTGGTATGGCAGTGGTACACAATTTCAGCGGTACACATTTTCATCCTGTCCGTGTTCTGCTTGTATTATACAGCGCCACCTGCTGCTAGAAAAGAAATTGATAACTTGGGAGAAATCATGAAGGTCAGCATAGTAATTTTAAAGGTTAGCAGGCCCTTGCTAACCCTTACCGTTTCTACACTGACCCTAAACCATTGTGGATGTCTCAAACTTTAGTACACTTCAAAATGGAGATTTTATTTCTCAGTATGTTGTTAAATTTACAGCAAGAAAAAGGTTAAAATAACTAATAAATATGATATTGTTGGAAGTAAAACAATTATTATTTGTTGGGGAACTTGATATGGGATGAATATATATATACTACTCAAAGTTTGCTAAGCACCTAATATTTGACACATCATTGTGAAATTTGCTTGTGACATATTTGCGATATTTTTGGTGGATATGATTGAGGAATGTATTGAGATGGTCCCCAGTGTTTACATCAGCTCTCTTGACAGGCAGACTTTTCGTGACAGTCATGGAAAGCATGTACCCCATGATTTTTATGACGTTTTCGTGTACTGTCTGCATGTACATGACATGTGTAGGGTATTCAGTCTTCAGTTCAACACAAACCCTTGTAATTTAATGATTGAATATGGCAAATGCAAATGTAAGAAGACACTTGTCTGAAGCAGAAATGTGGCGATCTGTACGGAATGTGGAGCCAGGGGCTACCCATCGTCAGGTTGGTGAAGCCCTTGGTGTGCACCATACGGTGATCACCAGAGCCTGGGCACGATTTCAGCAGTATGGCACACCAGTAAGACAGCATTGCGGTGGCAGAGACAGGGCAACGTCTGCAGTTGAAGACCGGTTTTTGATCATTCAGGCCCGTAGGAACCGCTTTGACACAGCAACCCGGCTTCGCAGTGACCTTCAAAATGCATCTGCAGTAAATGTTTCGACGAAGACTATCCGGGCAATGTTGCACGAAGGTGGCCTCCGATCGAGAAGACCATGTATTCGCATTCCGCTGTCCCAGAACCACCGCCAGGCACGATATGAATGGGCCATGGACCACGTTGGATGGACCAGAAAAGATTGGCGACCTGTCCTTTTTACAGATGAGTCAAGGTACTACATAGGCCACACGGATGGCGTCCTAGAGTATGGAGAAGACCAGTAGAGCGATTCCATACAGCCAACATTGCTGAGCATGACCATGGTGGAGGGTCAATCATGGTCTGGGGTGGCATTAGCAGTGATGTACGTACAGAGCTCTGTGTCCTTGAACGTGGTACATTGACTACATGGGGGTATATTGATGAGATCCTGGATGTTCACGTCAGATTGTATGCAGGTGCAGTGGGTGATAGATTCATTCTGATGGGCGATAATGCCAGTCGTCATGTTGCCCATGCTGTTGGGGAGTTCCGACAGAGGGAAGGGATTGATCGTATGGACTGGCCAGCAAGATCCCCTGACCTCAATCCAATCGAACATGTCTGGAATGAGTTGCAGCTTGCAATTTCAGCCCGTCCAGTCCAGCCAAGAAGTGTCCAGGAGCTTGCTGGCATGCTGGTCTAAGAATGGAACAACATCCCACAAAGAACCACCAGGAACCTGATTGGGAGCATGAGAAGGCGTTGTCAAGCTGTAATTAACAGTAATGGGTCTCATACTCGATATTGAACCCATACCAGTTCGCTCCGTCAACTTTTTGGCAAATTGAAAAATTTCCTCTTTTACCAATAATATCCATTTTCCATGGTTATCGTTTTCAAAAGCTAAAAAATAATGTCAAACACAAATAAAATCTTAATTTCTGTACTTAAATCATTAAAGATATAATTAAATAAAATATATATACACTTTTCATCACAATATTTCAACTAAAACGTAAAACAGGTAGTTGGATATACTTGGTGCTTAGCAAACTTTGAGTAGTATACATAAAAAATAGAGTAAACCAGGGGCCAATACTATAAAACTTTTACATTTGCGTTTTAAGAATTGTATTTTTCAGTTGTCTTTCTGTGGTTTGAAATGAACCATTAGCATTTTCAAATATATGGCAATTTACCAGTTGGCAAATCGCCATATCTTTTCAACTGCTGATGATTCTTTTTAGTCAGTTTTATCAATAGGTAGAAAATACAATTCTAAAAAATACATTTGTAAAAGATTTATAGTATTGGCTCCAGCAGGTATTTTCACAACAAATTGCGGAGAGCTCTATTTTTCAGCTTTAGCGGTATCAACAACGGGTCAGAAAGTTCATTAAGTTTATCTTTCAAGTTAATCAATCCTTAATAAATGGATAATACGAAGTCAAGTTTTCCTCATGCTTTCATTGGCCATAATTGAAATATTCTTTAGACCTACTCTCATAAATAACATACTTGAACACATTAATAGTTTGTTCACAAACTGAGGTGAATAATGGAAATGAGGCCAAACGAAGCAGCATTATCTTCAATGACGAATAGAAAATAGTTCATGCACGCAATCGAGTGGATAATGGAAGGTCTTTGTAAGAATATTCGGGCTTGTTTATGCTACGCCCTCTTCTTTGTGTCGGGTCTCTTTATTCATAAGTGATTAAAACAGTCATATTACATATACGGCTTTTTTTAGTTCGGTCAGTACCTCACCACCCACGTAACGCCAGCAGTCAATTTGAAAAGTACCTGTATTACAGAATGTACTCCGAACGTCAATAATATCAACAGCTGTGATTAGCAAGTGTTGTCGTACAGTCAGGGACGTGGCAACAGGGAGAGGGTGTGGCGGGGGTGTCACCCTCCCCGCAATCCTGGCCAAAATTTCCTATAGTTGGAAATTCGGAGGGCAAGTCATGAGTAGTTGGAAATTCCATCTATCTGAATTTTCGATCTTCGTTGGTGATGCTGATGTCTCCTTTACTTCCCAAAATCCCAACTCTGTTTTAAATCGGCAAAAATTCCAACTGTTACTAATTACAACTACAGTGTACTCAATATCGAGCTTCCTAAGTAGTATGCATGATGTCAGTCGAGATTTCTATAGTACGTTTACTTGTTGTAATAAAAAAAAATCATCGAAATGCACTTCAAGAAAATTGCATCATGTAAAATCGTTATCCTGAGTTAATTCCATCATTCACAGTTACAAAATGAAACATCCAAAATTGATCATTTCTGCATAAGATCTGATTTAATGTTAGGAGAGTGTGAATTGCTCAAAGTTCTTAGGATGAGCATTTGTTTAGCACATATCCAATTCCCAGAATAATACCAAATAATAATAACCTGATAATTATATCATAAATGTGTTGACATTTCAGTTACCAGAATCAATTTTATGCCCTCTTTCATGGCTTCAGCTTCAATTTTTTCTGGGTAGTGAATTTCGAACTTGGGGAGGGACCGGGAGGGGTTTTCCCCCTCCCGGTCCCACCCCCTAGTTGGAAATTTACTACCCTACACCCCCAATCGGAAACCTCTAGCCACGTCCCTGCATACAGTTCGGGTTGACATAAACACTTTCGCTTCCATCTTTGCCCAACAAATCGGTGTATCAACCGGTTGCTCCAACCTCCAAGATCACCACACTGTATAGCTATTTTTTTTACTTTGTTTTGCACAAGATATAACATCAGGTCCCTCGCTAGAATGAGCCTCTTGTTCCAAAGAGTGTCATCAGCTATATCTTGGACAAGTAACTGTCGGGTAAATTATACACGAGGAACCCTTTCCTCACGTGTATTATGCGCAGTTCGTGAAGAATAGATATTATCGGTCAAACACTCATGGAGCAGAATGTCCAGCCAAGCAATAACTCTTGTTTTGTGAAAAAGGGTAAGACGCAAGGCAAAGTTTCGGCCAGTGGACCTCAGGTTTCAACCCAGATGTCCCTTGCCTGAAATATTGCTTGCGCTTCTTATTTTGAAAAGTCCATTCAAGAGAAGGAGTAGGGGTAAATAGTGCTCCACGGACTGTTAGTGCAATTATAACTATAACACAGTTCACTTTAGCAGAATGGAGAAAAACAATACATCACCCGGTCAGGGTTAATATGTGCCTGAATGAAAGCTTTCTTATTTTTGATTACATTTACAACTAAAGGTGTGACTGCCCCAGATGAGTCTGTCGATACTCCCCGCCGCCACCACTGCTATGATTATTCTAAGACGAAGAAGGGAACAACTGATCAAAAAGTCTAATCAAAACTATAATCGCAGGTGCACAGGTTCTCATGGTAGTGAATAGCCATACCAAGTTTCAAAGGAATCGGCCCATAAACATCTGAGAAAATATCCAGACACAATTCAGGCATTCTAGGATGAAAATGGTTCCTATGATAGTGAACATCCATACCAAGTTTCAACGAATTGACCAATAAGCAATCGAGAAAATCTCCGGACAAAATTAATTATTCTAAGACAAAAAGGGACTTAACTCTGGTCAAAAACGACCGATCAAAACTATAATCGCTGGTGCACAGGTTCCCATGGTAGTGAATATCCATACCAAATTTAAATGGAATCGACCTATAAACATCTGAGAAAATCGACCTATAAACATCTGAGAAAAGTAATTATTCTAAGACGGAAAGAGGCATAATTCTGTCAAATTAAATCGAGCAAAACTATAATCGCTGGTGCACAGTCCCTATGGTAGTGAATACCCATTCCAAGTTTCAAAGGAATCGACCAATAAACCTCTGAAAAATCTCCGGGCAAAATTCTAGCATTCTGATACAAAGTATGTATCCTGCAACTGCATAATACAAACGCATGTTAGGTTATGATTTGTTTATGTTACTATTTATAGAACATTAAAAGCTTTCGAAACTCGTTTCTTCGTTCGTAAAAAAAAAACTTCTCAAAAGTATAATTATTAAATTATGGAACCACATTGCTTTTATGCATTGGAATCTATCTGAATCACTGGAAGCATTCAAGCTGGAACAACACGCAATTATATTTTACAGCGCACGATACTTTCAGAGAGTTTGACTTGGACGTGTACCCACTCAATACGTTTATCCGAGGATCGCAAAAAATTAAGGCAGCCCCGTGCAATTTCAACTGAAACGACAAGCATTATCACGAATCCGAAAAATGAAATCTGAGATTAAAATGATGGTGAACCCTTCACTCAACGCACACGATATCACAATTTTGTTTTTGTTTTATTTTATTTTTTTGTTGTTGTAAATACAGTTAAAACTAGAAGTCCTGTCACGAATAGTGCGCTTATTTAGGCTTAATTGCGCGTTGGAATTGCGCGCAATTGCCATATCGAATGGCATCCAAAGCACGGCAGGTTCTCTTGGTTACTCAAAGCAAACACATGCAATGTTTCTGCCAATGGACCTCCGGGTTACCCGGAGGTCCATTGGCTGAAACATTGCTTGTGCAAGGCCATATGTACAGAATTTGATAGCTTTACTTGGGCCATAACGCGTACATTAACGCGCAAATCAACGTGCTATTTGCGCACATTTCATGATAGGACTTCTAGTTTTAACTGTACTTGTCCAAACATTACTCGTCGAGTTCGTTCCAATTAGGAGACACATGATGTGGTTTTGTTGAACGTTTTGGAAAAATAATGTGTTTTTAACTGCTCAATTTGTAAATTACGTGGGGGGGTGCGGTCGGTTTGTTAGGTAAACAGTTGATCAAGATATTAAATTTGAGAATTGAAAGATAAATCTATCATAACTAGGGTTTAATATATTCCCTGGTTTTCTAGGAACCGGGAACGGGAATGAAATCACTCTCAGAACCGGTAATATCAAGCAAATTTACAAGGGTAACATTAAACATTCATTTTAAGATAAGATAAGATAATATTTATTCAGCAAATACGCCAGAATAAAGGCAGATTGCTACACACAGAATCAACAGAAATAGAATCATAAAACACACTAATTCATATGACATACATAAATCTTATTACAGATAAGTCCCTCTTGTGAAGGAAGAGCTGGACTATGTTATAAATAACATTGGACGGCACTGGATTATCATTAGTCATTATTACTTAAAATTTGTCCATTGCATCCATAAGAGGAAAGTCAATTTTTTCGTCAGAAATTGCGCGAAATAATTTTTCCCTCAATGGTGCATAAAGCGGACATTCCATTACGAAATGCCATTCCGATTCCACCTCCCCCATTGTACAAGCTTCGCATATTCTGTGTTCGATAGGACGAGGAGGTTGCAAATGCCTTCCACGTTCGATCCTCAGTTTATGGTTGCTGATGCGGAATGGCGTAAAATTGTTTCTAGCTTCAATGGAAGAAGTGTGAATGAGATACGGTTCCATTTGATAATCTACTTTGAATAGTCGATAAATCCTAAGTTTGTTTTTTCCTATTCTCTTATTATCATTGTGTGTATCTTCTTTAAATAATTTAATATGGTCCGATTCCAGTTTGGACTTTAGAAGATTAATTTTATTTTTGAAAATTTCAGTTTCATTCAAACTGTTAAATCCAAGTCCTTTAAGTTTTTCACTTATTGAGTCAGGGAGTTTACATTTCTTAGCTTCCACAAAAGCATCATTTAGAATGGTACCCGGGGAAGTAGTAAGCAATTTACCAGTATAATTTGCGAATCGTACTAACGCACCTAACGTTATTGGATACAGGCATAGCTCCGCGCGTACCGCATGGTTGGAGGAATGTTTACCTATTAATGATAATGAGAATATTCATTGACAAACTCCCATCTCCAAACGGAAAAGTTTTTTTTTTCCAAAGATAAGTATGAAAACCCAAACCCGCTTCAATCTCGTCGTTATTTTCAGAATAACTCGCATTATCACCTCTACCTTCTCCAGCATCAACACCCTCTTCACTGCCGTCACCAGTCTCCCCTGCTTTAAGCAGAGGTGACTGTTGACGGCAGTGAAGAGGGTGTTGATGTTGGAGGAGGTAGTGAACAGTGATGCTAGTAATTCTAAAAATGAAGACGAGTTTGAACTTGAAACTAGTGAATAAGATCTTGCTGTTGAAAGGGAGGGGGCGGGTCCTCCAGAACTCCAGATTAAACTCTAATCATGACCATTATGTTTGTGTACAAAATGTTGTATCAGAGCCTTGCTCTTGTTTCTAAGGCTATATCTCGACTCGTCGAGATATTGGCCTTAGAAATAAGAGCCAGATCCTGATATAATTATGATTCTTTCAGTTTCGTCGTATATCTTAGAATGAGTAACTTTTGAACGTTTTGGGCTATAAAGGCGAGATTACTGAAAAGTAAATTATAAAGACATATAATATAATATCACTTTGGCCGGCCTCTGATTTGACGCGGTTCTGGTATAAGAAGGCCTTGGTTACCCCTGTTCTACCAACTGCCTCCCTATTCCCACGCTTCTTCTCTCCTCCCAACACCCGGAGACGAACTGCTTGATGACATCCCTTGCCCCATTTTTCCCAATCTCTCCGATTAGCATATTAACCCTCTCCTTTGAGTCGCCCCCTAACCACATGTCCTTCATTCTCCCATCCTACTCCCCCATTATACTCCCCGTGAATCTTATTCTTTTAGACTGGTATTTTGGGCATTCTAGAAGAAAGTGTTCCAGGGCCTCCACCAAGCCCAAATTACACATCTGGCACTCCTTTTCACAGTTTTTCCCAATTTCCCCTCAGCTCCAGGGACCGCGACCTCCGCTTGAACAACAGTGACCCCCCCCCCCAAAGGTGCCATCAACTTACACTCAAACACTTAATTTTGAAACCAGTAACTGGGAAAAGGTGGAGACTTTGAATATCGTGTGAACTTTACGGGAAATGTAAGAGTTCATATATAACCGCACTGTGTGGAGTTCTACAGAATAAAGGAGCTGATAAGATCCGAATATATACTTTTCTGTGAAATTGTGCAGTGATCAAACCTCGTAATGACTCCGGAATCGCCAGTGAAAATTTAACAAGTCTCTCAGACGCTTATGTTTGTTGCGTAAAATACCCACGAAGAGATTTTTTCAAAGTTGGTTTCGTTAAAACCTCATACATTTGATCGAAAGACTAGAATTTCAAAGGAAAGATTTTTAATTTATTTATTTGTGTTTAAGATCACATATTTCTCTGCAATGGCTAATCGTCACTGCAACATGGAGATAAAATCAAGTTTAACACTTTACCAGACGCAGACGATATCAAAATTTATTATTTTAAATATAATTTTTTAAAATTTTTCAAAAAATTTCAACAAAACCATATGATATGACCCCTCATCCAATGAAGGGTCACATGATATGGTTTTGTTGAAATATTTAAAAAAAATAAATTTCAACTGCCAAATTTGCATATTACGCGGGCGGATGCGGGTGATTCGTTAGGTAAAGGATTAATCGATCGCTTATATAATTGTTGCTCATTTTAGAGGACTTCCGCCCCAAACATTGGTAATTGGGCCCTATTTCACCAACAAAACCGAGCTCGTTTATCACAGAAAACAAGCACTGCTTCACTTCCCTGGGTCCCCAAGTGGGGGCGTTTTTAATCGAACCATAGAGGATATCTAGAGTGTTTGAGTGGATACCGAAAATTATCTCATGAGTGACCGAGATAAATGTTTATTTTTCACTAGCGCTTGCGTGAGGGAAAATGACCATTTGTCTCGGTTACGAATGAGATAATTTTCGGTATCCACTCAAAAACACTAGATTTTCTTTTTATTATACGCTTTTCAACCTTGCATTGACGCACGAAAGTAATAAACAGCGCATTGAATCATTGATACGCGGAAGTGATTTGATCGATACCGGTACTCGAAGCAGATAGCGTCTTGCAATCTGATTTAGCTGGCGGGTTTCTAGTCCAAACATGGCCTGAAATTCTGTAATATAAGTTTTTCGTTGGTACGTCCTTTCAAAGGACGTACCAAACCAAAAACTTATATTACGGACTTTGAGGCCATGTTTGAACTAGCGGGTTTCATGCATCAATTCAAGGTGAATACGTGGGTGTCTTCACATTGGACCAATTCCCTTTAGACCAATTCCCTTTAGGCCAATTCACAAAAGACCAATTCTCCTTAGACCAACTACATAGTGTTATTGATTAAGGGTTGATTAAGGATAATTAGGAAAGCATTTATTTATAAAAATCTGCCTATAAAATATCGACAAGCCAGAAAATGAGCCGACTATCATCTGAAAAATGGGGTCCCCAGAGGGTGAATTTGGTGATGCTACCCTGCACAGCAGGATAGCATCACTAAATTTACCCTCTGTGAACCTCATCCGGAATCAAGGTCTCAAACATAAAGAGAAAGAGGTACCCAGAGGATAAACTGGCCCACTGTATGGGATCAGCTGATTCACCCTCTGGGGACCTCATTCTGCAAATGATAGACTGCTTATTTTCAGGCTTGAATAATCAATAACATTAAATACATTTATAAATATTTATAAATATATCAAATTATTCATATAGAATTATTTTTAAAGTAGAACAGATCAGTTGATCTAAGGGGAATTGGTCTTGTGGGAGTTGGTCTACAGGGAATTGGTCTAGTGGGAATGAACCAATACGAGTTGAATTATTGCTGGAAATGATCGGTATCCACTCAAAAATACTAGATTTACTTTTCATTAAACGTTTTCACCTTGAAGTGATGCTCTGAAAGCCACCATTTTGATTGATACCGTGAAAGTGAAAATGTCCATATCTTCACAGTGGGGGATACGATTTCTATCTCCGCAATTTCTTCGATAATCTACCGTTTAGCGTATAACAAAAAGTCAATACATAAGTATCGAATAAAAACATCGGTTCGTCAATCATTTCCAGAGGGGATTCGGAAGCTTTTGGAAGGATTCACGGCGAGTGTGCACGCCATAGGTATAGATGTAGTCGACAACCCCTGAGAGCCGCAAAAATCTAAGCTGAAATTTTTATAGCAAGGGGAACTTTTGGTATAGATGGCGAATTATCGTTTGAAGGTGGAGGGTCAAAGCGAATTTGCGAGTTTGATATTGTGTTGAGGATAATGGGGAGATAGCCCAGTGAATGGTGTTTAGTGGTGAGTGAAACTGAATTCTAAATGCGAGAAGCGGAGACGACGGAGGTATTTACCCGAGGGAAAGAGCGTTAGCGTCAGACACTTGCCAACTGTGTGCCGAGTGACTCGAAATCCTGGTACTCCGAGAGATAGAAAACGCAAACGTCGCTCGAACGAGACAGACGTATGCGACGTTAACCAACGAGACGTTAGTAATAATAATAATAAGACTTGATAAAGCGCTCATAACTGTTAACTCATGCCCATAATGGATGAGGAGCATTCTATGGCGCTGTACAATCACTTTCAGTTTGGTAATCAAACTGTGCAACAAGCTCTCTTGAATAGGAAGATTTTCAGTTTACTCCGGAATTTCTGAAGTGACTCACAAGACATTACGTCATCTGTAAGAGAATTCCAGAGATGGGACCCAGTAAAACCAAATATAACATGCCTGTGAATAGGTACTTTAAGTAAAGGTTCTGTACTAGCCCTTGTGATATAAGACCTTGGTGAATGTTTGATAAATTCGGCTGAGTAAGATGGGGCTAGATTATTTAAACATTTGTATACCAACAATAAAATTCGATTCGTTCTGCTATGGGAAGGAAATGAAGTTCCTTCAGAGCATCTGATGAAATTGAAAATTTCCTTCTACCTAAAATTATTTTTGCTGTCAAATTCTGTATTCTTTGGTATGGCTTAAGTCGACATTTTGGTAGATTTAGGAGCAGACTGTTACAATAATCCATGTGGCAGAAGACAAGGGCATTGGCCATTTTTTTTACATGTGTTGCGATAAAGGTATGGCCTGAGTTTTTTCAGTAGCTACGACGATTTTTTATAGCAAGGAGAACTTCGGTCTGAATATTTATGAACTGCTGTTACAGACTTTCCACGAGAGTGGGTTGCAGTAAATTCTTTGAATGATTGTGATTAATGATCACGGGTATCTATATAATTTGATCGCTGGAACGTCAGCGAAAAACGTCGATACTGAAACTGACCCCACAAGATGGCGTCAAGTCAATCAACGCGGTAACTCCTCCCACTCCATGACGTTTGATGAAGTGAAAGCTGTTACGCCACAGCGTAACAGATTTCATGTCATCAAACGTCATAGCGTTTACCTTGCATGAAAACTAATAACACTGTAGCACTTTTCAATCCCGGCACATTTCTTTTGCTCAATAATAACTAAATATTTTCAAAATATTCAATCTGTTTTGCCACGAATATTGTGAACACAATCCACATATTCACTTATCGCAGGCATCAAAGTATATTCTTTAACCCTTTACCTAACACGAAAAGAGGACGACACATGCAAATAAAATTCTTGAATAACTAATTATTTTCATTTTTTGCGTCAAAAACATAGCTTATAACCCTCATTGGAACGAGCTCAACGAGCTCGTTCCCATGAGGGTCATAAGCTATGTTTTTGAAACAAAAAATGAAAAAATAATGGAAATTGAATAGTGATTTGTGTGAACAGCGCTGAGGGTTTTGGCGTTACGTTGGGTAAAGGGTTAAAAAGCGACCGGAGATTGCGATGCGTCGAAAACTGAAAACCTTGGAGAAATGGGTTTGTTTTGGTTGTTCAGCATTGTTTATTCATAGAAACTTCCGCCCCTCCCATAAGATGCCGGCGGTGCAGACACTTTTCTGTGTGTCCAATGAGCGTTCCAGCAATCCGGTTGTATAGATATAAGGGGTAATGATATGGCATTTGTCTATAAATAAATTGTCTGGGGCGAACCATCGTCGATAATCCTTAAATTATTAGAGTCGCTGACCCCGTCAGGGACTGATCAACCCCAAGACTTCTCTTGTCGTGAAAATTGACTTTCGATAAAGTTATCTCCCTTGAAATATTTACATGAGGGAGCTTATTTTTTTCTTACTTTCAATAAATGAAAAGAACAAGACAGCCCTCTCTGTTTTATATGTTGTTTTCGTTGATTAAAAGTAATAAAAGGAAACTTGGCTTTTCATCGCAAGCCACCTAGAAGCAACTAATTCACAGATAATCCGTCATTAAGAATATCTATCAGTATCCCACCTACCAACACTAAGTGTCCACTTTGGTTCTTTGTTCATCTATCGTGTTTTTACTTTAATTCGCAAGTTTTTATTGTTCTCCGAAATATAATTAACAAATCTCACCTCGTAGACTTGTATATTGATGGAAAGGACAGCGTCTGTATTATATATCATGACGCGTACACTGTTGAATTTACGAACAGATAAAGTTACAGAATATCATAAGTTGGTGAAAACGCCGTTTTCTTATTTTTAAATGGGTTTCAACGGGAAATATGCCCGAAGTTTGTGAAATGATGTACACATCCAGGGACCGATCAGGACTATTTAAAATACGCTCTAGCCTCGGAGTCTATTTTTTCAATTCATGCGCCAGATTTCAATTTACGGAGTCACACTGCTGTTTGTAACACACACTGCAAGTATGTAATAGCTCTCATCATTTTCTTTTAGTACACGATAGCAAACATTAATCTTCACTGTGGTTTCTGATCAAGTCTTGGCTGCCTATTTAGGCAGCCAAGACTTGATCAGAAACCACAGTGAAGATTAATGCTTGGTAATTAAGACTTGAAGTATTAACTTAAGCACTCTACAACAATGATAAATGATAATCATATATATAATACATGTAAGAGTGTCTCTCTCGATTATCCATCGAAAGAATATCAAAATATGATCTGAGAAGTTACGCGCCAACTGAGAAGCCTATTTCTGAGATTTAAGAGCCAGGTCCTGATGTTTCAGAACCAAATGCGCACTGGAGCATGCCCAGGTCGGTCCCTGATATCGATGATACAAATTCGCTAACATTTCGAAATTTATATTTTATATGAAATACCCTTACAATTTGTCTTAATTTTACTGACAGCTAAAGCAATTAAAAGGGAGCTAACTTTCCCGAAAGTATTTTCCAATGATGAAAATTGTCAGCCATGACAAAAGAGGTTGTGAGATATACAAACGGACCTAGGTTCACGCGGCAGTCTCTGAGTGGAACCTGCGCCTCCTACACCCCCGCCCTCACTCCCACACCAATAATGTAACCCATACACCCCGACACTCTCTCAATCTCCATTCATTCGTGATGCCAATGATTTTGGTGCCCTCTGTATGACATTGCTTATATATTCATAGCGTATATTAAAGCTGAGAAGAGATTTAAAAAATTCTTAAGTATATCTCATATACGTTAACGATATCAACGGAGATTTATGAGTGTTTGCGAGGTCAAGTGGGGAGATAACCATCACTAACTGACAAAGCAGATAATATGTCTTTGTTGTATCACTTTCGTTACATATACAGGTGTGTCTACAATATCTCCATTCTTCTCTTTTCCGTCTTATATTGTCTGTCGCCAGAGGCCATTTTCAGAACCCAACCTGATTTTATGTTAATGCTACCTGTATTTATGTAACAGGATAGACGTTGGTTGACAGAGTTGCCTCAGATTGCACCACAATAAATATATTCAGATGAGAGAGAGATGCTGTGAGAAATATATAATATATATTTGTCTAACTAACAATAATTGTTCAAAAACTGGAGCTGAAATAGTTAAAGGGTTTTCTTGATCGATTAATCACATGGATTAACCTTGGTTTACGGATTAATCACTTACCCTAATACGTAGCTGAATAATTGCCGCACCGTTGATGATTTACAGAATATTAACTCTTTACCCATCATAACGTGGAAAAGCCGGTCAGCGCTATATACAAAAGTCTCCATTCAAATTTTATTATGTTTTCAATTTTTGTCTCCAAAACATAGCTTATGACCTCCCATTGGGACAAGCTCGTTGAGCTCGTCCCAATGAGGGGTCATAAGCTATGTTTTGGAGACAAACAAAATTTATTTTGCAAGTATCGTCTTTGTACTTTGCAAGTTTCTTAAATAAAACCAGACAAATATGGATGTTATCGGAACTGGCTCAATGAGCCAGTTCCAATGACATCCATATCTGTAATATTTTATTGCACAAAAATATTAAATTTCTTATATTTTTATTTTTGTGCTAACATAACCGAGTAGAAGGTATGAATTAATAATTAAAAATGGGTACTTTTTAGCCATTATAGCTTGCTCTTGAATATTCTTGATTTACACCGTGGTTAAACACGGTGTAAAAAAAGCCACTGTGGATTGCAAGTTACACCGTACCTCTCAGCCAATCAAAATGCAGTATTTTGTTTGATTTGGAAATAAATTCATTTATCTTCATGTGTGAAGTGCCTGGCCCTACAGGACACCTGATATCATATGATATGTACCGTTGAAAGCACTTGAAAAGGTGATATATATGCAGGGCAATATGCGCTGACAGTAGGGCAGAATGATGATACACCCCCTCCCTCACAATATTTTTCGGTAGTTACGGGCCTGCATACAGGAATAGCTTCGACAAGATTTTTCAGATAAATTGATACCATTCTCTCCATTCAGTGAGTCCTTTTACGGACATAGAAACTGTCCAGAAACCGATAGCTTTATTAGAACCAAAGTATTCTTGAATTTGATATGAACTCGAGTCATGGTCGATTTACAGCAGCCTTTACTGCATTTGTCGTGATATTTAGCCATATCTGACTCATATCGTCATGAAAATTGACTTTCGTTAAAATTATCTCCCTCGAAATTATCACACGAGCGAGGAAGGTCCAATTTATTTATTTATTTATTTTGGTTTAACGACACCTTCGACAGCCAGGGTCACCTCTTGTCGTTCCGTTTTTCGGGTAGAGGAAGCCGGAGTACCCCGATACAACAACCGAGAAATGGCGAGCAACTGTCAGATTCCCCAACGTACTAACTCCGCGCATGCATTGATTGAAGACAAGTGCACCGTCGATATGCAATACACAGCGCCACAGTGCCCACACATGGGCAATTAGAATGGAAGGTCCAATTTAGTTGCAAATAAGTGTTGAGAAACACCCACGACACCAGTGGAGGAAAGGCCGAATTTCCTTTTGTTATTTTTAATAAACGAAAACAACAGATAGCTCTCCGAGCTGTCTGTTGTTTTCAGTTATTGAAAGTTACAAAAGGAAATTTGACTTTTGAAGGTAATTAGAAGCACCTGCATCACAGATAATCCGTCATTAAGAATATCTATCAATATCTCACCTACCAACACTAAGCGTCCACTTTGGATCTTTGTTTAGCGAATGTGTTGTTACAGTAATGTGCAAGTCTTTATTCTTCTCGAGAAATGAAAGTGTCAATGACACTGGAGCTCAACTTGTGTAAAACATGTACATGTATAGTATGTGACACAGCAATGACACACATCTAGGTAAAGTACATATAAAGTATTGTAACGGTCTGTACATAAATGCTGACCGTAGCCTGTAACAAATGTATAGATGAAGTATTGTAAAGGTGGGCGACAGTTAGATGCTAAACTGGAAAAGAAATCTTTGAGTCCCAAAGTGGGTCTGACTGAGCCCAAAAATATTTGTTCTCATAGCACAGTGATAACAAAGGCACCCCAAAACACTTGTTCCTGTCCCAAGATGATAACAATGGTACCCAAGAAGTTTCGTGAAGATCGGTTCATAAATACAGCCTCTAGCCCGAGCCGTATTCACATGTGCACTTAGTGTGTTTAATTAGCACTGAATAAATCAAAGTTCATCTGATTTGCATAATTTCTGCACGAGAAAAAAACCCGTATTATATGTGATGTATTCCATGTTACTAAACATTCATACAAAAATTTATTCAAATCAGAACTTTCATACAGAAGTTCTGTACAAAAAAATGATTGCACTAATTTTGGTACAAAATGGCTGCTGGTGGCCATCTTGAATTTCGGACCGCACCCAAAAACACTCGTTCTCGTCCCACGATGATAACAAAGGTACTCAAGAAGTTTCGTAAAGATCGGTTCATAAATACGGCCTCTAGCCTGAGCCGTATAGAAATTTATTCAAAAATGTATTCAAATCAGAACCTTCATATAGAAGTTCTGTAACAAAAACTGATTGTACCTAAGTTTGGTACAAAATGGCCGCCGGCAGCCATCTTGCATTTCGGACCGTACTCAAAAACACACGTTCTCGTCCCGAGGTGATAACAAATGTACTCAAGAAGTTTCGTGAAGATCGGTTCATAAATACAGCCTCTAGCCCGAGCCGTATTGACATGTGTACTTACTGTGTGAAAGTAGCACTGAAAAAATCAAAGTTCATCTAATTCGCAGAATTTCTGCACGAGAAAAAAAACCCGTATTATATGTGATGTATTCTATGTTACTAAACATTCAGACAAAAATTTATTCGAATCAGAACTTCCATGCAGAAGTTCTGTATAAAAAACTGATTGCACTAACAAAGGCACCCCAAAACACTTGTTCCTGTCCCAAGGTGATAACAATGGTACCCAAGAAGTTTCGTGAAGATCGGTTCATAAATACAGCCTCTAGTCCGAGCCGTATTGACATGTGCACTTCCTTTGTTAAAGTAGCACTGAATAAATCAAAGTTCATCTAATTCGCAAAATTTCTGCACGAGAAAAAAACCCGTATTATATGTGATGTATTCTATGTTAATATACATTCAGATAAAAATTTATTCGAATCAGAACTTTCATACAGAAGTTCTGTATAAAAAACTGATTGCACTAGCTAAGGTACAAAATGGCTGCTGGTGGCCATCTTGAATTTCGGACCGCGCCCCAAAACACTCGTTCTCGTCCCACGGTGATAACAAAGGTATTCAAGAAGTTTCGTAAAGATCGGTTCATAAATACGGCCTCTCGCCCGAGGCGTATTGAATTGTTGACAGACAGACGGACAGACGGACGACGGCCATGGCATAACCTCAAATTTGACTTAAGTAAAAGTTGAGCTAAAAATTGACAAATCTCATCACTTAGACTTTTATATTGATGGAAAGGACGGTGTCTGTATTATATGTCACGATGCGCACCCTGTTGATATAAAAAAAATTACAGAACACCAAAAGGTGGTATTTTTAAACTGGTTTCAACGCAGAATAATAGTCAAACCTTCAAAATGATTGGGGGGAAATTGTAAAATCAAGCTTCTGTATTTTTATACCACTCTACAGAAAAAAGTTTGTCAAATGTTGCGCCCATCGGTTATATAAAGGCGCTAACATTTCGAAATTCCAATTATTAAATGGAATATCCAAGCCCTTAGTGTTAAATTTACTGACTGCTCCAAGAAATTATGAGAGGAGTTAACATTCATGTAAATCTGATCCAATGACGGAAAATTGTCAGCCTTCATAAACTAAGTCTGTTCCCTTGTGGAAAATATTGGACTTCCGTAATACCGATTCTGAAATATAACAACCAAACGTTATGAATAGCCTAAGGGGCTGTCACGTGATGGCGTTTCTATGTAAGGCAGACGTTATTAATTTTAACCGTTTACCTAACGAATCGGCCGCATCCGCCATGCGTAATATGCAAATTCAGCAGTTGAAAATATATTAATTTTCTGGAAATTACATCAAAAATATATTATGTGACCCCTCATTGGAACGAGCTCGTCGAGGTCGTTCCAATGAGGGGTCACATGATATGGTTTTGTTGAAATATTTTTGAAAAATTTGAAAAAATAACTTTTAAAATCACAAATTTTGAAATCGTCTGCGTTGGGTAAGGGGTTAAGATGTTTAGTTAGAATGCAAGTTGAACAGGGGCTGTGCAAGGCTAAATAAAGTGTGGAAACAAAATACCCCCCCCCCCCCCCCCCCACACACACACACACACACTTTATTCCACCTCGTGCTGGGTTAAAACTGTACATCCCCAAAAGGAGAAGATCCGATGCCTTAATTCTTAACTCCTTAATGCTAATGGCAGATATTCTTACCCAGGACAGGATTTCTCTCGCCACTGAAATTAGGGTAATTTGGATACCTTTAACAAACTTTCCCCCTATAAATTGGATGGAGCTTTCTCAGCGATTTATTGAATTAAATTTAGATGAAATTTTCATCAAATGTAGTCATGGCTGCTTCACAGCAGCCATGACTAGATTTGATGAAAAATATCTTGAAAATACTTAACGGTTTAAGAGTTAACCTGCTGAGTATTTTCAAAATAGTTTTCATCAAATCTTGTCATGGCTTCTGTGAAGCAGCCATAACCAGATTTGATGACAAATTGTATGTATGTTAAGCTCGACAAATTATTTGTTAAAAAGTCCATTCAATTTACAGGGAGGATTAGTTTATTTACTTATTAAGGTTTAACGACACTTTAAAAGCCAAGGTCATATCGTGTCGGTGACAGTTTTACGGATGGAGGAAGCCGGAGTACTCGGAGAGAACATCCGAGAAACAACAAGCAGCTGCCAGCTCACCAACATCGTAGCTCCGCACTGCAGCACAGACAGGGTTAGACTGGTTGAAGACATGCGTAACCATCGACGTGCAGTACGCCTTAGTACACGGTGTCATCATGCCCCCATGTGGACAATCGAGGTTAAGTGCATTGCCCAAGGACACGACGTGGGAGTCCGAATCGATCGCTCAGACGGTCCACCTCCCAAGGACGAACCGGGCTCGTCGTTGCTTAACTTCGGTGATCTGACGAGAACTGGTTGCCGCAATGCCACCGCGCCCCTTTAAATGGAGGAAAATTGGTTTGATGTGTCCAAATTATATATATTTCATTGGTAAGAGATTTTGTGTCATGTGCAGGAATATCCGCCAGCAGCATGCAAGGTGTTAAGTATCCAGAAAGTGAAGGAAGAAATATACCAATAGCCAAAAAATATCAGAATGAGAGTACATGGAACAGGTTTAGGAATTCTAGACGTCAATACATGTATAGTTGATATTTTTAAGCAAAGTGGGGCTGTGGGACTCGTTCCCAGCCTCAACCCTCTATGACTTCGCCGGTGTGGTTTTCAGAAACATCTAAAGTGGTGTTCAAAACATGCATGCCAAATAAGAAGGCACTAAACGGTGAAGTAGTTTTAGAGATTACAACACAAATCAAACACACACATTCATACTGAATTTTATGGTACATTGATGTCGTCTACCCAATTCCTTCCTTACTTTATAATATTGTAGAAGTCTCGAGTTTCCCTCGATTTTTTCTGAAATGAGTTATCATTTATCATGCAAAACAGCTATTGCTGGGGGAGGCGGATGCTCCATAAAAATGGAGGGCATAAATTCAAAATGCCACTATGAGTTGACCCAGTGTGAGAAAGGTTTGAATCGTATATCAGTAAATGCACCATGACTCGCTATAGTCTCGCGTCCAGATGAGCTTGCCGCTGTGTGGTCACTGTGCTGTCCGTTTCTCCCACGTCAACCATCTTCCAACCCGAAATCTAGCCTTCGGTTTGGAAGATAGTTGAAGTAGATTAAACTGACCGGAGCGACCGGGAGTGTGATTCTTTGGCTAAATACTGTTTGGATTCCCAAATAATGTTACAGGAATGCCTGTATATTGACACGTTTGCATTCGCCCATTTTAACATATCTGTAGAAAAAGTGGAGGGGCACGTGTCCCTTGCCCCCCCCCCCTCCCCCTGTCTCCGCCTCCTTTGGCTATTGCAGAATTCTAAAACAATATCTGAACTATTGGAGTGCATACCCAAGTAATTACGTGAGTGGGTACGAAATAGTATGAATGGGGAACGAAAAATTACGAGTGGGGACGATAAAAGACGAGTGGAGACGAAAAATAGCATATTTTCACTCGTGGTAACACCACGTGTGGCATTACCACGCGGGAAAATGCGTTATTTTTCGTCTTGACGAGTTAAATAAATTTCAGATTTGTTTTATTGTGCACCATCGACATGCAGTACGCCTTATATATACAGCGCCACCATGCCCCCACGTGGATCCCCCTGGATTAACCCTTTATCCAACGCAGACGATATCAAAATTTATTATTTTAAATATAACTTTTTTTAAATTTTTCAACAAATTTCAACAAAACCAAATCATGTGACCCCTTGTTGGAAAGAGCTCGATGAGCTCGTTCCAACGAGGGGTCACATGATATGGTTTTGTTGAAATTTTTTGAAAAATAATATTTTTTCAACTGCAGAATTTGCTTATTACGCGGGCGGATGCGGGCGATTCGTTGGGTAAAGGGTTAAGTGCCTTGCCCAATGACACTACGCAGATACCTCTGGCGGAGATCGAACTGTGGCCATTTCGTTTTGTAGTTCAATGCCGTAACCACTGAGCCACCCCGCTTCCACAAGACGGAGAAAAGTGCAGGTTAATGGGCACCGATATCAACAAAATCAACAATATACCACATGCGAACAACGGATCGCCCATAAATTAGGGCCGTGTGAAGCTTCGAAATCTTATTCGATTCGAAATCGTCTCGATGATTCGATTCGAAATCTTCCCGATGATTCGATTCGAAATCTTCCCGATGATTCGATTCGAAATCTTCCCGTTGATTTGATTCGAACATTTTCGAATCATCTAGATATTCTCGAAACTCTACAAAGTGTCTCCTCGTAACCCTTTACCCAACGTAACGGCAAAAACCGGCCAGCGCTATTCTCAAAAATCGCCTATTAATTTTCATTATTTTTTCATTTTTGTCTCAAAAACATAGTTTATGACCCCCTCATTGGAACGAGCTCGTCGAGCTCGTTCCATTGAGGGGTCATAACCTATGTTTTTGAGACGAAAAAATGAAAAAAATAGTTATTCAAGACTTTTTTTTGCAAGTGTCGTCTGCTTTTCATGTTAAGTAAAGGGTTAAACATTTCTTCTATCATCAGGTTTCCTGTACAAGAGGCCTGGTGATACAAGAAGAGTTCAAGGAGGTTCCGCATATCAACCCGCGTTAATTTCGTTCTGGAATATTCCGCTTTTTTATTGATTTTCCGAAACCGACGATTCGCCGTTTAAGTTGCATACCCATTAAGAAGATTGATCCGCAAGTACACAGAAGAAGTCTCCTTGGTTACGAATCGAAATTAAGTATTTTTATTGTTTACTAATCATATATATTTCATTTTCAGGTTATTTTATTCAAATTTGTGGGGAGTTAGTTTAGTATAGTAACTGGGACAAAGTTAGGAGGTCTTAAATAAAACTGTGAGCGCTAAGTTGTCGAACGGTTCGTCGCGTTGCCTTTTGTCGCGTGTGTACAGTTTTCCCTGTCCGATCGCGTAATTTTGTCTTGATGATGGCGAGCAAGTCTGTTCAGACGGAGGTAAGTATGGAGGTAAATACGTGTAATATCGCGGTCCAGGTCAACGGTGCCAACGGGGTAAGTATTGGTGTGCAGACAGAGGTCACTGGGGGTGTCGGTCAGAGCCGGGTTGGTGGGGCCACCGATGGCGATATTGGGCTTGAAGTTTGTAAACAGTGTTCTATGATGTATGGGGACTGTCGCTCGGTGGGATATGGAGAGGTATGTGCAAACTGCCAGGAAATCCTCCGCCTACTTGAGACAATTGTTAAGTTTGAGGGGGAGATTGCTGAGCTGAAGGGAAAACTTGGTAGGGCGGGGCTGTCTGGAGTTACGCCTGTGAAAGTAGCTTTCCGAGAAGGATGGAAGGTTGTCGGTGGTTCCAAGAGGAAACATGGGGGTAGAACCTTTGATGTGAATGAGGTAGGTGATGAGGTGGGGGCTGCTAGAAAAGTACGTAGGACAGATGAGGGGGGCCCAGGCCGGAGCAATGCTGTAAAGCGTTTGGAGTGGACTATCGAAAGTGGTAGGAAAGGGGGGCCAGAGAAGCAGGTAGATAGGGGTGTAAAGTCCAAAGGCAGTGGGGAGTGCAGCACCAGAAACAGATTTGATGTGCTCGATTCGGAAGAGACAGAGGGGGAGATGGAGGTAGTTGCAACAGATAGTAGCTTGGGGTCTAGGCCAGAAAAAAGGAGGAGGGATACGGGAGAAGACCAGGGGAGTAGTCCAGGTAGTTCAGGGCCTGGAAAGAGACGGAGGGACAAGGATAGGAGTAATCCTAGGTCAAAGATACCGATACCGATAATGGCTCCGAGTGGGACTGTTGGAGAGGAAGAGGACGCTGTAAACAATAGGAGACTAGAGGAGATAAATAGGGCGAGGGCCAAAAGTAAGTTGGTGGTTGCGGGAAGTAGCATAGTTCGGGGGATCGACAAGGTTGTCTGTGGTCCGGACAGTAAAAATAGAACAGTTCTGTGCTTTCCGGGGGCTAAAGTGGAGGACCTGAGGGATAGAGTGGACGGTATTGTAGCTGGGTCGGGGCCTGATCCGGTAGTGGTATTACATGTGGGGTCCAATAACATCAGGGAGAGGAAATCAGTTCGTTTGGTGGACACATACAAGGACCTAATTAGTAAGCTACTTAGCAGGAATGCTCGGACCATCGTTTCAGGGGTGCTCCCCGTTATGGGTGGTGGGAATGAGAGGAACTCGCGGATTATGGCACTAAACGGGGAGCTGGAAGAGCACTGCAAAGACATGGGAATACATTTCATTGACCACTGGGATTCATTCTGGGGACAAGGAGAGTTGTATGGGCGAGACGGATTGCATTTAAGTAGGATGGGTACAGACCTGTTGGGCCAAAAAATTTTACAGGTGACTGGGCCTTTTTTGGAGAAAAGGGGGGTAGGGGACCACAGCCGATAACCCAGAGGGGCACAAATGCTGGGAACATAGGAAGAACAACAAACATGCACAATACAGGGACATACCAGGGTTATAATAATGTGCCAGTGATGACAAAAAACAAAGATTCATTAAGTTTGGGTACTGCAACATCCAGGGTCTGCACAAGAAAGTAAGCGAAATATCAACAATGATGGACGAAGGAGACTTTGATATAATGGGTCTAAGTGAGACGTGGATACGACGGGATGAGCGGGTTGATCAGATGAAGGGTTGCGTGTGGATAGGAGCTGGGCGAACTGAGGGTCAGAAACGGGGTGGGGGTGTTGGCATCTACGCTAAAGAGGAATTACAGCCCTCATTGATTACAGATCTCACAGAAGCAAGGACTCAGATTCCAGTATCCAACGAAATAGTATGGGCAAAAATCAAGTTAGGAAGCAGGAGTGTTGCCGTTGGTGTTGTATACTTAGCAGTGGAGGGAAGTAAGCCTGAGTGGAATGATTCAATATATACAACTCTTAGATCGAATATCACAGAGCTTGGAAGCAGGGGGTTCAGTATTGTCCTAATGGGGGACTTCAATGGGCACATCGGGGATAAGGAGGAGGGCATACAGGGAGGTGATAGGAAAATTAACACGAATGGGAGGAAGATGTTGGACCTATCAAAAGAGCTTGGTTTAAAGATCCTGAACAGGGATGCGAAATGTAAGGGTAAATGGACCTGGGAGAGGAACGATAAGAAAACAATAATTGATTATATACTCACTGACATTAGCGTATGGAGGGAGGTTATAGATGTAGAAATAGATGACGAGGGAAAAAATGACTTGGGTAGTGATCACAACCTGATAACAGTTAAGATTATGGGCAAAAAGACGAATAGAGACAGAAATACCTTCAAGGAAGTTTGGGGACTAAAACAAGGAACCGACTGGAAGCAGTTTCGGGAAAAACTAAAACCAAATCTTGAATGTATACCTAGGGATGCAAATGTCCAGAGTATTTCAGATGGCATAGTAAATAGCCTAACAGAGGCAGGGAGGGATTGTATAGGAAGGGTGAGGGTCCCAACGAGAGAACTTGGATACAGGGTTAACGAGGGACTGAAAAAGGCTATAAAAGAAAGGAAGGTAAAATGCGCTGCTTACAGAAGAAGTAGGAAGCTTAAAGGGGTGGATAACAATGACACGAGACTAATGAAAGGAGAATATGAACTGGCACGGAGAAAGGTGAATGAGATAAAGAATAATAATAGGAAGGAGCACAATTGCAGTCTTGCCAGAACAATAAAGAAAACGGGGGGTTCGAGCTCAAACGTATTTTGGAACTGGATAAATAAACGGGGGAAAAGTAGTGTGCAGAGTATCAAAGTGGATGGGGAAAGTACAGAAGATAAAGGCCGTATCGCTTCAGAGTTAGTCAAGCACTGGGAAAAGATAAACGATAGGCGATGGGGCAGTGGGTCCCCACCAAAAAGAAATACACTGGTGGAGGAGAACCTATCCAATCGTGTATGTAGCGAAATAACGGCAGAAGAAGTGCGGAACGTGGTCTCGAAATTAAAAAATGGTAAAGCGGGAGGGACTGATGAAATTCCGAACGAATTCCTCAAAAATGGAGGGGAGGCACTTATTGAAGTCCTGACAAACCTTTTCAACCTGGCTCTGCGAAAGCAAGAGGTCCCCAGAGAGTGGAGGGAAAGTAAGGTGTCGTTCATACACAAAAAGGGGGATAAGGAAGTTCTAGATAACTATAGGGGGATATCAGTTAGTAGTAACATCGGAAAAGTATTCTGTAAGGTCATATACGGTAGACTAGAGGAAGTTATTGAAGAGAAAGGTCTTTTAGGAGAAATTCAAAATGGTTTCAGGAAAGGACGAAGAGTCACTGATCACCTATTTACACTCACCCAACTGATAGAATCAACAAAGGCTGAAAAGAAAAAGGTGTTTCTGGCATTTCTAGATGTGAAAAAAGCGTACGACCGAGTGTGGAGGGAAGGTATGTGGCGAAAGCTCGAGGGCATCGGACTGGGGGGTGACTTTGTGGGAATCATGAAAGCACTGTATACAGATGTGCAAAGCCAACTCAGTCTAGGGAGTATCACTACAAAACGAGTCCCTATGGATATAGGCCTCAAGCAGGGGTGTATCTTTTCACCGATTTTGTTTGCATTGTATGTTAAAGATTTAGGGGACGAACTAATTCAGAGTGCGGAGGGGGTAAATGTTGGAGACATAAAGATACCAGGCTTATTCTTTGCGGACGACATGGTGTTAATGTCTAGAACTGAACAGGGGCTAGAGAAACTGATGGAAATTGTTGGTAGATATGGGAACACTTGGCGGCTCGAACTAAATGAAAATAAAAGCAAGGTAATACCCGTTGGACGCAAGGTAGATACGACGAAGAGATGGAGAGTGGGGGAGTTCTCAATCCCCGAAGGGGAAAGCAAACAAATCACTGTAGGAGAAACGGGAGAGTATGAGTATCTAGGGGTAAGCATAAATATAACGGGAAGAGGGGTGTACAGAAATTACTCAGCCAAACTGATTCTGAAGGGGAAAAGAATTCTGAACCAACTAAAACTTTTAGGGAAAAATAGTTTCAATAAGGTCTTTGTGGGGAAAACACTGTGGGAGAGGGTGGGTTTACCAAGTATAACGTATGGCACGGACGTGATTCCATTAAACCAAACCGTTATTAAGAAGTTGGAAAGTACTCAGAATGATGCCGGCAGATGGATAACAGGGTCGAGTAATGCTGCAGCTTTGGAAGCAGTAAGGGGGGAGCTTGGGTGGATGAAAATCAAGGACAGGGTAGATTTGGGAAAACTGTGTTACTTTAACTACTTGAGAAACCTGCCTGACAACCGGTGGTGCAAATTGATGCTCGATACCATTTGGAATTCTAATATAGAAACGGGGTGGTCAAAACATGTGAGGGAACTAATGGACAATTACTCTATAGAGGTCACAAACATAGAAGTAGGAATGAAAGAAGGCAAAAGGTTTGTCAAAGAGAGAGTCATGGAAGACTGCAATCGAAACTGGCGAGCAGGGGTTAGCGTGAAAAGATCACTGCAGGGGTTACAATATAAAGAAAAGCCATTTTTTGAGAAGTACCTAGATGGCACCTTTGGAGGGTCACTGCTGTTCAAACTGAGATCAAGATCACTGGAGCTTCGGGGAAAAATTGGGAGAGATGGGGAAAAGGGATGCCAAATGTGCCACTCTGGAGTAGTGGAGACCCTGGAACATTTTCTCTTGGAATGCCCACAGTATATACCTCATAGAATAAAATTTACTGGAAGAATAATGCAGAAGTGGGGTGAAGAAACAAAGGATAGATGGCTGAAGGGGGACACGAGGGAGAGGGTAGTAATGCTTATTGAAGAAATTGAAAAAGAGGAAGTGAGGGACACTATTAAGCAGTTTATATCTGAATGCTGGGAGGAGAGGAGGGGAAGAGGGGGTGGGGTGCAGGGGGAATGATGGCCTTCTCTTATGAGGACCGCGACAAATCAGCGGCTGGCCAAAGAGTTATTATTATTATTATACAAAACATATGAAGTTGCGATATCGTTAGTGCAGCGAATAGCAAAGTGTACCGTCTGGCCATATTCTTTTGTTAATAACGCCATATTTGCGCCATCTTATGGCGATGGTCCTTTTGTATTGGCACGAGATTTTCGAAACCATATGGCGCTTATCGAAAGGCGAACGCGTCCGTCAAGTGATATTTTCACAACCATTATTTGTAAAATAAACGATGATAATCACGGTGGTGCAGGTTTACCGCACATTTCAACTTTCAACATCGACTTTTTGGTTTTATAACTATCGTATCACAGCCATACGCAACATATTGGATGTTAATTTAGTTTGTGGGATGCGTCATATTAACGAGTTCGGTGGGCGAATTACGTCCTGATGGCGAGTTCGTAAGGCGAAATTATGATCGACAGATACGTTTTTGCTATTAGAATATCACGATATTCAAGTCAAAATATGACACAAATTTCGCGAAACTGAAGCGCTAATAACGCGTGCAGGTTTCCACTATATTGTAGGCTGTACATGTGTTATTTGAAAAGAAGTAAGATTCGATTCGAGATTCGAGTCGATTCGAAATCTTCTACCCGAGTTGATTTTGGATTCGTTTCGACCAGCCCGATAGAATAGTGCCCCGAAATCTGTCGTGAACTCCTTTTCAGATGAGGCGCATGTTCCGGGTCACGCCATATGAATACAGAAAAAAATGCGAGATCACAAAAGTGTATAAACAATAATAGTTCACTACTCACATTCGAGTACGTTTTTATCCTCGAGTGGGGCGCGTGGAGGATTATTTCACGAGGCGTCAGCCGAGTGAAATAATCCGCGCGGCCCACGAGAGGATAAAATCGTACTCGAATCCGAGCAGTGAACTTTTGTATTTATTTTGTTTTCTCCTTACCCCCCCCCTCCTCCCCCCCCCCCCCAAAAAAAAACCCAAAAACTTTAATTGATTCCGTGGTTACTTTCAAAACATGTCAACAACAAAAAATAGTCCTTCACCGCTAAGAGTGGAATATAATGCTGGGAGTGGAATGCCATTTTCGGCGAGTGGGAGTGAGAACACGATTTGTTTGATGGTAAGAAAAACGAATGAAAATAAAATAAAGAGTTTGTTCTTAGCCCGTGTTATACGAGAAATACAAAGGTGCGTAGAGTCCCAGTCACAGACAGCCATAAGTAAAAAATGACAAACAAGCACTGAGATAGAATAGTTATATTTTTGGTCATTATGTTTTCTTGGATAATTTATGACAAATGAAATGATTGATTGTTACAAAAATATTATCCAACAGTATACGTATGATAAAAGGAGTAATATCATTACTTATAGTTCCAGTCTCTATGGTTTCATCACACCAATATCGATCAATACTATCCTTCACTAAAATTAAAAATCTGTTTCTCAGGACCCCCTGCATGGTCCTTTTGTCTGCCACATGTTCTATTTTTATAACCATTGCAAACTTAAAAAAAAAATTAAATGGTTTTTGTCTGATATTTTCCCCAAGTTAATAAAAATGATAAATTTGTCCCTTGAGTACAAGAAGGCTTTGCAATGCTTTAGCATTGCAAAGCCTTCTTGCACTCAAGGGACGAAATACCATCACCACCCATGCTATTCTGTAGATTATGAGGTCTAAAACATGAAACAAATCAAGAACATAAACTTTTGATGGCAAAGCAATAATTACAAAAATAAATATAGACTAAAAAAAACGCCCGCCCACATGCAGTTTTTTGCCAAAAATGGCCTGAGAAACAGAAGATCAACTTTGTGGGGCCTACCCATTAAAGAATACGGATTGTTTAGGTATCAGTGGCCAGGAGCGTGGCGAACATGGCTGCCTGGGGGAGGGGGTTGTGAAAATCTGATTTGGCCAGGTTATTTTTAAGAATAAATGTGACTAAATAATATCCCAACAACATCATCAGTGTATGCCTTCGCTGAAGCCATGATGACTTTATGGTGTAGTTGGAATATTAGTTAGGAATTTTCGTTAAAAGACTCAAGACTTCGTGTATTTTTTTTTTTTTTTTTGTGGGGGAGGGGGGGGGGGGGTGTTTAAATAAAATATACACGCATGTGGTAGTTTGGCGCAGCTCCTAAATTAATTGACACGTACTGTACCGGTACTCCAAATTGGTCGTGCTGGGCCACCAACATCTCGAATCGAACACAACAGACCTCTATTTGTGTTACCGACTGCCCGAGTGACATTTATCAAAGGTATCCCAACGTAACGGCCAAAACCGGCCAGCGCTATTCTCAAAAATCGCCAATTAATTTTCATTATTTTTTTCACTTTTGTCTCAAAAACATAGGTTATGACCCCTCGTTGGAACGAGCTCGTCGAGCTCATTCCAACGAGGGTTCATAACCTATGTTTTTGAGACAAAAAAATGAAAAAAATCAGTTATTCAAGAATTTGTTTTGCAAGTGTCGTCTGCTTTTCAGGTTAGGTAAAGGGTTAATGCGCTGATGGTTCATTCCAGTCATCTGCGTTCACAGGTAGAAAATACAATTCCTGAAAATACAGTTGCAAAGATTTATATGATGGGTCCCTGATCCACCTAAGCAAACAAGACGGCGTAGTAATATGACAACCCAGAATGATTGTTATAACAATCTGTTCATTATATGAGAGTGGAAATTTAATATCGAACACAAAAACTGAAATGTAAACACAAAACATTATGGTATATTTGTCCAGAGTATTCACTGCAATGGGAGTCGAGTTTTTATTTCGCGTTCGAAAAATTGACTCCTCGAAAATCAGTGACGTCGCGCGAGTCTCGTTCGAGAGACAAAGATCAACCTTGGTACTATTATAGCTAGTAGCAGTGGGGGTGGATTTATCACCCAATACTTTTATCATCCCCTCGACCCCCCCCCCCCGCCCCCCACCCCCGCCAAACAAAAATAAAAAATACTGGTAATAAAAAGCATTTGCAACCTTCCCCTCATGCACCACCGGCTTACAGTCGGTGGTTCATGAGTCGAAAAGTTCCTGGTTTGTGCTCTTAAATCACAATTATTCGTCGGGTGAAAATCCACTCCACAGTGTTCTCATATATTCTGTGATATTGTGTTTCGAACGTTCACCACAGCCTCACCAATTTACAGTGTGTATTTTCTTTCAATACACACCAAGAAATTGGACTTCCAAGCCAGACAGTAATTCAAATTCTCTGACAATAACATGAATTTTGAGAATAAAAAAAAAATAATTACACGAAATGTTTCAGACAACAGACTTCCAGTTACCCCCAGAAGCCGATTTGTCGAAATATTGATGGTCATATTCTGTTCAGAGAATTTATTGGAGAAGGGAACGAATTATTGGAGAAGACCAATTAATATTTTCAATGTACAGCCTTGCGGTTTCTCGTTAAAAATACAAATTGGTCGACCCTCAAAATTTATAAACAGCTATTTACTTTATGAACTAATGATTTCAGGGACTCTTCTGTCCTCTTTGGGAAAGAGTCTGAGGCCCATGCAACTGGGGAAATCCGCATCCTGAAGGTTAAGATTGGGAATTTATTTGGAAGAGAAAACAAAGAACAAGAAAAGTTATATCTTCATATTGAATAGACATTTTTTACATAGCGCCATCTTACATCCGGGACTCAATTTGCCTCCACAAACCGGCTTTATTTATCAACATTACAAACACGCGTCCTGAGCTGCTGATCGGCTTTGAAAGCTTTTCGTCTCCGTTTTATCAATTAAAAATTCGACAATTTACCAAATCAGCGTTTGTTCTCATCCCCGAAGAGAACAATGGTTGAGTGTTAGAAATGTGTGTGTATTTTGCGATGTTATTTCCATACTTATCATTTTCGTGTTACAACTTACAATCATTCACGTACGTTCCGTCGTTCATCACAACTCTCAACTACAATGTACCTTCGGCTTCTTTGAAGCTAAAATGATTCGTTCGAAGAACGGCAGGCCAGCTCACAATCGAATTTTGTTTCAAAAGAACGACAGCAATGACAAAAAATATTTATAAAGTGGAAAGAATCGATATCAATGCAGCGTTCAGTCCAGTACAGTAGACATGGGTGCCAGTTTTAGTAACAAATCTGAATGGCTGGTTTCGAGGGGGCTATCGAGTGAATGTAGGTAAAAAAGACAACGGTAAAAAAGACAATGGTAAAAAAGACAAGGTAAAAAAGACAATGGTAAAAAAGACAACGGTAAAAAAGACAATGATATTTTTATCAGTAGGTAAAAAAGACAATTTTGCACAAATACATTGATTTTTAAAAAATATTTATAGGAAAGGAAATAAAAACCAATATCTGTTTGGGTTTTTTTTAATTTAACAAAGAGACTTACTGAAATTGACAAGCCCATTTCAATTACTGAACAAACACTTAGGAGCTTCAAAGGTTTCTTGCATCAATGTGGGACAAGCTTGTTCGAATTGCAGGAAAAACATTAAAATGCTCAATAATAGTAACTTGCGAGTTCTTACCTATCGAGTCCCGGATGTAAGATGGCGCTGTGTAAAAATGGTCTATTGAGAACATTAATAAAGAAGCTATTACGTGTGGTACATGTAGTAATTAAATAACAAATGTTGCATGAAATAATGACCAGTGTCTGTAATCTCTATGAAATAAATTGTTCTTGTATTATTAACCCTTTACCTAACATGAAAAGCAGACGACACATGCAAAAAAAATTCTCGAATAACTCATTTTTTTCATTTTTTGTCTCAAAAACATAGGTTATGACCCCTCATTGGAACGAGCTCAACGAGCTCGTTCCAATGAGGGGTCATAACCTATGTTTTTGAGACAAAAAATGAAAAAAATAATGAAAATTAATTGGCAATTTTTGAGAATAGCGCTGGCCGGTTTTGGCCGTTATGTTGGGTAAAGGGTTAAATAATGAAAATATTTATGCATATTGCTATTCTTTAACAGTCGGTATGGGGAGCGCGGTGGCACAGTGGTAGACTGCTGGATTCTATGCTAGAGGTCCCGAGTTCGACCCTCTTCCGTGATGACCCGCGTTGTGTCCATGGGTTGCCTAATGGGGGCACGGTGGCTCAGTGGTAGACTGCTGGACTTCTATGCTAGAGGTCCCGAGTTCGACCCTCTTCCGTGATGACCCGCGTTGTGTCCATGGGTTGCCTAATGGGGGGACGGTGGCTCAGTGGTAGACTACTGGACTTCTATGCTAGAGGTCCCGAGTTCGACCCTCTTCCGTGATGACCCGCGTTGTGTCCATGGGTTGCCTAATGGGGGCACGGTGGCTCAGTGGTAGACTGCTGGACTTCTATGCTAGAGGTCACGAGTTCGACCCTCTTCCGTGATGACCCGCGTTGTGTCCATGGGTTGCCTAATGGGGGCACGGTGGCTCAGTGGTAGACTGCTGGACTTCTATGCTAGAGGTCCCGAGTTCGAGCCTCTTCCGGGATGACCCGCGTTGTGTCCATGGGTTGCCTAATGGGGGCACGGTGGCTCAGTGGTAGACTGCTGGACTTCTATGCTAGAGGTCCCGAGTTCGACCCCCTTCCGGGATGACCCGGGTTGTGTTCATGGGTAAGGCCCTTTATCCCGGTTGCCTAATTGGGGCTCGATGGCGCCGTGCACTAAGGCGTACTGCACGTCGATGATGCACATGTCTTCAACTGCTGTAACCCTGCTTGAGCGGTGCTTGAACAGAGTTAGACTGTTGAGGAGCTGACAGTTGCTCGTCGATGATCGGTGGCTCTCTCCGGGTACTCCGGCTTCCTCCACCCGTAAAACTATCACGGTCACGATTAGCTATTGTATGTGACCTTAAACACCAATAAATAAATAACAGTCGATATTATGTGGCTTTGCAGTTGTGTCTAGGCAAGTCTTGGCTGCCTATATAGGCAGCCAAGACTTGCCTAGAAACAACTGGCACGGTTCTTTGGATGTAACTTACAATGTATTTAAAAACTGCCTCTTGTGGTGCCTGTTTTGTTGATGTAAAAAGTGATGAAAGCCAAAATTAGGCCTTCGAGGGTTAAAGAAGGATTAAATTTTTATTTGAACGAGAACTGAGATTGGGAAATGTTGGGTTTGAATTGGGAAAAATCATGCCAAAAAACCATTGGCAAAGCGTCCCATATTCGGCTCCTGTAGACACCCAAAACAATCCCTGGATGTGTCATGGTCCAAGATCGGAAAAGCGGGCTTTGGTTTCTAGTGATTAATTACTACAGATATACAGCTCGAGGTCATTATTGCAAATTGGAATGAAATAGTGATAAAATGCATTACAAAATTATGTAATTGAGACGTAAAATGTAGTAACAATTTGATGTCTATATACAAACGAACTATATACAATCATTTCAAATATATTGCTATTATAAAGATTTCTTGTCAGTATATGTAATGGAGTTGTAGGCAATGTTTTAACCACGTTGAACAAGACAGTTTGTGGCAGAAAAGTAAATACTGGCAAATATTATGTTTTAGAAGGAAATGAAGTAGTAATTTGGTCTTCCTCTTTATCATATGACTATGACATTTTTACCCTAAATATCACTACTGTTTGACTATGATTTCCAAACTGTTGTATCACACCGGGTGAGATTTTTCCGGATCAAAAGTCCATATCACACTCTTACGGAAATCAAAAATCCATATCACACTCCCACGGAAATATCCGAGAGTTTCCGTGAATAGTTTTCGTAACTAGGGAAGTCGTTGTTGTTTCGTCTGCCATTTTGTAACCGGCTTTTCACCGCATATTAATTAAAATGGCAAATTTGGGTGAATTTGACATCGAAACAATGTCATATGATAAACATATCATCATACCAGTGTGTTGATCCGTGTCGTCGCATCACGTCTCGTTGAGGTGGCCGAATTTTCGGATCACACTCGCTGCCTGCGGCAGCTCGTGTGGTCCGAAAATCTGACCACCTCAACTCGACGTGACACTACGGCACGGATCAACACACTGTTATGATAATATCTACGTATCTTTGTTTGTATCGGATTTTTGACTAACGTCTTTCATTATGTCCACTGTTAGGCTGATTTATGCTGCATGATTGCGCAATAACCATGCCACAAAACATGAAAAGATGGAAGAAATGTCAAGTGCAGAGACACATTTCATTAGTTGAATCGTAAATATTTTCATCCAATGATAACACAATTTCGCGTGTGCTCTGTCCGAATCTCCTGCTAAATCGATACCCACCAACTGTCAAATGGAGCATCATGTCTCTTGACCCCCCCCCCCCCCCCAACACTAAAAAAATATGAATGAACAGTATCACCAACACGAACTATATACAAGCTTTCAAAATTGACTGCTATTATAAAGATTTCTTGTCAATATATGTAATCGAACTGTAGGCAATATATTAACCACATTGAACAAGACAGTTTGGCAGAAAAGTAAACAATGGCAAATATTATGTTTTAGAAGGAAGTGAAGTGATCTGGTCAACCACTACATCTTTGGTTGTATTGGATTTGTGACTAACACCTTGCATTCTGTCCACTGTTAGGTTGTTTTAAGCTGCATGATTGCGCGATAACCATGCCACAAACATGAAAAGATGGAAGAAATGTCGAGTGCAGAGACACATTTCATTAGTTGAATCGTAAATATTTTCATCCAATGATAACACATAACACAATTTCGCGTGTGCTCTGTCCGAATCTCCTGCTAAATCGATTCCCACCAACTGTCAAATGGAGCATCATGTCTCTTGACCCCCCCCCCCCCCCCCAACACTAAACAAAATTTATGAATGAACAGTATCACCAACACATGTTGCGAAATAAGCGCCAGAAATTGTAGCTTTCATTATTATTTTTTTCATTGATGACAAATGGCTCAGCAATGATTCTTGGAAACCCCTCCTCATGACTTTTCCTTGAGTCGGTATCAAGGCGAAAATATCTCGAACGAATAAAAACATTAGTGAAATTGTCGTATCATCAAGCTGTAGATTTTGAATGCTTTAGTGTTAAACCGATTACCAATAATGGTCGCTGACCGATTACCGGTTATTTGAGCTCACAATCGGCCGATTCCGGCGCCGATTCCGATTGTTATACCGTGCAACAAAAGACAAGTCGAGACTTGAAAGAACTACATTAAACTGAACATTTTTCACAGTGTTCAACTTCGGTGACTGGGGTCGCCGTAAAATTACTAGTCGCACGCACTTGGGCGGTAAACGTGGCTCTCAGAGCCACGTTTACCGCCCAAGTGCGTGCGATTGGTAATTTTACTGCGACCTGAGTCAATGGTGTGCAGCCTTCACTTTTCCAGTATGAACTGGCCATTGCCGCAAGTATGCTCAATTGTAAGCGTTACATGTTGTTTAACTTGTATATCCCGTAAAGGTGCGTCTAGAGGGATTAAGAATACACGCTGTGGCTGTTTCTCAACTTTATTGAATGAATCATCACAAAATGCTTGGCAACAATCGGTTGAACCGATGTTCCAGGAGCCGTTGCCGCTCCGATTGCCCTCAATCGGCCGATTGTGGTGGCCGGTTCCGATAATCGGTTGAACACTAGAATGCTTGTTTAGATGAGCTGCAACTGGAGTGAATGGACCACATAATTATGTATACCTTTGATCAAGTAATTAAGCTATTATTCAGACACTCTACATGTTAAGATTAATGATAAAATAATACTTGTGAACCTTTGATTTCGTCACTGATGTAACGCCATATGATAACCCTGCTGGAAAGTGTTCTAAGAGCCCCTTCCAGGAGCGTATCTTATAATAACCCACAATCATTTAACTGGTGATGTGTTAAATACTGTTAGGGTACAATGTCTATTCGATTTGTTAATTTTATGGGAGAGTACCAACAGGCACCCTCCATTACATTTTACGAGACAAATCTATACAAAAAGTGTTTATCTGCAAAGAGAATTTGAAGTAGACGAGGAACCTTGCATTCAACTGGATGATAGAAGAAACTGGTAGAATGGGGTCGTTCTGGGCCAATCAGATTAGACTAGGCACCGAAACTCTTTATCTTTTTATCCAACATGACGAGAAAATTACACTAAGTTTTGCCGATAAATTCTTAAATTACTAAATGTCATTTTGTGCTTCAAAAAAAAACATAGCTCATGAGTCCTCAATGGATCCGGCTCGTCTTGCTCGATCTAATTAGGGGTCTAAAACTATGTTTTGGGGACAAAATTTTAAAAAAATAGAATTTGAATGGCAGAGTTTTCAAAATTTTAATAGCACTGACCTGATGTGGCCGCCGTCATGTTAGGAAAAAGGTCAATTTCCTTAACCTGTTTCCCTCTTGTTACTCTTTACTAATACATCCACCATAATCGAGAGAGTTCGAGGCGAGATTTGTTTGGGGTTATTAAAGATATTAACACCATAACCACTGGACAGTACGACCGCCGTGGACTGGTCAGTTTCCACGGCTGGGCAATATTTCCACGGACGCATTAAATTCAGATTCCATACACTAATTATGGGAATAATCATCAAAAAACTAATTAATGAAGCACCGGGTACAACCCGGTACTTCATTAATTAAAATTTTACTCCTGATGATTTTTTTATTACCTAGTAAACGCAGGCGCGGTCATCGCTGCCTACGTGTGGATTACGACCAGTTCACGCGGGATGTAATGCATGATTACATTAAATTGCACCTTTTTTCAGATGTGATGTTTCATTTTGTAATCTGCCCATCTGCCCGTTCTTGGTGAAGTGGAAAATTGGTGTTTGAATTGTGAAAAATGTTAAGCTTCAAATTCAAGAAGGGTGTACTCCATTTGTCCCTCTTTCGAGCACGAAAGGCAGACGACACTTGCAAATAAAATTCTGAATGACAATTTTTTTTCCTTTTTTGCGCCGAAAACACAACTTATGAACCCTCACTGGAACGAGCTCAACGAGCTCGTTCCAATGAGGGATCATAACCTATGTTTTTGAGACAAAAAATTAAAACAATAATGGAAATTGAATGGAGATTTTTGTTAATATCGCTGGCCGGTTTTGGCCATTACGTTTGGTAAAGCGTTAGACCACATTTTTGATGTCCATTGCGATTCCACTTTCGTGGAGTCTGGTGACTTGAGTCCAACAAAGCTTCTAAATTTGATTCGATTCGAATCGAAATCGTTCCGAAGATGCGACTGGATTTCATTATCGCCTATTCGTCGAGATGTTCTCGAAACCCTACAAAGTGTCTTCTCTTGAACTCGTCTTTCATAATGAGGTCTTCTATACAGGGTATCTAATGATGAATGGAAGCGTTCAAGAAGATTCCGCTTCTGAAACTACTTTGATTCCGTCCTGGAATATTCCGCTTTTTGATTGATTTACCAAAGAGACGAGTCGGCGTTGCTATACTTGAGTGGAGAATGACAACATTTATGAATGTAAGAAGGTGCAATATCAATAACTTGAAAAAAAAGTGAGATTCGATTCGAGATTCCATTCATTTCGAAATCTTCTATCTGATTCGATTCGGGATTCAATCCGATTCGAAATGTGAGATTCACGGTTACCTGCTGAAGACCTCATTTCGTGAGACAAATTTCTAGTAAGAGTTCTAGCATAGTGCTTGGTGACTCGACGTTACTTGACATTTTGGAGTTTTTTCAGGTTCCAGTGAACAGATATTCACGTGCGGCTACATTCTGTCACAAATACTGAGAGCGTAAGAGAGAGGAAGAGAGATACAAAAAGATCTTTGAACCACCAACAGTAAGTATTCAAAAGACGTGGCATCAACAATAGAACTTACTAAAGTGCTTTTGCAATGAAAGCTCATCTTCGGTGGACTGTGGCAGTTGTTCAACTATTTTTTACCCTTTCCCCGACGTAACGGCCAAACCCCGCCAGTGTTATTCACAAAAATTGCTATCCAGTTTTCATAATTTTTTGCCTCGAAAATGAGGTGTGTGGAGGGCTGGGGGGAGGGTTGGGGGGGGGGGGTCACAAGCTGTTTTTGACGCCAAATAAAGAAAAAAATTAGTTATTCAATAATTGTGTTTTCATGTGTCGTCTATCCGACTATTAAACCCGCAGCTTAGAAGTGGTAAATCACGGTCACCCAATAACATTTCGGAATCCGATGGACGTGTACACCGTTGTATTCTTCCGCGATGTAATAGTCGTTGGCAGTGACAGGATAGACGAGGACTGCAATACAATCACTTCCAGTAACGTCCTTTACTGAGTTTTGAGACATTTTCAACAATCTTCTCAAATTTTCACAATAGCTAAGTCATTGGGGACTATTTTGTCGAACCCACAGCACATTGCGTTTAACAAATGTGATATGTGTTCACGCTGCCGACTCCAATGTCGCCAATTGCACTAACACTTTTGATCTGGCACCAAACAATCTTCCTTGGCTAAAATTGTGGCACCAAAAGAGTTTCTCGATGGCGAAGCACACAAAAGCTAATATTTTATTACGCCTGGTACAAGGAACAAAAACCGATTTTCACGAAACGCACACAAATCCAGTGATTTTGTGAGAAATGTGTAAGAAATAGTGTTTGGACAAACTTTCAACGTTACTTATCAGTGCGTGGTAGTGAGGTATTGTTTTATCTCCAATAAAACATTATAGGTTATCAAGTTAACACAAGACATCATTTAATTCGATAAATACTTCATACAGCCGCGAGTGACTCGCGACAATATGAGTATTTATCTAATTAAATAACGCCTTATGGAAATACTTGCAACCCCCAAGCTCAGTGGAATATCAGTGATCAGTCGATTTATCTGTTATTATATAACTCAGGTGACCACCGTTTTCGCCTACTGGGGAGCACGGTGGCTCGGTGGTTACGTCATTGAACTTCAAACCGAGAGGTTCACGGTTCACCGCCAGGGGTAGCTGTGTTGTGTCCTTGGGCAAGGCACTTAATTCCGATTGCTCACACGGGGGCACGGTGGCACGGTGGCACGGTGGCACTGAGTACTAAGGCGTACTACACGTCGATGGGGCACCTGTTTTCAACCAATGCTAATCCTCCTTGTGTGGAGTTAGTAGGTTGGGGAGTCTGCTCGCCGTTGCCCAGTTCTCTTCGGGTACTTCGGCTTCCTCCACTTATAAAACTGTCCGACACGAGTTGACCCTGGATGTCGAAAGTGTCGTTAAACCTCAATAGATAAATAAATAATATTTCGCTTACTGAGGTTTTCGTCAAAAACCTCGGATTTTTTTCCGTGACTAATTGTCCGTTCACTATTCAAAACTCGACCAAGTTTCATTTGGATCAGACAGTCAAGAAACTCTCCCTCTCCTGCGATTACCGTTTCGGCACCAAAACACTTTGATTGGCACAAAATATCCAGCATGGTTAAGAATGGTTAAGAATTTGGCACAAGAGAGTTTCGGGTCTGCATGAACACTGCTTGTATGAAGGGGAGTGCGACAACCGTTACTTATTCCCGGTTCTTTATTGTACATTCGTTATCAACCGAGTTTCGGTTGATAACGAATGTCGAATGAGGAACTGGAAATAAGTAACGTTTGTCACGTCACCTGTATGGAGCATATTCTCAGCCATTTTTTTCAGCCATTTTTTGGTATCGCTTATCGTGTTTGGGATAATGTTATAAATGGAATCTCCGACTATTCATCTCCAGTTTATTGAGAAATTTATGAAACTCTTCCAGTAAATTAAACCTGGACATCGCCAAAGACTCAGTGCAGAGAGAATTACTAAACTCATTTCGTTTGTGAAGTTCACAAAAATGGGATTAGTTGAACAGTTTTTACTTCTTCCATCAATAGTAATACGACATTGCAAAATATCTCGAAATTTACGACAGAAAAAGTACTTTAAGGACTCTTTTGGCAATTACCTTTTCATTGTTGATTTTACAAAATTATGCCTTTCATATGGTTCAATGACACAGAAATTAAATATTGTAATCTGGGGAAGTTCAATTAATGTCAGATGAGCTGTTCTATGCATTGAGTTCCACAAACGGCGCCTTGTCCCTGAAGGGCTCTGAAAACTCATCTCTTTCAACTGTCTTCTCCCGAATTGATCAGGAGCGCGTCCTCAATAAGGTGACAATGTCGGGGATCATCGTGGAACAGTGCATAAAATTTCCAACATTTTAATTGTTGATGTCTTACTTACAAACAATTACTCTCTGGTTTATGTTGCCATCAAACTAATCTAGTTTGTTCAGGACTATCACCAGCTTTCTATTTTCTTTTTCATGTAAAGCCCGTGGGCACATATTTATGGATACTTCGACTCTAAACCACGCTATTATTATTATTACATTATTATTATTAAGATGCTATTAATTATCCCTGTGTTTTTCAGGGTGTATGGGAATTTACACCGGCCTGTGAACTCATACACCCTGAGGCCTCAGGGTGTATGAGTTCCCAAACCGGTGTAAATTCCCATACACCCTGGAAAACACAAGGATAACGGATTTATTTCCAAGAATTTCCGTGTACTTAATACTTTAACCTAACGTATGGGCAAAAACTGACAGAAAATTTGTACTTTGTAAGTTTCTTAATAAATAAAACCAGACAAATATGGATGTCATTGGAACTGGCTCAATGAGCCAGTGCCAATGACATGCATATCTGTAATATTTTATTGAACATAAATATTAAATGTCCTGTATTTTTATTTTTGTTCTAACATAACCGAGAAGAAGGTATGAATTAATATTTAAAAATGGGTACTTATTTAGCCATATAGCCTGCTATTGTGTATTCTTGTGTTAACACCGTGGTTAACCACGGTGTAAAAAAATTCCATTAGTTCACCTCAAAAACATAGCTTATGACCCCTCATTAGAACGAGCTCAGAGAGCTCGTTCCAATAAGGAGCCAAAGCTATATGATTGAGGAGACTGGAAAATTAAACAACATAATCTGAATGGCGATTTTTGTGAATAGCACTGCTTGGCTTTGGTCGTTACGCTGGTTAAATTGTTGATGCTTGCACCTAAGATGCGTTCTTGTCCTTCAAATTGAACTAATCAAATAAAATAATATCCGATAAATCAATTATACTATTCTCTTTCATTCCTTGAGGATTCTCGATATGTGAAAGCGAGATTCGAAAGCATGGGCGTCTGATATTTTAAAGCTTTACAGCGCAACTCCAGTTCCTACTTCCCTGAAAGGAAATAATCACGAAGTGATGTCTGCATAACTGAAATAGTTTTTGACGGCTAGACATGCGCAACATCCACCCCAGCTTCAGTATCTCAAATCGACACTGATTCTGAAGTACTTCCCAAAGACTTGTCCCTAAACTTGGGATAACTGTGGTTTTTTATCCGTTCTTGAAAAACTGAAATTTGGTCTCCACTTCTTTCTTCCGTTTGACAGAAAACATTTCCGTACTCTTCATGCACTTCGGTTTCTCGAGAAAAATGAAGTTTTGTTGGATTATTGTTATCCACGAAAGTATAAATTGCGAGGTTTTCCTGTTTATTATGCATTTCCGTTCATGATATTCGTGAATTGTTTTAATATCTCCTGTAAGTTTGATTTTTACAGACAATAGTCGATTTTCAAGTATACACCTTCTTCTCTGGTTCTGGTTTTTGCAGCAAACATCGTCCGTAAATGTACACCATGTCTGCTAAAAGTATGATATATGCGAATACGTTAAAGCAAACAGCAGCAATTAGGACACCGGAAACTCGAGTAATAAGCCATTGAATCATCACAACCAGCCCCGCTGTCGCATAACACCAAAAACACAGAAGAATCAATCCATAAATGATGTTACAATATTTCCCTGGTCCACCAGATCCATCAATCGATCCACAAGTGAGTCCGCTTACACCTGTAATGATGTATGGAATTCCTGCCCCACACCACAGTACTATCAAAAAATAAGCGAAAAACGTTTGTCCTCCATGAGCGAAAGATGAATAAATTGCTATCAAAATAAAGCAGAGAAGTCCGAAAATTGCCTCTATGAGTCTTAAAATCCAAGATAGTTTCTTCAAGGTAGCGTTCGCCATTTTTAAAACACTCGACGCGATACCGATTACAAAGACGCTATTTGAACACACAGTCGGTTCTGCTTGAGAAAGCTTACGAAGGTGTACCCTCTAAGTGTTCGTCACAGTGTAAAATTACATATGAAAGTATTTTTACCTACATTTCAATCATAAGTGATTGTTGACATGTTAATGTGACGTGACAAACGTGACCGAGATTTGACACATCCGTGGCTATGAGTTATTTTTGTGTTTACTCTTCTTTGACGATTATAATGGTTGTTATAAATCTCTCCCCGGAAATATGCGTTTGTATAATTATGTTAGGCATCTGCGAACTTTACATTCATGTACATTTATCATATTTTTTTTAATATTATATTATGTTTGTCTGTGTGTTCGTCGGTTCAATTCGTGACATTTTTTTATGCATTGCGTTTTTTTAGTTTTGTGAGAAGTGAATTGGGATCCACAAAAAAATGTAAATTCGGAATTTAAACGGCCTTGAAAAATGTGAGTTTGTTTTGTTTGTTTAACCCTTTACCTAACCTGAAAAGCAGACGACACTTGCAAAACTAATTCTTGAATAACTATTTTTTTCATTTTTTGTCTCAAAAACATAGGTTATGACCCCTCGTTGGAACGAGCTCGACGAGCTCGTTCCAACGAGGGGTCATAACCTATGTTTTTGAGACAAAAAGTGAAAAAAAATAATGAAAATTAATTGGCGATTTTTGAGAATAGCTCTGGCTGGTTTTGGACGTTACGTTAGGTAAAGGGTTAATGGGTTTTAACGGGTAGAGTGCGGGAAGCCAATACTTGGGCTTTATTCTTTAGTGCCGATACCGCAATTTAAAGGCTTCGTATTCTGTTGATGCGCTTCATATTATCTTTGAAGTGATATTATTTTATCTGTTAGGATTTGCCTTGTTATAGTTTATGGGAGAGTGCCCACAAGCACTCTCCCATAAATTGTAACAAGACGAAGATGCACACATAAATTTCAAGGACCCAAAATAATTGAGCATTCTAATTTCTACCAGTTGAGGGCTTTCAACACCCGATTGCACACATGGTGGACAGTGGCGCTGTTTACTAAGGCGTACTGCACGTCGATGGTGCACTTTTCTTCAATCAATGCTAACACTGACTGCATGGAGTTAGTACGTTGGGGAGCATGACAGTTGCTCGTCGTTGCTCCGGCTTCCTCCACTCGTAAAACTGTCCGACACGAGGTGACCCTGGCTGTCAAATGTGTCGTTAACCCCCAATAAATAAATGGCTTTCAACAGCCAGGGTCAAATCGTGTCGGAGAAATGTGAGTTAACCGAGGCTGAGGTGTAACCGTGCTAAATTAAGATGTGGAGGGAAGAAATATGTTTCAAATTGACCAGGATCAAGTTGGTACTCTCATTCGCAATATGTGACAAGTGTGTGTCTAGCGTGTTCACAGATGAGGAGGGGGGGGGGGGGGGGGGGGATGCTGAATAGTAAAAACGAAATCATGGCACATGTTACTCACTGTATTCATGAATGTCAAAACGAGGGTTCATAAGCAAGGCTTTTCAGGCCAACAATAAGAAATGAAATTTTTTCGTTTTCAAGAACTATTTTGCTAGTGCCGTCTGCTATTCGTTTTCAGAAAAAAATATATCATTACTTCGCGAGGTGGAAGGGGGTGGGGGTGGGGTGGGGGTGGAGGGAGAATATCAAATCCTAGAATTAGTCTCCATCAACCCGGTATGCGTAATTTGTGAGTAAAACAAATGTTGGCAGTCGGTTTGAAGACAGCACAATACACACCTAATTGAAAGAGAGGTCAGTGATATTTAAATTATTACTGAATCGCCCCACAAATGCAAAATGGACTTGCACAGTCAACTGTATGCGGTGGGCGATTCAGTTCAGGGCGTAGGATTATTTATTTATTTATTTATTTATTTATTTATTTATTTATTTATTTATTTATTTATTTATATATGTATTGGGGTTTAACGACACTTTCGACGCCAGGGTCACCTCGTGTTGGACAGTTTTACGGGTGGAGGAATCCGAAGTACCCGGAGAGAACCACCGAGCAACGGCGAGCAACTGTCAGACTCCCCAACATACTAACTCCACATAGACAGGGTTAGCATTGGTTGAAGACAAGTGCATCATCGACATGCTGTACGCCTTAGTATATAGCGCCACCGTGCCCAAGGACACAATGTGGTTGCCGCAGGTGGGATTCGAACTGAGGAGCCTGCAGCCTGTATCTCTTTCTACCGAGCCCCGCGCTCCCAGGGCATAGAATTGAAAGAGTCCAATATTGTAAGTTACCTCGGGCAACTCCCAGGGAGATTTAATACCTGGATGTCGATTATCAACCCTAAGGCGCAAACCTTAGGGTTGAAAAAAGAGACACCAAGGTATTAAATCCCCATTGCTCCGGATGCTACCCGGATAACGATTTTGTCCCGCCTCTTACCATGGAAATAATGCGTGTTTCAATAAATAGCATAAACTATCCCAAATCTAGCCCCAAATGATAAAGCCAAAGTCCTGCACCGATCCTCAAATTCAGAAGTAATTTGCAATCTCTCGATGGATGCGAACAACCCGTACATGCTACTAAAAAACAAATAAGCAGATAAACTTCAGTCGATTTTCTCATTCTTCAGTGTTTAAAAACTGGAGAATGATTTTTTTCTCCCGATTTCATATTTACACTCCATGAAATCAGTTTCATTCAACACATATTTATACGATGCCATGAAAAGACGAACAAAAACAAATGCTTTCACGCCATTCATGAGACTGAAAATAGATTGAGTCTATTTTTGAAGCTACACGCCTCGGGAAGTTTGTTACTTGCGCGAATTTGAATCCGTGTATATTCAGCGTTCCAGTGCCTTTCGTATAATTTATATTGCCACAGAATAAACTCATATATCATATTACAAGTGTAGGGCAGTAAAATGTTTGTCATATCCATGTCTGTAGGAGGAGTATTGTTATTTAACCCTTTACCCAACGCTGACGATATCAAAATTTGTTATTTTAAATAGCATTTTTAAATTTTTTTAAATAATTTCAACAAAACCATATCATGTGACCCCTCATTGGAACGAGCTCGTCGAGCTCGTTCCAATGAGGGGTCACATGATATGGTTTTGTTGAAATGTTTTGAAAAATTTTTTTTTTTCAGCTGCTGAATTTGCATATTACCCGCCGGATGTGGCCGATTTGTTGGGTAAAGGGCTAAACGATGCTGCTAAATTCAAAACCTGCAGTGGAGCATGAAGTCGGGGTGGCATTGTGGCAATTTGTGTAGATCAGTCGGCTCGGATTTGAAGCCGGCGGATTAACCGGTACTTGTGGAATTTAGAGGAGGTAGCTGCTCTTCATAACAGGGAACGTTTTTAATGTTAACCATCAGTAACGCCAGAAAAATTATCCATCAATGATGCCACCCTTTTACGCCCTGTTATGTTGACAAAATCAGACAATATCTGTGGTGTGTGCGCCATTGTGTGTGCAACTGGAAATTATGAAATAGCATTTTCACGTAATTTCTGCTCCAGCAATTTGCGAGCACTTGTTATTGTGCGATCCACTGCCGCATTTTAAAAGCATTTATTTTTGTGCTCCCCCGCACATTGTGTGGTATTCTATTTCACAGTATGCAGAATAAGAGTATTAATTGTTTAGTCATTTGTGTTAATTGTTAATAATTACATTGTGTGACTTGTTAATTGTAAAGGCTTAGCGGCTAGCGGTTTGTCGAAACAAGCGCGATTATAGCTATTAGAAATAAGGGTATTGTACATTTGAAAGCATGTGTTGAAACATGCGTATATTAAAAACAATACTTTATTAGCTGTTTCTGCGATTTTAAAGATTACTACAGCTTAACCTGAGGGGGTCGTCTTGAAGTGCCGACGGCTATTGTTTCCAAAGGTAGGACAAGAAGGCGTGATTAATCCTAAACACTGTTAATTAAGGAGATAGAGTTCGGTAGAAATGTGGACACAGGATTTGAACTGCATTTGGCAGACTATATACTTGCCTAAACACTCCATAAATCCAACATCACAACCCTCGGAGAGAGGTCGTTCAAACTCTCCGAGGAAGAACATAGCATTCACTACCGACCGACCAATGAATGGCCAACCGACTTCCCGGACGCCTTCCTCCTGGTATCACGGAACTAAATATTTCCCCATAGGCGACCATTATAACGTTCAGGCCAAAAAAATATGATCGCATCACTTTAATTTTGGCATTCAAAAATCTTTGTCAAGTATAGCCCTTCAGACAACTTTTTCTGACCCCCAAACAGAGGGTCATGTAACAAATAAGAGAGAAAAATTGACAGCAAGGGATGCACCGGTCACATGCACATAGTTTTTCAGGGAATTTCCTACAAAAATACACCAAATATAAATTGTATTTTTTATGTCCAAAAGTAATCAAATCACCCTCTTTTTTATCCGAAATATTCATCAATAACGCAAGATGTCAATAGAATGCTTCAAACGTTTATTGAAACAATTTATTTTCCCAAGGCTGTTATTTCTAGAGATTGCATTACTCCTCTGCTGCAACCGGCCATGGTGGTGATGATCTGCGAGACAACAAAATTTCGAAAACACCAGAGTGAGGTCGAAAGGGGCTTGCCTCAAACCGTCCCTGCGCGCCTTCGGCAAGCGAAACCATTCATCTTGCTTATCTGCACGATCAATGACACAGATAAAGTATGGAAAAACTATGTTGAAATATCGCAGTTCTCAGCCTGCAAAGGCATATGGACGTCCAGCAGTGGCGGCGCCAGAGTTACAGAAGTGAGGGGGTACAGTTGGGTATTGCTCGCCGCGCGTAAGTTTTAAAAATTTTCTCAACTTCGGAAGGGGACACACAAATATCATTTAAAAACTTCTCTAATTTAGTACACTTGGGAATATGGAATTAAGCATACCCACCATTACACCGCAACGTTCAATACAAAAATTAAAATGATTTTTTTACTACGCTTGGCGAAAAAAGTGGAGGGGTAAGTACCCCGCCCCCCATACCCGCCCCCCCCCCCATGGCGCCGCCACTGACGGCCAGTAAGCTCCGAAACAAAATTAAAAATCGCCTGCAGGATACCATTCGCGATCTTGAGAACACGTGCGTACTATGGCGCATCAAGTTCAATGCCGTCAAAACTCAAAAGCGTCAAGTTCGTATTGGTCTCCAGTTATACGATCACAAATGAGAAGCGAGCAACGAGGCCAACGTTTTGGGATTTACACTGGATAACAACCCCAGTCTAAACAACCATGCAAACTCCATCACGGTAAGAGCTCCTTAACGTATTAATTTTCTAAAGATGATCAGAGATAAAAATTGGGGTGAATACAAAGATGTGATTATCAAACTTTACAAATAACTTATACGTCCAGTACTAGAATGTGGTGCCATAATAACAAGTAACCTCAACAAAACCAACAATCAAAAGATACAGAGGATACAAAACCATGCCCTGCGCGTGGCACTGGGCGAGTCCATTTGGGCACAGATAATCAAGAAACTTCATGAATTAGCAACAACAGGCACTATTGAAACGCGTTTAAAAGATTTACAAAACAAATTCCTCAAAAGACTCCAAGATAGTGAATTAATGGTAGAGCTAAACGAGCACCGAGCCCTTAACGGAAAAACTCAATGAGCTAAAGCACACAAGACGAGGATATAGCTAGTTATCATAATTAAGGTCGCGTGACAATCTAAAATCTAGGGATCTATCTTAACAACTTCAATTGAGTGAGGTTTTCATCTCCAGTCAAACAAGCCTTAAGGGCGGAGTTAGTGAGGACTGCTTCACTGCTAAACGCGTTATATATTACAATAATGTGTTGGGAAGGGCCGAGTACTGGGTGTAAATAACCTGGACAGGCGGCAAGTGCATATCGATACGCACGAAAGCTCGTCTCTGTTACCAGTGGGAGCTGCAAACAGCGGGAAAATCTCTACCTGCAGTCGGGGTTTCCATCCCCGGAGTGTTAATTTCGGGGAGGGAAGACTGTCTGGTCCTTATGCATGGCACATTGTACTTAGAAGGCAACTACGTCTTCTGCCCCTATACGTTACAGAAAATTATACAATAGAATCAGTGCTCAAAATAACTTTTTTTCTATGCGTAGCAAAATGCTACACATTTCCAAAAAATTAATAGCATTTTGTAAAAATTGCATAGGTATTTTTGTATACCAGAGTTATGTTATGCTGTTTTGTATTGAATTCTTCTAAGTAGATAGAATAGTTTCCATCCATTTCTGGGCATTTCCAAATGATCTGCAACACTTGAAACATTTACTATCGTTTTTTTAACTGAACTGCCTTTTAGGGTTGCATGGACTTGGATATTTTCAAATGACGTTGTGGTTGTTTAACAGAGTTCTCAAAATGGAATTTGGGATTTTTAATTTGATGGGCTTGAAGTTATTTTTAATGGACATTTTATGCAAAATGTTGTAAAAACAGGAAGAATTTAAACCAATAGAATTCATCTTACATATGAAGTTGCTAATGATGCTTGATGGAGAGTTAATCTGAGTTATGCCTGGAATGTTTCACAATCAGAAGTAAAGCATCAGTGAACTAGTTTTCAAATTTGTTTGCAAATTTTCATTTACATTTTGCGATGCAAGATAATCAACTGCAGCCTAATAGGCTGTAGTTGATTATCTTGTATCGCAAAATGCTATACATAATTGAACATTGTGTAGCTTTTTGCAAGTTTTGCATAGCAAAACGCGACGCGACATCGTTTATTTTGAGCCCTGAATAGAATGAAAGTGCGTGGAGTCAGTGAGGATTGTCTCGCGACTCATTTGAAACTCTAGGATCGAGTCTATTAAGCCCGCCTCGCAACTCTGCGGGTGAGGGGTGGGCTAGGAAGAAACCCACCCCTCGCCCCACCAATAGCAACAATCACACACAACAGTCACAACAGTCGAGGATGCGGTAGCCGATAGCGTAACGTATTGCGCTCGGAGCTCAAGCTTTGCGAGTTCGAACCTCAGGCGGGGAAACGTAACGTAATGCAATACCGGCGTGGATTCAAAGCCACACTGCTCCTCCACAGTGCCATGTTCGGGGATGGTGCTATGCTCGTCCTATCGGTTGAGGACGTAAATGGCTGTCCCGTGTGCAGTAATTACTGCGCACGTTAAAGAACCCTACTGTGGCAAAAGGGCTGCAGCTCGGCAAATCCCCCCGATTCCCCCCTTGTGTGTACATGTAGTGTATATAGTGTACTTTATTACCTATATAAAGAACCCCCGCAATGAATCAATCAGGGTCCTCTTAAAAATCAACGGAGGAGTGACTGTACAAGCGCATTGATTCGTGCAACTACCGGATTTCTGAATAACATAACATAACATACCAGTCACAATGTATAGTATCGGATTCTCATCTCTCTCTATCTATTACTTTTCTAATTGAACGCTCTCATATTTTCTTGAAACATCATGTTTATTTCTATTTATTGGTGTTTAAGGTCACACACTTATGTACAATAGCTAATCATGACCGTGACAGTTTTACGGATGGAGGAAGCCGGAGTACCCGGAGAGAACCATCGAGCAACGACGAGCAGTTGCCAGCTACCCAACATCGTAACTCCGTACTGCAGCACAGGCAGGGTTAGATTGGTTGAAGACATGCGCACCATCGACGTGCAGTACGCCTCAGTACACGGCGTCATCGTGCCCCCAGGTGGACAATCGGGGTTAATTGCCTTACCCAAGGACACAACGCGGGAGTCCGAGTCGATCGCTCAGACGGTCACCCATCCGAGGATTAACCGGGCTCGACGTTGCTTAATCCCTAGCACACTGGTAGTGCAACACAATTTTCTCCAATCACTCTGTTTTTGGTTTTTGACCAATTATATCTTGATTGACAGAGCACACAGAGTTTGTCAAACAAGGTATATTTGGTTAAATATAAAATTGCATTATGGGAAATGATTGATGCTGAAGACTTTGCCATTCTGACATTAGAGTGCAGAGGGTTAACTTCGGTGACCCGACGAGAACCGGTTACCACAACGCCACCGCGCCCCCTTGAACACTGTAACAAAGAAAACGAATGGAAAAAGTAGACGAAGTACAGGAGAGATTGAAACAAGCTTCCTGCCAACATTCACAGAAAACCACCAAATACCAATCAAGGGTTGAAACAAGCTTGCGTACTTTTTAACCCTTTACCCATCACAGACGATATCAAAATTTATTTTAAATACCATTTTTTAAAATTTTTCAAAAGATTTCAACAAAACCATATCATGTGTCTCCTCTTTGGAACGAGCTCGACGAGCTCGTTCCAAAGAGGGGTCACATGATATGGTTTTGTTGAAATTTATTGAAAAATAGTATTTTTTCAGCTGCTGAATTTGTATATTACGCGGGCGGATGTAACCGATTCGTGGAGTAAAGGGTTAAATAAATAAACACGGATAAAGATATAACAGCCCTTTTTAAGGACTTTTGGGTGTGATTGTGTGAGGGTGGATGTGTGCAGGTAAGGACTTCTGTGTGTGTATCCATTAGTGTGTGAGGGTGGATGTGTGCAAGTGGGTGTGTGTGTTTGGGGTGTGTGAGCTTGTAGGGATGATGTGTGGTGTTTTGTTGTTTATTTTTTTTGTTTTTTTTTTTCACTGACCCGTCAACTGCTCAGTTAGATTAGTATTCTGTGATATAAGCAAAGCATTCGATAGAGTATGGCATGACGGATTAATTCATAAATTAGACTCAATCGGAATAAGAGGTAACCTACTAGCGTGGTTTAAAAACTACCTAACAAATCGCTCACAGTATGTAGTTGTAAATGGGGAGAAATCCAAAAATCAAACCATTAAAGCTGGGGTGCCACAGGGATCCGTTTTAGGGCCCCTCCTGTTCAATATATACATAAATTATATTGTTAAAGATATTACTTCCAATATTAGACTTTATGCCGATGATACAACACTTTATCTGGTAATCGAAGATGCAAAATTAGCAGCAGAAGTTTTGAATAATGATCTGAGAAAAATTGCTCAGTGGTCTATAACATGGCAGGTTATATTTAATCCACTAAAGACCGAATCGCTGTATATTTCAAATAGAGTAAATCCCACGCTTCGCCCCCATCTTTACCTCCTAGGACAGCAAATAGAAGAGACGGACACTTAAAAACATCTTGGGTTGATCTTTTCAAAAACGGGACAATGGGATTCACACTTAGAGAGTCTTATAAGTAAAGTCAGCCCTATGATAAACTGTCTTAGAAGCCTAAAATACAGATTGTCCTGACAAGCATTGGAAACTCTATATCAATACTTCATTCTCCCGCTGTTTGATTATGCCGATGTTATATGGGATGGTTGCACAGAGACTAAATCAACACTCCTAGAACATTTACACTTGGACGCTCTACGAACCGTAATAGGGATCACTAGGGGGACAAGTCATCAACTTATCTATAGAGAATCTGGTTTCATACCACTCAAAGAGCGTAGACAAATTAGTAGCGTTGTATAAGATTATGTTCACAAGCGTCCCAAACTACATTAGGCTGCTCATTCCGCAACCTGTATCAGAATTGACTTATTACTCGCTAAGATCTTCGAGCTTGTTAAGGGAAATTAAATGTAACACGAACAGGTTTTCTAACTCGTTTCTGCCATCAGTGGTAAAACTTTGGAACGGTTTAAGCGCAGATGTGCAGAACTGTACTTCCGTAGATCATTTTAAGAAGAAACTTGCAATTAACGACAATATCGTCCCTGGGTTTTATTATGTGGGTAGCAGAAAGGAACAAATTGTTCACACGAAGCTGCGGTTAAATTGTAGTGATTTAAACAGACATAAATTTGATAGATTTATAAGTGATAATGCATCTTGTGGCTGCGGTCATGTATATGAAGACACTGAACACTATTTATTAATGTGTCCTCTATATGCAGAACAAAGAAATTTGCTTCTAATAAAATTGGGCCACGCCACTAATATCACTCTTATACTATATGGGGATACGGAGAAAACTGCCTTGGAAAACGCCAGTATATTTAGTGCGGTTCAAGAATATATTAGGGAAACGATGAGATTCCAATGACTGGTTTATTTCCAGTGGAAAAGAACCCTGACAATGACCTTTGCTGTATTGGGTGAGAGAGATTTTTAGTGGGCCTATCATATAAATGAAAGTAGATTGCCTCCACACCCAATAGATAGGTAAATTATTTAAAGTAGATGATGGGATATAGTATGGTACTTTCTCTTTCTTTCCACTTCATTGGATCAGTTTCTGTTTTATGTACAGTTGCACCTGCACCATTGTATTGTATTGTATTTCTATGTAGGGTACGGCGTTAATATAGGCATTGCCTGTTCGCCAAACCCCATTTCATTGAGGAAATAAAAATATTGTTTAAAAAAAAACTGCTCTCCCTGATGGAAGACCAGATGGGTAATGTTCAGCACCCACTCTCCCTTAAACGCTGAAGGATGACTTCCAGCTTCCAATAACACATATTGATGGATTTTTTCCATTTTTATAACTATTATGGATAATATGCTGGGGCAGCTCCCAAACCAACGACCAGTTTAGGTTTCTTTTTCTTCTTTCTGGAACAAACCATAAGGCTGCGGTTTCAGTATTATCATAAATATCCCCACTTTTCTCAGTAAAACACCAGAGCAGAATTCGTGTCCTTATGCCCAATTCCTGGTCATCTTCCAGTTCAAGGTTGTCGGTGTCTGACCCCCAGTACTCTACCACCAGTGCGCACACTCAATCAAATACGATCCTTGGTCCTCAATTCCGCCTGCCGTGGCTTCATAAGCAAGGGTCGCAAGGGATTTCAAATCCCATATCGTCCCTGGCGTCCTCGGCACGCTGAAACGTTCATCCAGTCATCCCTGTGATCAATCGAGCCATGTGAATAAACTATTTATAACGTCTCTCTGTTTTTTTTCAGGCCAACCATAGCTCCACTGAAGCCCCATTCATCAGCTGACGCGAGCTAATTCCCAACGTTACAATTAAGACGAATCACTGGCGTGTAACGTTCGGGCGTTAATTGCGAGTAATTCCCTCGCGGTCAGTAGTGGATAGAGAAACGAGGGAAAACCGCGTATAACACTCCTTATTTAATTTAATCTTATTTGTTTTACAAGGATTGGCGAACAAGTTATGCAACTTATATTAACGCCTCTCCTTGGCCCAATGGCGTAGGTGTGTGGGATGACCTTCATAGCAACAACTTTGTGGCCTTGCTCTTCTCGAATACTACGAAGGGATCTTAAGCCTGCACGGAGTGTGTCTCCCTCCGCACAGAGGACAGCCAGTTTACGTCCCCACCCGATAGGGCGGTACGGTGTGACAGCATCAACCCCCACAACTGATGCTGACAGAGAGTGTTGGGACACTGCGAGAACTTTCCCCGACCGGGGATCGATCTCGGGACCTCTGGCATGAGAGACCAACGCACTTATCCACTCGGCCACCACTCTTACAGGTGTTTGTAAGTTTTTATTGATATCATTAACCCTTTTAATGCCACGCGACGCCCACTCTATCCATATATGGAGGACCTCTATGTTCGCCTGTATGCGAGAAAGTTTATTAAAAAATATGCCATACTTGAATCTCTGTCATCTAATTAATTGTTGGAAAGGGCTCTCTGAGCCCTTTCCAACAATTAATCAGATGGCAAGTTTGATCAGAACGTACAGATAATCATCATAAAATAGGTGACAATAGTAGCCTACGGCAACGTAAGTGTTAACTGCCATACGAATATTAGTTGGAAATAGCTTAACAATTCTAGTGGGAGTTTTGCCAGTCGAAGCGAGCTAGTCGGGGTCAAAGATTATTTTTAGCACTTGGATGTTTCTCATGCAACAATCGGGTAACAACAGGGCGAGCTCTTATTACCTGCATGTTTTAGAATTTCCAGCGTCATTGCTATTTGTTTCGGCCACTTTAGCCAATTAGAAGACGTGTTTAATGCTGATAAAGGGACAAGAATTATTTTCAAGTATGTTTAATTACTTATCGTTTTCAAAAATAGGTGTTCAAATGGCCCAGGACCACGAATCGGTTCCTAGGTTTCGGTGACGATCCGTCAGTTCACCAATGTTTTATGAATCTTAGACACTTTCTATTGCGGCTCCATTCACATGAAAGTTCAGGGTGGATGGGGTGAGGTAGGAGAGGGGATCATCATAACTAGTTTACTGGAAAATAACTTTTGAAGGCTCGAGATAATTTAAAAATAAACCAGGTATAGGCTTGTGTGTTTTAAGGCTGTACCCACGTCTTGATTGAGAAAATCTACCAATCTCTGAATAACACCCATTATGTATATATATCAAAATGAAGGTTGCATTGTATAAAAGTCAAATTAATACACGTCAAACCGGGCTGAGGAGAGGGTGGGGCACAGAGTAGTAACCCCGGGGCCCGGAACGTTGGGGGCGCGGTTTTGGCCCAGGAGTACAGGATTCTTCTGTTCCAACAGTTAAGAAGGGGGATATATCGCGAATAAGGCTCTGAACTGTTAATTTTGTTGTAATTTTGGACTGCATGTTTCTTGAAGTGATAATTTTTTTAAATCAACTTGACGTAATAAAGTTATCTCTTCAAGAATTCTGCAGCCAAAAGCTATAAATCTAGGTCACTAGATACGCACCGATGAACTTGCAAATGTGAAACATGCTGTTTATACACGTCATTTTGACAGCCAAAAAATAACGTGATTTTCCATCCTAAAAGCCGCCAGAAGTCTCCATTCAATAACTGATTTCAAATTTTTATTGGGGGAAGAACAGTGCGCCTGATCCCCTTATAATCGCTCGTGATATCCGCATCTCCATCAGTATCTCGACACTTTCGAAAGGGGGCCTATCACAAAATTAACCCTGAGGCCCGAATTTCCTTTTCCGGGCCTGACATCTACAACTAAACACGTAGAATGGGTTTCCGGTGATTCCTGAAATAAATTCTGCTGCCGCATTTTGGTGAAAGCGGTAAACGGAGGCAAGGTATATATATAGAAGCTATCTATGATTGAAGGTGCTTCAGTTATCCAAGAACAATGCGACAGACAGGTTGAGTTGGTAGCCACTTTCATGCTTGAATGATGTTTTCAAATTTCGTTTTGTTCAAGGGAAACGCCATATTGCACATTGTCATATTTTGAGGTCACGAGTGTTAGCATATGTGGACATCACAACAAGCCTGAACGTAGACAGATACATTCATTCAAAAATCGAAATATTAAATCGTTGGTAGGGCTGACAGGATTATGAAATTTCATGATCGACTTTTGAAGACGATAATCGATTAAAGTCGATTTTAATCGTACTCCGTGACCTCTAGAACCCACTATATAAAAAACAATATTTTTGATAATCAGTTCCTTGGGCCGGACATTCTTTAGGCATGCTGCACGCCACTGCTGTTCGAGGAAAATTCGGATTCGGACTCCTGACCACCTCATGTCCAACCCTGAGTCTTGGCTCAGGGTTGGAGTCTTGGCTCAGGGTTGGACCTGAGGTGGTCAAGAGTCTAACATAGCTGCATTGAGATTTAAGAAGGCAATTTCAATCCTTCGCACTTCGCCAATTGGGAAGGACAATAATTATTTGTACACCCATAATTTCAAGAACTCCAGACCTGGTGCCACCATGGCACCAGGTCTGGAGTTCTTGAAATTATGGATGTATCTTTATACTTCTTTCCCATATCAATTACAATGTATTTTGATATTCTACGGCCTCTGCCACTTCTTACGAGCACGATGGGGAGGAGAGTAATAATTAGGCCTAGGTGTGGTTGTAGTAATGTTTCTCCACTCATGAACGTTATCCAAACTTCGTCAGAGCACGTTGAGGAGGAGAGTAATAATTAGGCCTAGGTGTGAGTGTGGTCCTGTTTCTCCACTCATGAATGTTATCCAAACTTCGTCAGAGATAACTTGTGTTTTTACCAATTTGCGCTCCTTCCTGGCCTAACTGGTAGAGTGCTAAATTGTTTTTGGTCCTTAAAATTTGTTTGTGCATCTTTGCCTTGTAACAATTTATGGGAGAGTGCCAGTGGGCACTCTCCCATAAATTGTAACAAGGCAAATCCCAACAGTAAAATAATATCATTTCAAAGACAATATGAAGCACATCCACAGAATATGAAGCCTTTAAATTGCGGTACCGGCACTTCAGAATAAAGCCCAAATATGGGCTTCCAGCACTTTACCAGTTAAAAGGTGTCTAGCCAGCCTCCCTTTGTGCTGTTGCACTTTGCTCTCTGTCCGCCGAGTTGTCTGAGCCGCACTCAGAATAGAAGAAGATCTGGATGAATGTGAGTCTGTAACTGTGTGGGTCTGCTTGTGTGTGAGAGTGATTTTTGTGTGCCCCTGAACCAGCCCAATCCTTACAAAATTGACCTAGCTTAGTGGAAAGTTTTATACATCAATTATTTAATTAATGTATTAAAATTAACTAGAGCCCTTTTCCCTTCGCTTTTGCCTTATTTTTCTACAACACATTTGTTCGTTAATGCCTTTGTTCTTTTCCTTTTCTCTTTTTAATCTGCAAAAAACATAATTATTTTTGTACATACTGGATTGTTAATGTAATGGAGAGGAGACTTAGCTAAGTGTTGAGCACTTGTCCTCCATTCTCTTTGCTTTCTTGTTTGCAAATAAAATATGTTTAATCTGAGTAATACTTAATAATTCAGTCAGGGTGTTTTAGACGATTAGTCGGACTTCTCGATTAATTATGAGAGGACTAATCGCTGAAGAAATCATCAAGTCAAATGTTAACTCCTTTCACAATAAATGCGTAGAAAATGTTTTCCATTGAAAATTCCACTTTCTTCGTGATAGTTTGTGAAAATGTCTTGGTTAAAATATATGTCAACAAACATTTACCACGTGATCATCACATGATGGTGTTATTGACATGTTTTCTTCACGGTTTCAGGTCTTGCATTCTTAAAAATGCAGGAGGGCTAAAAATCGATTTCCTCTCATGGCCAAGGGGGGGGGGGGGGGGGCGATTAGCTCTCCTCAAGCTTACAAAAGCTACAAGTGGCAAAATGGAGTTTTACTATTAATGAATTCTGCCGAGTGGGCTTTGTACATTTTGTTTGGTGCTGTTGACAAGGTAGTCTCTGTGAGATGGGTACACTTCCCTCCCACACCTCCGGGCCTTGGAAAGGCCCGGAGGTGTGGACGGGGCTGTGTTGCCGTCTTACAGAGACCACCAACAAAGCAGAGATCTGAAAAGATGTGGGTTTTAGGAACAAGCTGTTATGGTAATCATTATTTTCTAAGGCCATGGGGGGTGGGGGGGGGGGGCTAGTTTTCGCCCTCCTGAATTTTTTAAGGCGAGTAGTAGGCGAGCGAATAAATCCCTCTCCTGAAAATGCCAGGCCTGCGGTTTGATTGCCTCATGACGCAGTCATTTACAACATGCAATCGCAATGGGAGTAGTTGTGTTTCATGACTGACAATTTTCGTCATTGGAAGAGGAAAATTAACCCCTCTTAATTTTCTGAAGCTGTCAATAAATTTAACACTTAGGGTATGTGAATTTCATACAAAAGTTGAAACTTTGAAGTGTTAGCGAAGTTGTATCATCGACGCGTGCCATCATTTTACAAACTATTGGTATTTTCCTGTAGACGTGTAATAAAAACAGAAGCTGACCTTTAACAATTTTGTTCCCAATCATTTTGAACATTTGATTATTATTCTCTGTTAACCCTTTACCTAACATGAATAGCAGACGACACTGGCAAAAAAAAAATCTTGAATGACTATTTTTTTTCATTTTTTGTCTCAAAAACATAGGTTATGACCCCTCGTCGGAACGAGCTCAACGAGCTCGTTCCAACGAGTGGTCATAACCTATGTTTTTGAGACAAAAAATGAAAAAAATAATATGAAAATTAATTGGCGATTTTCGTGAATAGCGCTGGCCGGTTTTGGCCGTTACGTTGGGTAAAGGGTTAAAACCCATTTAAAATTAGAAAACAACGCTTTCGCCATCTTTTTATGTTCTGTATTTTTTGCTGTTCATTGTATTGATCCGGATGTCGTGCCCCATATAATATACACACTGCCCTTTCTCTTAATATAATGGGCAAAGATTAACTAATTTTGTCCTGAGAAGAACAAAAATTTGCAAATTACTGTAAAAACAGATTTTCTAAACATATTCTTAAAACGGATTATCTGTGAAGCAGTTGCTTCTAGTTAGCTCGTCATAAAATGCTAAGTTTCCGTTTGTAACTTTTAATAATCGGTTATTAAAAATTACAAAAAATAACTTGGATTTATTTTCTACTGATGCCATAGGTGTTTTCTCTCCGATTACTTGCTTCTCAATTGGACCTGCCTCAATCGTCTGATAATTTCAAGGGAGATAACTTTATCGAAGGCCGATTTTCATGACTGAATAAGTCAGGGATATGTAGTCGTGTTATGTGCCACCTACGTAATAGTTGTATTTCCCGTCCGCAGATTGCTGGGGGCGCGATGGTGTTGCGTTTACCGGTTCTCGTCAGATCATCGAAGTTAAGCAACATCGAGCCCGGTTAATCCTTGGATAGGTGACCGTCTGAGCGATCGATTCGGATTCCCGCGTTGTGTCCTTGAGCAAGGCACTTAGCCCCGATTGTCCACATGGGGGCACGATGACGCCGTGTACTATGGCGCACTGCACGTCGATGATGCGCATGTCTTCAACCAATCAAACCCTACTTGTGCTGCAGTGCGGAGTTACGATGTTGGGGAGCTGACAGCTGGTCGTCGTTGGTTGGTGGTTCTCTCCGGGTACTCCGGCTTCCTCCGCCGGTAAAACTATCACCGACACGATATGACCTTGGCTGTTAAAGTGTTGCTAAACCTTAATAAATAAATAAATAAATAAATAATTAAATAAATAAATAAATAAATAAATAAATAAATAAATAAATAAATAAATAAATAAATAAATCGACAGGTTGCTGCTTTCTAAAATAGACAACAAACAAACAGAAATATGTTTTCCCAAATAGGGCTGTCACGATTTTTTAATTTAGAAATCGATTAATCGTCGCAAATAATCGATTATAATCGATTAATCGTACATAGATGACCCCCGCCCCCACATTTCCCTCTCTTTGAAGTTGTTAAAAATGAAGTTCAAGTCAGTTGACCTTCCTCAAGTAAACAATGAAGACGATCCGCCTTTAGGTACATTCAAAGGTTAATTTGATGTTCTGAACTTTTGAACCGACAGTGTAATAATCAAGACCTGTCGTCAGTTGCGAACTTTGCAAGTTCGCAACTGCCGACCGGTCTTGATTATTACACTGACGGTTCAAAAGTTCAAAATATCAAAGCTTTGAATGTACCTAAAAGACAAATGAGCGGCTTCTTGAGATTTATCGTCGACGTTCTTGACCTTTTACCTTTAGAAACAATAGTTTTTTCATCCAATGTTTTTTTAATTGTTAAATGTCTAAAACGGGTTACAGTTTATCGATTCTTCGACAACGAAAAATACTAATCGATTTCGACGTGATCGATCAACAATCGATTAATCGAATAATCGTGACAGCACTATTCCCAAAGTCGTCAAAGTTAGTAATATTCGACTGAGCATTCATTGTAGCTTGTCTCTTATGTAGATCGGACAATTTTCTCCATTTTGATATAAAATTCAATACTCTTGGTACTTTAGTTTGTTTTTACACATCATTCAGTGCGATGGTTGATTTTCTATTGCGTTGTCTGGATAAAACCTTAAATTTAGCGCAAATACATAGAGATTATTACCATTATGTGGATGTACAAAATATGTATCCGAGTCGAGCTCCGGGTTCTAAGGGCAGATCACGACGAGTCGAAGACGAGTCGTGATCTACTCTCAGAACCCGGAGCGAGACTCGGATACATATTTTGTACATCCACATAATGGTAATAATCATTTTATCTTACAATATATTGGGGATAAGTCAAGAATGTAGACGAATATATAACGAACTATTTATTCGTACGGATGAACAAAAAGAAAAAAAAAGGAGCTCACGCGAAAGAACCGTGCTTGTATCCGACCCCCTGATACAAACATCTGTATCAGGGGGTCAGATACACGACAGTTGGTCTCGCGGAACTAAATATTTAGTTTAGAGTGATCTGCCTTGAAATGTAGAGTGATCTGCCTTGAAATGTTGCATCATAGTCTAAAATAAGACTCCTAGAAAAAAACTTATTGCTTGAGAAAACTGTTAAAGCGTTTTATTAGGTTTTTACAACAATACTGAATATTTCACAAGAAAAAGAGATTTTCTAAGTATTTTCTGGGTCTTTAAAATTTAGATAACTATTTGTGTATTTTTGTTGGGAATTCCCAGAAAAAACTGAGTTCAAGGACGGTACTTCACTTCCTGGTACATTTTCTCTCTTATTTGTTGCATGACCCCATGTTTTCTGGCCAGAGAAAGTTGTGTGAAGGTCTGTACTTTATGTAGGTATTTAAATATTTAATTTAAAGTGATGCGATCGTATTTTTTTCCACATAAGTGTTATAATGGTCGCCTATGGGAAAATATTTAGTTCTGTAAGACCAGTTGCGGAGTTAATACAGACAAAATACATGTTGATTGTAAGATAAAAGGACACATCACTAATACGAGACCGCTTTCTGTGCGTTTACTGTATATGCATGTGTGTAATTGTCGTTCACGCCTAACTGTACTCCCAATTTGAATTCTTTCTCGTTTTTCAAGTTCAGATAATTATACTTTTTAATGATTTAGTTGTAATTACACATGTCAAGATAACCTGATGCGTATAGTTTATTCAAATACACAAGAAGACGAGTATAGACGCTCATACATATTCTGTCTATTCAATATTATTGGACATCTTCTTCGAATGTTGGGTTTTACCCTTTGCACCCTGAGGGTATGCACACTGTAAAAAATTACCGTAATTCTACGGTTACCTACTGGCAGATGACTGTCAAATATAAAGGTCTCGAGGCCGTAAATTAATTTTAACGGTGTTGCCGTAGAAAAACCCGCAAAGTGGATCCAATGAACGTATTGCTCCTGTCACGCTGTCCAATTACGTCGCACGGCAGCAAAAATGGTGATTTGTGGGATCGGCCTTGCCATATGCCACTCTGGAAGTCACCATTTCCAAGAAGGACGCCCGGTGCATTTGAAGACGAACAACAACGTATTACTATCAATTTTTAAGTTTGTGTCCAAGTGAATCATGTTCTTTGCCGTCTTGGACATGAAAATCAAATAACGTAAATTTTTTATGCGTATAATTGTTTCGGTAATCATGGAGAATAGTAGACTGTTCGTATTGCGTCATCGATATTCGATGCATCTTATGGCTTGTGGCCACGGACCCCGCTGAGGCCGGCATATCCATATGCTTTTATTGGTTCAAGGTAAAATGCGATTAATGATGGCTGGAATTAAATTATGGTTTCGTTGATTACGGGTCATATGGCTGAAACTCTGCCTCCGGTCATTTTGACCGTAATTATTTTGATGGTAATTTTTACGGGAAAATAAGGCAAATGATAGTTGAAATTTTTTACGGTCATATGACCTGCAGCTAGTTTTCAGGCATGTGACCGTACAAATAACGGCAAACCGTGAAAAAAAATTACGGGAATATACGGCAAATGGCAGACAAATTTTTTTTATGGGTTGCCGTAATCTTACGGTCGTAATGCTAACGGTCACATTCCTGGAAACTAGCTGCCGGTCATATGGCCGTGAAAAATTACGGTAATTTTTACAGTGTTTATTCCACACTACTTCAGGCAGGGCCATCAGACAGTAGAGTCTATTTTCGTTACTTGGGGAAGACCAGTCAATATTTTGAGGCTGCACGTTGAAAATCTTGATGGGTCGACCACACAAATTCACTGAGCAACTATCTACTTTTTGAATTCAGGGCGTATCACAGAGTTCCCGCGAGGTCTTCGATCCAAGGAATAGCCTTGACTTTGACTAAGTTTAGACATCTTTACACATTTTCCAGGGTCAAACAAGGCCTTACAATCCTGGAAAATGTGTAAAGATGCCTTGAAAAGCCTTGAATATTCATGAAATGAAATTGGTGACGAAAAACGTAATCATAACTGTGTAGTTTTATATAATTGCGTTGTTAAGGGCACTTAATCCCGATAGCCCACATGGGGGCACGGTGTCGCTGTGTACTAAGGCGTAATAACGTCGATGGTTCACCTGTCTTCAACCAATGCTAATCCTGTTTGTGTGGAGTTAGTACACTGGGGAGTCTGACAGTTGCTCGCCGTTGCTCGGTGGTTCTCTCCTGGTACTCCGGCTTCCTCCACCCGTAAAACTGTCTGACACGAGGAGACCCTGGTTGTCGAAAGTGTCGTTAAACTCCAATAAATAAATAAACAGTTTTATATGTCAAAGTTAGTGAAGGCATAGTCCTAACAAGGATACTTCAGTCATTACCCCCCTCCTCCCACTTCCCTAATAGGGAAGTGGGTGGAGGGGGTAATGACTGGAGGTCCTAGCAAGGATTAGTGGTGGCAGGACATTTAAAATCCTTCAATTTGGCTACAATTGTATTAGCTTGAAAAATTCTGAATATATCGAGAAACGGCCTTGAATAGCATTGTGTTTTATCAGTCATTGCCTGCGTGAACCCTGTATCACGATCCTGGACCGGAAAAGCAGCCTTTCTTTTCAATGGGTTAAATAGAAATTTAAGCGCCGGTGTTGTTTTTCCTTCAACAGAGTAATATAACGAAAACATTCAAAAGGCATAGCATACTACCATTTGCTTACTCGGTGAAGTGGGATTAAATGTGAAACCCTTTCTCGTGTTCTAAAATTACTCCATGTTGCCGTGATTTAACTACGCTTCTTTGACAAAGAAGTAATTTCACAAAGAAATGAGATGTTGTTTCGTTCTAGTTCAAGATCTGTGTAATAAAATATTTAAACAATAACCCTGTATCAGCGCAACCACTAACCTTCTTCCATCCATTGACTTAATGTGGTGGTTATGTAAGACACCTTGTCGAAAGTTGCAGTCAATGGAAATACATTTCAGAAGTTTCATCTCAAAGCTCGATATTGATATCGCCGCACGTATCGTAAACTTTTATTTGGACTTCGATAACAATTTAAAGCAACACCCCAAAACCCCTTTTTATCCAGACCTATCCTCAACACTATGAGCGTTGCAAGAAAGCATGAATTTCAGTTATCATGATTTGAGTTTACAGACAAGATCCCATTAAGAAAATTCTTTTGCTAATAATACTATACACGGCTGAAAGGGGTTTTTATGCCCTTTCAATTTGTCATATTGTCATGCCGCACAACAAAAATACCTTTGAAAATGCAGTAAAATATTTGACAACCGGGTGCAGGTACTGCCACTGTAAATTTGTTCTATGTATAAGCATACGAAATACGGATGGAGGACTTCCATGTCCAGTCCAACAAACTCTTTCTTCAGAACCTAATGCATTTAAAATGGTGCTAGCCGAATCAAAGGATGCCCGGTCTAGGAAGCAGTGCTCAAAATAACTTTTTTTCTATGCGTAGCAAAATGCTACACATTTCCAAAAAAATGAACAGCATTTTGTAAAAATTGCATAGCTATTTTTGTATACCGGAGTTATGTTATGCTGTTTTGTATTGAATTCTTCTGAGTGGATAGAATAGTTTCCATCCATTTCTGGGCATTTCCAAATGATCTCCAACACATGAAACATTTACTATATTTTTTTAACTGAACTGCCTTTAAGGGTTGCATGGACTTGGATATTTTCAAATGACGTCGTGGTTGTTTAACAGAGTTCTCAAAATGGAAGTTGGAATTTTTAATTTGATGGGCTTGAAGTTATTTTTAATGGACATTTTATGCAAAATGTTGTAAAAACAGGAAGAATTTAAACCATTAGAATTCATCTTACATATGAAGGTGCTAATGATGCTTGATGGAGAGTTCATAAGAGTTATGCTTGGAATGTTTCACAATCAGAAGTAAAGCATCAGTGAACTAGTTTTCAAATTTGTTTGCAAATTTTCATTTACATTTTGCGATACAAGATAATCAACTGCAGCCTAATAGGCTGCAGTTGATTATCTTGTATCGCAAAATGCTATACATAATTGAACATTGTGTAGCTTTTTGCAAGTTTTGCATAGCAAAAAGCGACGCGACACCGCTTATTTTGAGCCCTGCTAGGAAGAGCCCATTTGTAACGTAGAGTAATGAATATTTTTCACCAGCAGGTAAACAATAGCAATTAGTTCACCTTTAGAATAATGAATTAATTGGTCCTCTCATTATAGCTAGTATACAGTCATATTGTGGAGGAAGATAATATACCAGTCCTCATGGTCTGCTGCTTGCCTGGTTGAACCAAAAAGGTCGACCTTACAACATGGTTGTTTTTTTTTACCCTAACATTAGGCCTATAGTTTGTCGAATACCGGCAGCTGATTGCGAATCACCTCGACACCGGTTAGTCATTGGATGAGTGATCGTCTGAGTGATCGATTCGGACTCCCGCGTTGTCTCCTTGGGCAAGGCACTTAATCCCGATTGTCCACATGGGGGCACGACTACGCCGTGTACGAAGGCGTACAGCACGTCGATGGTGCGTATGTCTTCAACCAGTCTAACCCTGCCTGTGCGCCAGTGCGGAGGTAGAATGTTGGGCAGCTGGCAGCTGCTCGTCGTTGCTCGGTGGTTCTCTCCAGGTACTCCGGCTTCCTCCACCCGTAAAACTCTCACCGACACAATATGACCTTGGCTGTTAAAGTGTCGTTAAGGCTTTAATTTGCCGGTATTTGTTTTTACAATTGTGTCAGATAGGACACTGCCAATATGGATTTTTATTTCGACTCAAACTTACCAAAAAAATGTTCGAGTCGACCGAACATCGAATTCGAACCAAGTTAGCCGTAACCAGGTGTCCAAGTGCGGTTTCGTACGCGATATTTCTAGTTTACAATAGCCACACAAAAGGATTGTTTTAGCATTGTTCTGATGATTTATCCACCCATTCACGCAAACATTCAACATATCGTACGTTATCAATACAGCACACTTGAACGCATGATTGAATAGGAGACAAAGAATGTATATGTGCAAGTTATTGCTCCACTCCCTTCTTGACTTTACGACTGGCATTGTTCGATCTTGCCTTATCATGATGCGATGGATGCTTCTCACGAAGTATACCAGAGGTGAGATGTAATCCCTGTCGCTTTTGTACGAAGCCCCACATGTATTACACATGTAGTCCTGGCTTTATGGGTGTATTACCGATGTCATCAGAAATCACGCGACACGCGTGATTCCAAATGACATTGGTAATACACTGTAAGTTCCATGTTGACGATGTGTGCTTGCGGTTCGCGCTCAGTTCCTCACATTGTTTTGACAATTTAGCCAGTATTCAATGCACGAATGTACGTGTACCGAGACATTTATTAATATATTTTTTTTCATATTCGATTTTTATATTTCTGATTTTCTTTTCGATTCGAAATCGACTGGAATTTGTTGATCGACTCGACTTCCACTCGAACAATCGAATATTCACAAGGACCTAGTGTCAGACTGACTACGACGAACAAAAACATAAACAGATATGATTTGTTGTGCTTCTGAGATCGAAAATGGTACGAAATTTCTCAGTTTACCCTGTCTATTCATACAGTTGAATTCTTTAGTACAAGTTTTATTTTACTCAACACAAAAAAAAACAATTCTAAAAGATTCCAACGTCCGTTGGTAGCTCTTTACCAAATACGCATTCGAAATAAGTACAATACGGGCATTTTATATCGTCGCTTGGCCTAGACCGGATAACCTTTTTTATCATCTTTAACTTATTTTTCTTTCCATTAGCTAGAAACTACCAGGGCATAGTGGCGTTCGGAGGCAAGGACATGGCTGCACAGAACTTACATGGGGTCGTGAGACACTTAACACACCGGGACAACCACGGTTCGGCACAGTATGAGAAAATTGGCACCAAAATTCTTCTGGGGGTTTAACGAGGGGTGTTTAACCCTTTACCCAACGTAACGGCTAAAACCGGCCAGCGCTATTCTAAAAAAATGCCAGTTAATATTCATTGTTTTTTTTCATGTTTTGTCTCAAAAACATAGGTTATGACCCCTCATTGGAACGAGCTTGTTCCAATGAGGGATCATAACCTATGTTTTTGAGTCAAAAAAATGAAAAAAGTAGTTGTTCAAGAATTTTTTTGCAAGTGTCGTCTGCTTTTCATGTTAGTTAGGTAAAGGGTTCATACTGAAATGAATACTGCATATTTTCCTTTCGATAATTGGCGGTACAGCAGTTGCCCATATGTTAACTCGAAAATGGGCATTTGATTGGCTGATGGTGTGATAACTGTTTATGTAAATAATTCATAATTATTTATTGACAGACGGATACGCTCGCAACGTGTCAATAGATTTCATTTATTTATTGGTGTTTAAGGTCACATACTTATGCACAATGGCTAATCGTGGCCGTGACAGTTTTACGGGTGGAAGAAGCCGGAGTACCCGGAGAGAACCACCGAGAATCGACGAGCAACTGTCAGCTCCTTAACATTCTGAGTCTGTTCAAGCTCCGCTCAAGCAGGTTACAGCAGTTGAAGACATGTGCACCATCGACGTGCAGTACGGTTTAGTACACGGCGTCATCGTGCCCCCATGCAGGCAACCGGGATAAAGTGTCTTGCCCAATGACACAATGCGTGTCGTCCCGGACGGGGATCGAACACGGGACCTCTAGCATAGAAGCCCAACAGTCTACCACTGAGCCACCGCGCTCCCTTATCAATAGAATAACTATCGTACTGTACAGATACCGTAGACTGGTCATAATCCACGTGTGGACAGTGATGTCCACGCATGCGTTTACTATGTAATTAAAATCATCAACAGCAAGATTTTGATTAATGAAGCACCGGGTGGTATACGATGCTGCATAACTTCATTTTTTTGTGACTATTCCTATAATTAGTGTTTGGAATGTAATATTATTGCGTCCGTGGAAATATTGCCCGCCGTGAAAAGTGACCAGTCCACGGTGGCCGTACTGTAAAGAAAACTGAGTCAATGTGACCACGTTACCAGCCACCCTGGTTTTCTGTCATTCTGGCACATACAGTTAAAACTAGAAGTCCTGTCATGAAATGCGCACAAATAGCACGTCGATCTGCGCGTTAATCTACGCGTTATGGCCATAGTAAAGCTATTAAATTCTGTATATATGGCCAGTGCATAGGCAATGTTTCAGCCAATGGACTTCCGAGTAACCCGGAGTCCATTGGCAGAAACATTGCCTGTGTTTGCTATGAGTAACCAGGAGAACATGCCGTGCTTTGCATGCCATGCGATATGGCAATTGCGCGCAATTCCTACGCGCAATTAAGCCTAGATAAGCGCACAGTTCGTGACAGGACTTCTAGTTTTAACTGTAGGATGAGTCACCACTGTTGGGACATTTGCATTTCCGTAGGTTTTCCACTGTTCCTCGTCTTCCAGTTTAGTTCAAGATTAGCTTGATTTGTTGAAAGTAGCATGCGTTCCGAATATTCACATTTGCATTACATGGAAGTGGATCCGTTTTCGGATAAGTATACAGAAGAATTCGTACAAAGGCTTTCAAAATATTTTCACTTCTACCATTGTAAATAATTTGTATTATACTCACCAATGTGTTCATCCGATTATTCCGGTCAATGCATACCTCGAACATTAACCTAACTGTTCACGTAAACTTCACGACTGTGTGATATTTGTACAGAATGGTTATAAATACCTCGAATATAAATTAAGACGTTGTATACCCTCAAATGGTTCTGTTGGAATTAATTCGTTGTTAACCCATCTTAACAATGATGTCGAAAAACTGAAATTTTCAAACAGCATTTTTCCATAATATAAACAGAAAATGTCCCTTTTACATCTTGTTAGTGGTAGGAGAATGATGGACCGTGCCTCATTGGCAGGATCTCATGCCGCATCTGATGTGACGTCATAGTCACGTCATAGTCACAGACCACGCGAGTGGCCATCTTGCGCCGTCGTCCCCATTAGTGATAAGTGGTGTCAGTGCGCATGCAAAGTGCGTGATGTTAATGTGGTACGTGTTTTCGTCGTCCATTTTGTTTACTGAAGGTCCACCACATTTGTTTTTTATGGAGGAAAGTGGTTGTTGTGTGACCCAATGGCCTGCAACTGGGCGAGGGTGTCTTCTGAATGTGTGTTCGATTGAAAAGAAGTAAATATAATTACCCGAATAGACCCGACAATCACTCCAAATCACAAAACATTATCCTAAACTTCGGGAACGGACTTGATTTAGTTCGGATTTCTGAAGAATAAGATTACGTCGTAGTACTATAAGGCGCGTTCCTTTGAAGGGTTAACTTTACTGGTTAGGACCATCGCCAAATCTTCGTTTTTCTGCATATCTTGATCTATTCTGTAGCTTATTTTTCTATTCCCTGACCTGTTTTACCTGTTACTTACCCTATTCTGACTATCATATCGGTCTATCTAGTCTTTAGCTTCTCTTCCACCTATCGTTGGTCCTATCCCCGCATCTAACCTCAATCAATCAGGTCGATCAATTAACCCCACCAAATACCACCATATATTGTACCTAGATCGAGACGGTCATCTTTCGTCGTATGAGGCCGTGAGGAAATCCCTTAGTAAGGTTTTGTCTCAAACCCGCCTTATCCTCAACTTGGTATTTAACTACCACGGTCTGTAGACTCCCTTTTTGAGAATTCCTCTTAGGAAAACTCCTATGATCAGATAATCCACATTTTGTCGTATGAGGCCGCGGGAGATCAAGAGGAAATACCCCAATGGGGTCTTATTTCAAACCCCGCTTACCCTTATCTGGGTATTTAACTAACTCCTTGCATGCTCCTGGGAGATACTCCTGCCCAGGACAGAATTTCTGTTGCCAATAATTTGGGGGCATTTAATAAACGTTCCCCCTGTAAATTGGATGGATGTTTTCTCAGTGATTTTTTGAGTTAAATTTAGACGATTTTTTTATCAAATCTAGTCATGGATGCTGTAAAGCAGCCATGACTAGATTTTAAAAAAATATCTTGAAAATGCTCAGCGGGTTAAAAGTTAACTACAATGTTCTGTAGAATCCCTTCCTGCGTTCTGTCTATACGTGCAGAATCCCTTTTTGTCATATAAGACCATGCGGAAATCCCTCGATGAAGTCTTACAACAAAGCCCTCTTATCCTCATCTGGGGTATTGGGGGATACCTCTGACATGGTAATGTACTATTGGGGGATACTTAATGGATGATAGTTGTAGAAACCTGTGGCTTCTACATCCAGGTACCTACAAGGGTGGTTTCAATAGACAACAGTATATAACATTCAATTCATTTTTATTCTGTTCTGTGATACATTGTTCACCATTTTTAATCACATTATTCATTCACAGTTCAGTTGCCCAAAGCATCTTCTTCACCAAATTCGTCTCTGATTTGAATGTAGTTATCCCGTCTTCTTCCTGGAGAGACTGACAACATTTGGTTGAAGACTTCTTCCTGTTCTCTGACGGACATTCTTTCCATTGTTTGACTTTGGCTTGGTTCTTCATGCAGTGTGTTAGCTTGTTTGACACTGGCATCTTGACTTTCTTTGTTGCTTTGATTTCTGGCGTGTTGCAGGTAGGTTAAGTCCACCACTTCGTGTTTGGTGTAGTGTATTAGGTGGTCCAGCATTGAATCTTCAGTACTCTGAGTGGCATCTTCAATCTTTTTAGCTCACCTGACTGAAAGTCGGGATGAGCTATTGTGATCACCCACCGTCCGTCGTTCGTCGTCCGCGAACATGGGGATTGCACCTTCTCATCCAAAACCGCTGAACTGATTTCAGTTAAATTTGAGTTGCTTGATTGTTCTGATATCGCATTTTGTTTTCGTTTAAATCAACCGTCCAGCCCAATAGAAAGTGGGTTGGGGAAATGCACCATTTTTAAAAAAAAAATCTCATGAAACAGTGGGCAAAATGTCTTGATATTTGATATGGAGCTTCCTTTTGGGGTGTAGTATCAAATTTGTTCAAACGAAGTTTATGGAGCAATATTTTCTTTCCTTTGTACGAGGGGCAAGACTTTCCCTCCGAAATTTCTATTTTCTGAACCGATAGTCCGATTTGAACCAAATGTGGCATGTGGTATTATTGAGTCATAGGCACTTGTTTTATGCAAAAAGAATTTTCCGTGTCCCCATGGGAACCCCAGAAGCTAAAAATATAAATATTTTCAAACGCACATACTTCCCAAACCATACGGAACAGGGAACTGTTATTTGGTATGAAGCATCCTTAGGATCAGTAGAATGGAATGGTAAAAAAATGCCATCGGCTGTGCTCAGGGTGTTTTGTAGGGAGCATCGAAAAAAAGCTGCATCCGCATATTTTCAAAAATTAAAAATAAATTCTTCTCCAGAACCGCCGGTCAGAATCTTTTGATATTTGGTTTCCATAGGTGTGTGTGTGTGTGTGTGTGTGGGGGGGGGGGGGGGGGGGGGGGGGGTAGATATACATTTTGTTAAAATTAAGCCTAGTGGTTCATATTTAGGCGCAATACTGGATCCCGAATTTTAACTTAGGGCAATATGGGGCATAATCTTAAAAGAATCTTCTTGAGAACCACCAGTCAGAATCTTTTAATGTTTGGTGTACAACATTGTTAAGAGGGTCAGATTCAAGATTGTTTAAATCTAGTTCCTCTGTTAATATTCGGACTTCCTCTGCGGGCCAGCATTTTAACTTAGTGCAATGTGGATGATAACCTTTAAAAATCTTCTCCAGCTCCACCAGTCAAAATCTTTTCATATTTGCTATACAGCATTCTTAAGGAGGTAAGATATAATGTTGCTTAATATTTTGAAGCCCAAATTTCAACTTTTAAAACTCTTCTTCTCCAGAAACACTAGTCTGAATCTTTTAACCCTTTACCCAACGCAGACGATATCAAAATTTGTTATTTTAAAAATAATTTTTTGAAATTTTTCAAAAAATTTCAACAAAACCATATCATGTGACCCCTGGTTGGAACGAGCTCGACGAGCTCGTTCCAACGAGGGGTCACTTGATATGGTTTTGTTGAAATGTTTTGAAAAATAATATTTTTTCTGCTACTGAATTTGTATATTACGCGGGCGGATGCGGGCGATTCGTTGGGTAAAAGGGTTAACATGTTGTATACAGAATCTTTACAGGGGTTGAATTTAAATTTGTTCAACTCAAGTCCATCGGTTAATAATCTGTATGGGAGTCTGAATTTTAATTTAGTGCAATATGAGATATTATCTTTAAAAATCTTCTTCAGATCCACCAGTGAGAATCTTTTGATATTTGTTATACAGCATTTGTAGGCAGGTCAGATCCAAGTTTGTTCAAACCAAGTCCCTGGGTTAATATTGGAGCCCGAATTATTACTTAGTCCAATATGAGGAATAACCTTTACAACTCTTCTTCTCCAGAACAACTGGTCAGAGTCTTTTGAAATATGGTGTACAACACCCTTATAGGGACCAGTAGCAAGTTTGTTCAAATAAAGCCCATCGGTTAATAATTGGGCTCTCTCTGGGAGCCCGAATTTTAACTTAATGCAATATGGGGAATAATCTTTAAAACTCGTTTTCTCAGAATCTATTGATATCGAGTATACAGTATCCTTCCGGGTCCAGTTTCAAATTTGTTCAAAGTAAATCCCTTAATTTTCCGAAAATTCAGATCCACCAGTCCGAATCTTTCGATATTTGGTATACACCATCCTAACGGAGGTTAGATCTCATTTTGTTCAAACCAAGCCCCTGAGTTAATATTTGGGCTCCTTATTGCAGCCCGAATTTTAACCTATTCCAATAAGAGAAATAATCTTTAAAACTTTTCTTCTCCAGAAACACTAGTCAGAATCTTTTAATATTTGGCATACAGAATCCTTACAGGGGTTGGATTCAATTTGTTTGACTCAAGCTGACAAATGGGATCTCTGAGGGAGCCCGAATTTGAACTTAGTACAAAATGAGGAATAATCTTTAAAAATCTTCTTCAGATCCACCAGTCAGAATCTTTTGATACTTGGTATACACCAACCTCATGGAGAACAGATCTACATTTTTTCATACCAAGTCTCTGGGTTAATATTTGGGCTCCCGATTGGAACCTTAATTTTAACGTAGTCAAGTATGAGGAATAATCTTTAAAAATCTGCTTCTTGAGATTATATTTGTGTTCCGGGGGGGGGGGGGGGGATTTAACATAGTGCAAAATTGGTAATATTTTCAATCTTTTCTTCTCCAGAACCACCAGTCAGAATCTTTCGATATTTGTTATACAACATCATTCAAGTTTGTTCAGGTTAAGTCCCTAGGTTGATATTTGGACTCCCTAGTTTTGCATTACTGAAAATCTGGGTATTATTTCTTTGGTAGCATGCCAATACTAGAACAAATCATCTGACATAGACAATAGAGTTATAAATAATTAAATAACTTCATCCTCTGTAGTGGTAACTAGCCATAGATGCTGATTAAATCCTTCTTTATACAACTATGGTCAGGTGAACGCCTCAGTTTTAGTTCGTTCTTGGAGAGGTCTGGGTTTTGCGTCTCTTTCGTTGTCCTGTCGTCAAAAAAGATGCTTCGCAATTTGAGTGCTAGCATCATTCCTCTTAACTCCATTCTCTTAAACTCCTTTCTTTTCTTCTGATTGTTCACTCCCCTTGGCTTGGTCTACAGGTCGAGTAGATACAGGTTAGAGGCCGGGCCAGGTGGATAGGTGCAGATATCGGTGGAAGAGAAGCTGTGAGTAGATAGACTGCTCGGATAGTCAGAATAGGATCAGTAATTGGCCAAACAGGTATGGGAATAGAAGAATAAGCCACAGAATAGATCAGGATAGGAAAAAACGGGGATTTGGGGAAAATCCGAACCAGTAAAATTACTCTTGTACAAAGGAGTGCACCTTATAGCAATACGTGCTACTATTATTCCAAGAAATCCGAACTAAATAAAGTTTAGGTAGTTTTGGGTGTTTTGGGGTGATATAGGGTGATTTTTGGGTCTATTTAGGTCATTAGATTTACTCCTATTCACTCGACCGCATCTCATAACATATCCCCATCATGCTGTAGGCCACCGAGTCACATAGCAACCACGTGCCACCATAGAAGCCATGGTCACGGCCTCCAGTAAACAAAATGCACGACGGAAACACGTGTCACCTAACAACTCGCAATGCGCAAGCGCACTGACACCACATATCACCATGGGGATGACATCAGAAGATGGTTGCTCGCGCGGGCTACCATAACAGCCAAACATGACGTCACTGGATCACGTGATTATGACGTCACATGAGATCCGCTCTCCAACAATTCTTGTTTGATAGAACTCACTGAGGTCTGTCAAACAAAATTGAATTACTTAAATTTCTGGTTGCATTATGGGAACAATTCGCAACTTGAAACTTTTAAATGTTGACATCCGGATGCAGTGCATCAATAAACAGATAACAATGGTCCCTGTCTGATTCTTCACCAAAAAATCTCAATCAGATTGTGGCGTAAACTGTCATTCAGTAGATTAGTCTTTCCGTAGTTCGCAGTTGGATATTGTTTTAATCCACCCCTCTTCCTCCACTCCCTCCTCCTTAACCCTTTGAACCCGAGCGATCGCTTTTCCGGCCAGGAACATGAGGCGCCATAACGTCATTATATAGGATGGCTGTTCAGTAAATGTATGGGGTAGACCAATCAGTATTTTCAACGTGCAGCCCCGAGGCTGCACGTAGAAAATACAGATTGGTCTACCCCAAATAATGAAATGGACTCTCCGAATTGCTGCCTTTGAAGTAACATGGAAGCTACCACTAGAGTTCAAAGGGTTAAACAACAAACACCCCCACAAATCATTGCGATTGGTCAGCAGTTGGTGGCAATGAATGTTTACGAAGATTTGAAAAGAATTCGAGTAATTTTAGAAAGGAGTTTTGTTTTAACTCCTTACACGCTGCTCGCAGATATTCCTGCCCAAGAGAGGAAATCCCTCACCACTAACATTAGTATAATTTGAATATTTATTACCAAATTGTCCACTGTAAACTGATTTTTTAACAAAGATTTCTTAGAAAAGTTCTCATTAATTTTTCATCAAATCTGGTCTTGGCATCTTCATAGCAGCTAAGACTAGACTTAATGAAAAATATTTTTAAAAATACTCAGCGGATAAAGAGTTAAATGTTTTAGGTTAATGGAAAGTGTCGGAGATAAGCGTGTTGATGGGCGGAAGGTACCATGGACGAGAATCGCAGTACGGCGGCCGTACTGTAAGCACGAGTACCAAGTCTAAACTATAGAAATTAGTATAACACAAACTATTTTTACCGACTGGCCTGTCGTGTGGCTGGTATATTTTCATTAGAGTTCCCAAGAGACAGAAGTACAAACAATAAATTTACAAATTCCGACAAAAATATATGTGCGTATACATTCACAAACAACTGTGACATATTGCGTTTATCAGAAATATAGAACCTCCCTCAAACAATGACCCTGACCGCCCAGGAAAAAACAGAGAAAAAAATCCACGTTGTGGCCAAAAATGCTCTAGAAACCTGTGACCAAAAGCTGGGATAATTTGATCTCTGTCAATGCCATCTCGAGAGAATTCACTTGGACTTGTGAACAATAGACTGATGAGAAAAAATATCTCGAAAATACACCCCATTTTCAATCTAAGATGAACAGTTTTATATCAGGCTTCAAATAAACGAATAATCTCAAAGGATTGATATGTCACAAAATCCTAAAACACACTGAGTTGTAGTTCAGTGTTTAGTCATTTCTAGCACAGGCTAGAAATGACTAAACACTAAATTGCAACTCAGTCTCAACCAACCGTTATGTCCCAATTTTCCAATCAGCCATTGGTTTAGCAATACCCGTACCCCTATACCGATTAATCTAGCGTCCAGACAAAACGTTTCCGCTATTCTACGAAACACGGAAAAGTACATGTCTAAACTATAGAAATTAGTATATAACACAAACTAATTTTGCCGACTAGCCTATCGTGTTGCTGGTATAGAAAAAATTCAAAGAACGGAAGCGATATGAATTAAGAAATGAATGTATAAGTATTATTCAAACTTTAATTTTTAAATTAAAGACCTAAACTCTGAGAAACTTGAAGCCGGTACTCATAAGAATCAGTGACATATCCATCCTCACTCACGTCATTCCTCCACCTGCCATGTCGCTTCCAATAACGATCATTCACCCCAGCGTTTGCAGCTGCTGAGGCACCACCAGATCGTAAAGAGTGAAGACCTAAATTTGCGTCAGGAAGTACTAATTTTAACCTTCCCAGAAGCACTTCCCTAACTCTAGTATAAATGAGGCTCTTGTTCTTGTATACCAGGCAGCACTTTTTATTCGACCTAAATATAGGCCTAAATAAAAAATTCTTGAAGGCCCAGCCGCAGTTCGGCTAATCTCATTTTCCTCAAAAACATGCTGTGGGGACAAGCTGACGTGACTCTTCTGACAATTAACACCTCTTTACCTTGCCTGTATTGCCGGATATACAACAACAAGAACCCATCCGAGTTTCAAAATAACATCGTTGCAAGTAAGGGAAATTAATTCCCTGAATCTCAAAAAACCTGAAAAACTCAATAATAACATTGTAAGAACTCGAACGACCATTAAATCATCCGAATCTTTGAAAATGTCACACAGTTCAATTAAACTGTCAGAAGAAACAGGTTCCTTTTTATGAACTGGAGTGGAACGAATTCTCTTTGCTGCTTCCTGTAGCTCCGTGACTAGAGAATTACCCGTAGGATCAAAAAAAATTGTTAGTTAAGTTTATGTGCCCACTTAATTCCATACACCGCTCCGTTTATAACATTATGAGAAGCACCGGAGTCAAGTAAATGAGTAAGAAAAAGAGCAACATGCACTGGCTGTCCCGGTAAAGTATGGAATTTATGTACTAAGCAATTCCCACCTCTTGAAACTGTTGAAATATTTAGTCACTGTCGCTGAACTCGATTGTAAAAGATACACCGACATGTTGTCCGCCAATCTCGACAAATCATCTGTCATTTCAACACCACTCTCCATCACAGACTTTACAACATTTTTCTTCAAGTTTAATCCTGAAGAAAGAAAAAAAAAATAAATATGATCATTGAAAATCTACCTGGTATGCTAATAACGTGAAACGTAAATGTTTTTCAACGAATATTCCGTTTCTCAATTTTCCCCTGCAAGTAACCCCACATGTAGGTAACACTCTGAAACCTCTAATAGCATGCGCATAGTTTGCATCTTCACAACCAATGAAATGCCAAAATGGAGCAGATTTCCACCTTGGTACAATAAGAGTACCCCGACTTTTTTCTGTTTCCAACTTTCCTAAAACTCTCAAAATGAACTTGGGTGGTGGAACCAACCAATTATTTTATCCACCCCAATACTACTTAAAAGCGCCAATCCCATCTCTACCAGGGCATCAAAACCGAGAATTGAACCGCTTGCACTTCGTGTTATAATGATAAGCAAATCTGTCAAATGTATGAGGCCCCCAAACCCGATCTGTTACTTTATACAACCAATACTGAATTCCCCAGCCGTCACAATCCTTCAACCTACTAAGTTTATCCGCCTCCTTATTTTGGTCCCTAGGAATCCATTTTGGAATTATTTTAATATGGCTTTCCTTACAAGCACTATTTATGGATAATGCAACAGCTTGCAAATCTTTCTTCTTACTACCAACGTTAATAATATCTGTAACATTCTTGTTATCTGTTAACACTCTCACCTGTTGCCCGCTGAGCACATTTGAAGAATGCCTCACTAATGTCAAGGTGATAGCTAAAAGTTGCGATTTTGTTGTATAAAAGTGTAAATATTTTCTATATTTTTTCTGAATGGGTTAAACATAAAACTTAAAGATAGATATGTGACGGACCCCAAAACAGGTTTGTCAGAGATTCTAAATGAGGCATGAAATTTAATGTCTATTATGGCGCACGTGTTCAACGCCATATGGGCTTCTGATAACAGATCAATAGCAAGAGAGACAATATTCTCTTCTGTAATCATTATCTGGGTAATTAAAGCCAGTTAAAATCTAATTGTAGAATCCAGTGCATCACACATGTTCTGGACACACACACCCATATTACGCATCTATCCTGTCTCCGAAATGTCAAAAGAGACCAAAATGCGAGTCTTTCAAAGGAACTTTAAAGCGAGTGTTAAATTAAGATAGATCTAAGCGACCAAGTTCAAGAGAAGCGATTAACCGAGAATAAATGTTCTGGCTCTCTAAATAAAAATCGGGGGATTTCTCGAAAAATTCATTCCAGCCAATTCCAGTCGGAAGGTGTGTAAGGCTGTGGGTCGTTGCGAATAGATGGGGAGGTCCCATGCTATAGGTTAGAGAAGGTGCCGCATCGGTGCGAAAGTAAAGGCACGTTGTAGGGGAGCCACAGAGCTCATATTGAGAATAGGAGCAGTCACGGGCCAAGTCGGTGGCCATACATGAGAATAGGAACAGGAACATGAAGTACGAGCTCAGGGAGCTATATGCATTTAGGTAAACGGCATTACCTGTTTTAGAAGCAGAATTCTGAGAGGCAGTTGGCCTGAGGGCACTCAGAGAAGGTCCGAAGAATAACTTAACCCCGTGAGAGGCAAACAAAGCGCAAAGTGATCGTGAACTGTGGTAGACGCCGATTGAATTGTGGTTGAACTGTGAGAACGCTGATAGATTCGCACAAGCTGAACATTACAGGTGTTAAGCCCGACTGACGGTGAAGTTAACCCTGCGCTGCGAGGAGGAAGCAACGAGAAGTGAATAGACACTTCATATTCATCACAAACCGTGAGAAGATGAAGATGATGTGAGGTCGATCCATCAGACACAGCTAGCTATGGGAGACGTCGAGGGCCCTAAAGAATAAACTTTTATTCGCGTAATTAGTGTTTTCTTTGGGATAATTTTGTGAGTAATTTGTTTGATATTATATTTCTTCGTACATGTAAATAAATAATCTTTTCAGTGAATTATCGTTGATCACCCTTTGGCGTTGTAAGCCACAGGCACCTTCAGGAATCCTAAGAGTCCCAAGCGGATAGGGCATTGATAAGATGGCAAGGTTTACGATCGAACCGGGGTTCAGACGACAGTCACTGGAAGTCGACTGAGCACCGATAACATAAATTTTCCTCCATCACTCAACCCCGTAATCCTGCGACAACTAACCTGTGGACAGCTTCGAGCTCTCTCCATGTAGAAGTCAATATTTTTTCCTCGCCTGTCCGAATTCCGAAAACCATTTCCAGAATTTCATAAGGGGAACCTCCCCTCAAAATAATACCATCAGGAGCCCCACTCCCGAAATCTGGACCTTTAATGTCTTGCAAAATACTAGCACAATAACCAGTCAGATTTGTTACTGTTTTAGGATACTCACTCCTTAAAACACCAATGACTTCACTGTTTGCATTCAGTCCATCAGAAGCCCCACCTCCGATCAAGTCCTCATTAAGGACACCCACACAAGGGTATACAAAACCGTCATAACCGACGGCCGAAGCGTCAGCTCTCAACTCATATTTACAGACATCACAACTACTAAATTGTTCTAAACAAATACCCCTCTCTTGGAGGTGATTACAATTTTCAAACCGGTAATCTAACTCATCCAATGAAATTTGAACAGGGGCATTCCAAATTTCCAACTTGCCCTCGCGGCGATACATGAACACAGACTTCTTGTCTTTAACCCTTTACCTAACATGAAAAGCAGACGACACTTGGCAAAAAAATTCTTGAATAACTATTTTTTTTCATTTTTTGTCTCAAAAACATAGGTTATGACCCCTCGTTGGAACGAGCTCGACGAGCTCGTTCCAACGAGGGGTCATAACCTATGTTTTTGAGACAAAAAGTGAAAAAATAATGAAAATTAATTGGCGATTTTTGAGAGTAGCGCTGGCCGGTTTTGGCCGTTACGTTGGGTAAAGGGTTAATCTAACAATGTCACCAAACACAAACTGTGTAGAAATAATTTGACCCACTACTTTTGCCACCAACCTTGCTTTTACCAAACCTCCAGTTCGATTCACTTCCTTCAATAAACTATCAATACACTCAACCATTCTTGTCTCTCTCAGAGGTTATTAGGTGCCGTGTTCAGTATCCCATTCTAAACCTAACCAAGTTACTTTCTGACATGGTTCTCAAATGCACTTTTCCTTTGAAAAAAGAAAGCCCAAATCCTCCAAAAGTGATCTTACCTGTGTACTGTAATGTTTCGTTTCCTCGTAAGTACTGGCAGATCCAACGCCGTCATCCAAAAACAAAACAATCGAACTGTTTTCCTGTCTCAAACATTTGACCACTTCCCTCAAAACTTCAGTAAAAATATAACTAGCGGTCGAAATTCCAAAAGGAAGGACACGGAAAACAAAATAAGAAACATCACTATTAAAGTTCCAGGCAACACCAAGATACTTTCTATCAGGCGGAAACATTTCAATATGATGATAACCAGATTTGAAATCAAAAGTGAATAATCACTAATGTCGATCAGTTGACCAAAAACGGACGCATCTTCATATTTGAATTTAAATTTATATAAATAGGTATTGAGATGTCTACATACAGATTATCACCACAGTGTGTGTCTCCGGGAATTCAGATCAAGTCGAGTTGTAGAAACAGAACAGTATTTCGACGAGCCCGTTAGGGCGAGTCGAAATGCGATTCTGTGCCCACAACGAGACTTGATCTAATTTCCGGAGACACACACTGTGGTGATGATAAATTTATCTCACAATATTAACCTCAAAATGTGTTATAAAACTATTTTAAGAGGAACTTTTTCATTTGCCTTATCGATGGAAAGAGAAAAATAGAATAGCGTTCATTGATCTCCATCTTGAGGTCAGTGATGACGTTACACTTCAGACAAAATTACGTTACTGGGATTCACTTTACTGAATACTGTCTTGCGAAGTGGAGCAACTGTGTGTTTCGTCAACGTGACTTTGGTTGTTACTTTTGCAATAATTACTGGTACTTCAAGAGAGAAGCCTCGACTCGAGCATTCAGGAAAATCCCAATAATAGGCTACAAACCAGCCCAAGATGCCGAAAAGTGCGCATAATTTAACTATTCGTTGAGTTAACTTCCCCAGTGACATTTTAGCATGCCGTGCATAATAAATACGTTACAGGGCGTTTAGTTGGCAGATACAGCGTCATATGCGGCTCTGAGAAAACAATATTAGTTTCGGCTTCGCCTCACCTAGTATTGTTTTCTCTGAAGGGAAAAACGCGAAGCGATCGAAAAATGATATTAATGCCGTTGTTTTGGCAACAGCAGAATCACGCGCTTGTATCAGGGGCCCTTGATACTGATTCGGAACAAGGGCCCAGATACATTAAACTTTAGTTGCGTAACAGTGCAAAAACGCCCCGATTGTGAGATAAATAGAGATTATCATAATTATGTGCATGTCCTGTGATTTGTATCAGATTCGAGGTGGCTTTGCCGGCGAGTTGTGATCCCATTTTTGGATTTTTTTTGACACCACCGAGAATCTGATACAAATCACAGGACGTGCACATTATCATGATAATTCATTTATCCAACAATTCTGTCACATAAACAGATTAAATCTTAATCCTTTACCCAACGTAACGGCCAAAACCGGCGTATGCTATTCTGAAAAATCGCCAATTAATTTTCATTATTTTTTCATTTTTTGTCTCCAAAACATAGGTTATGACCCCTCGTTGGAACGAGCTTGTCGAGCTCGTTCCAATGAGTGGTCATAACCTATGTTTTGGAGACAAAAAATGAAAAAAATTAATTTTTTTTGCAAGTGTCGTCTGCTTTTCATGATAAGTAAAGGGTTAAATTATTTTCAAACATTTTTGGGACATAATGTTCGGTCGACCACTGAGTCGCTCATAGAATGTATCTATGTGCCTGTTATGACAGCCCGTAGCGCTACCGGAAACGACTCGTCTATACGATACGGAATCAGAATGAGTCGTCTATATGATACGGAATCGGAACACATTATGTGGTACGTACCGTTTCTCGTGATTTTCAGGCCAAAATCTATATGATTGTTAGATAAAATCAAGTACCAATCGTGGTTTTCCAGGCCGATTAAATACTGTAGTCAACGGGTTAACTAAAAAAGGTGTTTCACTGATCTCCTCGATACACTTTAATCTTATTATTTTTTCCAAGTCACCAGTAACAAATTCTACATTCTGTAATGCCGATCTATTATTTTTCAACTGAACAGAAGGTGGAATGTCCAACAATGGAATTTTATACCCTTTTGAAATTACGTCGAGTACACTCACGCTCGATGTGATATTTTGTCAGACTGAATAACGGGATTTCAGACGACCAAACGGTGACACAAGTTCATCACGCAAACATCGCGACTGAACCTCAGTCTTTTCTGATATGCTTTCCAGATTACCGTTAGTTTTCTCGATGAAAGGTTCACCGCTATTAACGACAATTTCAGGGTTTTTTGCATTTGCTTTGTGTTCACTATCATTTGACTCAGTCATGACTGGGCTATTAACAAAACTAAATTTACTACTTATTTTAAGTTGTTTCTGGTTTGTAAAAGTGGAACATTCGCCCCTCCAGTGTACAGCAACCCCACATGCGAAACATTTTCCTGGTTTGTAATTGGATTCATGTTTTTTTTAAACTGACTCAGGAGCTTCATGAGGAACGTATCTAGAATCTTTTCTGGATTTTTTCAAACGATCAACTTTTATTTTCTTTGAGGCACGAGTTTGGGCTCTCCATATCTTCTTTTCATCTTCCGAATCATCCGCCAATGGACTCGCCACATACTCTTCCACAACTTTCCATTCATGCTCAGACGAATCAGCCAAAACTTTATTAATTTCTGTCTCCTCTCTATTAAAGCCATACCTTCACTGGTGAGTTCTTTTGCTTGTCCAACCTCTTGGAATGTAAATTTTATCAGAGGATAGATTATTGTGTACCTGCTGAAAAGTCGAATGCACTTTTGTATTATGTTTATGCTGATCCTCACAGCTTTTCTTGTTAAACTTGTTTGCGTCTCCAAGGTGATGCTGGATAGAAACTGAGCATTTGAAATATCTTTGTTCGACGAATTTATACTCTGTTGAAAGCTGTCAAGTCTACTGTTCAACAAAAGTTTCATACTATCTAAAAGCTTATTTTGAGATGTGAAAACTGCTTTTTCAACCTCTGCTGCAGTAACTTGCTGTGTTTTCGCGTCCACGATAACAAAGAGAACAAATAATTGACGTGTGAGACCAGCTGAGCACAGGAACACTAAACTGCAACTCAGTCTCAAACAACCGTTATGTCCCAATTTTCCAATCAGCCATTGGTTAAGCAATACACGTACCCCTATACCGATTAATCTAGCGTTCAGACAAAACTTTTCCGCTATTCTACGAAACGCGGAAAAGTACATCTCGTCGCCTGAGTGCTAGAATGGTCTATATCCCCTATGGGACTATGTATTATCTCCCCTATGGGACATAGAACATTCAAGCACTCAGGCGACGATATCTCGAATCGAAGGAAGGTACATGTAGCCCAAGAACATTACGTTTCACTAGGGAAAAAAATCGGAGAAAGCTGATTTTTTCAGGGAATGTCGAGTACATGTCACTGAACGATTAGACAAAAGTCCCCTAAAATCCCAGTTGAGCTTTTTTTTATACAGCCTTTTTTCGAAAACGCGTTTGAAAAAAATAAAAAAAAATCGCACGAACTTTGTAACCTCGAATTGATCCAAATGTATTTTTTGTTTACGCGTATTTCGAGCTACATAATGTCTAATATACATTTACCTAGAGGAAAATGTGCATTCTGTGACAATTTCTGCGAAAAATTATTGAAAATTCACAAAAAAGTATCGGATTTACGCAAAAAATGACGATTTTCCTAACGGATTTGCCCAAAGGGTCGTAGTACAGAACGGGATGTTAGTTGGACAGACGATAAAAAATCCCCCACCATTTGAAGACTTTTATCATTGCTTACAAAATAGACATTATGGAAGACCCCCTCTGCGTCTGGCCGAGTTCCCCTTTTGGCATAAAATTCGTCAGCATGAGAACTCAACTATTTTCGGGCTTGGGACCGAACAGACACGTCTGTGTCTGGCAGCATTAGATCAATAAATAATATTTAGAGAATGTACAAAAATCAATAAATAATATTTACAGAATGTACAAATCAATCAACTATTATCAACGCTATATACAGAAATGACATGACCTATATACATATTATTCATCGAACTCAGAAATTTCCGACAGGACAGTGTTTCTGTGGTTGTTACAAGAATCCGAATTGCAATTACACAAACCTGAGCAAGAGAGTCCTGCCTTCTTACACCCACACCTTTTTGTACAAGCACTCTTGCAACCACAACTGATCAGATTTAGTAGGTTATCGGGGGCACATGGCTTTGTGGCTGCAGTCGGTACAAGAAGTCCATTGTCTAGCGACCACCCCCAATCCGTCGGAGGAAGCGAAGTGCCCAGCCATTGTTGGACCTGGAGATAACATCTGTAGACATGTTGTTGTGCAGCATCGCTGCTTGGTGGGAGTGAGGCTAGGTCTATGGGTTTATTCAGTTTAGATTTTGCTACACAACGCTTGTAAGTGACATATCTATATTGGTCGAGAGAGGAAACAGTTTTACTCCCGTATAAGATCAGGAGAAGTTGTTCCCCGGCAACGGCTACTGCACTTGGTGTACTGTCATCCGCCAAAATTGTGTTAACATACTGTTGTGAGTCGCTAGTAACATCGGAGACAATTGTACTGAATACTTTCTTCTCACCAACTCGAAAGAGTGCAGAAGTAGTGTCACAACCACTTATAGAATGTGCTACAAGGAGGTTGCTTCTATGGTCACCCATTTTGGTTGCTATTTCACTAACTGAAACTAGTAAGTTTGGGATAATGGAATACATTATGTGAATATTACATCCCGGTTGAACTCGTGAGGTAAGAATGACTAACAAGTCTGTGTCTGTTCTCACAACGACAACATTGTTGTCATCTTGAGCGATGTCAAGTGCAGTTTCGGCTATCAATACATCAGCATCAGCCTCAGCCTCGGCCTGCTTGGACTGAATATTGATAGCAGATAGCTCCCGCATTAGAAGATCGATCAGTTGGGTTTTGTTCTTGGCATTTGCAAGGAAATCGGATTGGGGTGTGGTGGTTGGTAACTCGGGTGAGATATTGATATCAATGGAATACCTGTCTTTAGATCTACGGGCTTATTCCATGCCCTTTGTCGACATTGTACAAGCATAACCATCAAAAACAACCACGACGTTCGCCCCAAAATGTCTCACTAGATAATTGGAATATTATGTACATATGTCCTTATATGACGACTGTTTAGGCCATACAACTGCCCTCAATAAAAATCCACCATCTACAACAAACAGAGAATGTTCTGGGATTTTAGTTTGCTCGGATGTTTTGAGGATCTTACCGAGCGTGCTTTTCTGTGTCTTCCTCATTCCAGCAGAATCAAACAATGCTGGTGGTTTCGGGGCGAGTTCATATTTGAGATACTCTTCCATCTCTTCTTGTGACTGAATAACACATGTGATGCGGTTGAACAGAATTGTGGGGTCAATCACTACCTTACTTCCACGGACTTTGATGCTATTTGCCATCGATGCGAAAGACTTCACAGTGTCAACACGTCGTAGTTTGATGCTGTTGAACGTTTTGCTTACAACATTCGATACGCAACATTCACCAATTTTGCGAACTTGGTCACAGTTCACAGTTTCGTCGGCCACAAGCCCGGTCGCTATAGAGACTAATTGTAGTGGATCTCTATTCTGAAAGGGGGAATGCACTCTGAGCCAGTTCAATAATTTGGTGATATCATTGGCATCAGTCAATTGTGAACTTTGACGGAGATCCCGATGTTGTTCGCCATGACCAGTGTGAACATGAACAAAATTTTCGAGAGCATTACATATCGGAAGGCAAATAGGTAGTCCATGTACCCATTTCGCAACAGTGCTATCGGTTATTCCCCTGCCATGTGTGAGACCACCAGGGAGCTTGAACATTCTCATTAAACACTGCTCTATGGTCTGATCAGAATATATCCCGTCCCAGAATTTATCTGAGCGCCTTATGGTAAAGTAACCTTTCTCAGTGAACAACTTCAAATCATCCTGTTGCATTATTTCTGTTAGCTCATTCATCTGCTGCAAATAGAGATGAGAACTTTTTGCGTATGCAAAATGACCACCTGCGTGAAATACTGGAATCATATTGCGAACACAATATGTGTGGAGTTCCCAGTCGCCTGTGCGCTCTGCTCTCAAGAACAACTGGAGAAGACCTATTTGCTCGTAGTATTGTACCCAAAGCTTTCCTGTGCGTCAACGGGCGCATTCTGGAGCAGTTCGTGTAATTTTGACAGTAGATGGTTCAAGGGCGTGCACACATTACATGCCAATGCATCTTGAGTGTAGGCGAACACCACATTATGTGATTTAATCGAACATGGAAATTGAAACAATGATGCCATAATACGGTATTTGAATGAGAAAAGTCGATGCCGTTTGAATTTGAGTTTAGGGGGTATGGTTAATATTTCACACGTTTCACCAGTTCATTATGGATAAAATGACTATTGTTATATATCATTATAAAGCCACTGCTTTTCTGCAATTTTTGATATATAATTTAACTCCCAAAGTGGTCGTAGATTTGATTTAATGGACGTTGTGTACCGTTGTGTGTATGAAAACAATAACTTTTTTTTCGTAATTTTGTACATTTTCGTGAATATTTCACCATTGAGTGTGAGGATTGGTACAAAGTTGGCATTTTCTGTTGGGGATATGTATTCTCAATATAATTCAGCACGATATTTATGATTCTCACCCTACTAAGGCGAATAAGAATGAGAAATATGGAGCTGGGTCGAATTTTTTTAAAAAAAATTTTTTTCATCAAAAAAACGCTATAACTAAAAAAGCTCAACTCGGATTCGCGGAGACTTTTCACACTTTATCCGCAATGTGTGTCCCGGAAACATATAAAAAAATCAGCTTTCTCCGATTTTTTTCCTTACTTTCTCATTTTTATGTCTAATGTGCCTGGACTAAATGTTAACGTCTAGAATCCACCACAATGCTCTCTGACTTACATTATTACCTCGTTTCATAGGCGTATATATCCTTTGTTCACTCCGTGACATTCTCTGCTCAACTCCACGGAGCAAACTGCCGGTGCTCCACAAACGTGCACACAAGGCAAGCCCCTGAACAGGTCCCTATTTTACACTAGGTACGGCGAGGATTGCGTAGTACTGGTGAACATACCCAACGTTCATAGCTCACACGTACAACGTCGCAGAATCACACACTCAAACTTTGCTGATCGCACACCAATCACTACTACGGGAAGCACCCGAATCAATCGGTGAATGGTCACCCGACCAAGGATTAACCGGGCTCGACGTTGCTTAACATCGGTGATCTAACGAGAACCGGTCTCGCTTCGCCAGTGCTCTCAGAGTAGATATGTGTTCGCGTCAGCTGCAAACTAGCATATACAGGGTTTACTGTCTGTTTTTGTTCATGGAAACTAAATACAGAAACTGAGAAGTACTTGAGAAAAAGGCAACGTTCGTCATACCGATGAGGTAATGTTTGATATTACCATTTATCATATGACTAGTCCGTTTTGTTCACTTTAAAACATTTGATATTTTGTTTTCATATTAATCAGTGATAAATAAATCCATCCGTCAATTTCATTGGTCAGTTTCAAAACTAGACAATTTAATTGGCTGAACAAAATACAACTAGGCCACATCTTCATAATTTGCATAATTAGAGTTGGGAGATTTCATTGCTCAATTTCAAAACTGGACGATTTGATTGGCTAAACAAAATACAACTGGGTCGCATAATTTCATTAGGGAGAATTTACGTTATCTGTCCTATTTTGGGTGGGTTATATTGTATTAATCTTTTACCTGCAAGAAAAACGCAATTCATGTTTTTTATATTTTCACTTTTTGCTTCCAAAACATAGGTTATGACCCCTCATTGGAACGAGCTCGACGAGCTCGTTCCAATGAGGGGTCATAACCTATATTTTGGAAGCAAAAAATGAAAATTTTAGTAAAACGAGGATGTTTTTTCCAAGTGCCGTCTGCAACTCAAGTTAGGTGATGGGTTAAAAAGTCATACTAAGTGGCTAATTTGTGCATGTGTGTGTCATATGATAAATAGAATATGAAATGAGTGTTTTTCTCATGTAATATTTATGAAACTCGTCCGAATTTTCCGTTTGGGCTCGCCAAAGGCTCGCCAAAATGGAAAATTCTTAGGCTCGTTTCATAAATATTATATGAGAAAAACACTCATTCCATATCCTCTATATATTATCATATCACACATACTATAAAAATGTTAATTTGTATACATATAACACCATGTAGTTGGTATACATATGATAGAATAAAGATTACCAAGGAACGAAATATCCGAGTGGGGCTATTTCTCGCGATTTTCGTACATTTTGTGCCTCTGTTTGCCACACATTCGTTTTGTGCTCAAAGAGAACTCGATATTTAAAACCCAAGACAAACGAATTTGTGGTGGACACACAATAAACATTGGGAAACTGGAAAAATGTGACTTCCTCTTCAGATTACAAGTGACAAGCAAGATACACCTGTGGCGATATGATGCATTCACCATAGAGACAGCCGGATGTACTCGAAAAGCTCTTTTAATAGTCACCATAAGTTCCCCGGAAAGGCTGACCAGAGCGGACGTTACAACCGTAACTTATTCCGGGTTCCTTATTTGACATTCGTTATCAACCGATTTTCGGTTGATAACGAATGTCGAACAAGGAACCGGGAATATGTGACAGTTGTCACGTCCGCCTGACCAGAGACATAGAGTTAGTGATGTATTATTTTTTTTATTATCTGGAGATAGAGTAATGGAGGAAATAGGTTTTATTTCGTTTTAAGATGATTCATGTGGTAATATTTATAGAACACGAGGTAATAAGTGTCATTGTGGGTAGGAGTTATCATCAATCCACTTCTGAAGTGACAAATATACAATTTAGTAAGTATGTCTTGGCTTGTCGATTTCAACAGCTGTTATATGTGATATATAACCACTAAAAGGTCCTCCAAAAGATTTGTATATAAATATATATATATGTAGGCCCACAGCCAAAAGAGACACACGAACGAAACGTCGACCGCTTTCGAAAAAATTGTCGTAGGAGGAATATCACAAAATGAAAGCCACAGTTCTGGTGTTCCATTCGCCGCCTGTTGTCCATAACTGTGGTAGCAATGCGCAAGGAAGTCACTGTCGGATCTAGAAACTGTGATTAAATTTTGTATACATGATGTGTGTGTTGGGAGAGGGGGGGGGGGGGGGGGCGGTGAGAGTCCATTACAAATCGTCGAGGGATACAGGGCAGACAGAGTTTCTAGTTTCTATAGTTGGTGTTCTACGAGTACCTTATAATCGTGTTTCAGTGTACACAGAGTTTCTACTTGGTGTTCTACGAGTATCTTATAAGAGTATTTCAGTGTGCACCATGGCATTTTTCCAAAAGTACCGTGGGCTTTTCGTTGAATTTACCGCCACTTTGTCGCACGTGAGCTCACTAGCATTAGAAGAATTTGTAAAAATAAGTGAAAGGATTAAAATATGAAAACTCAGTTTACCTGAAAAACAACAAAATATTTGAGTGCGTCCACTTCGGAACATTTTAGGGGTGGCAAGCATCGTGTCCGTCCCCGTCTGACCCCGTACCTGAAAGCGACTTAAAGTGAAAGTCATTGCTCACTACATGTAATCTGAGAGAGTTGAACGATGCGATAATGATATTCAACATATTGTTTTTCTTTTCAGCTAGCACCTTTGAAACAGTGTGATGTCCACAGTACTAGCCTTAACCCAACGTAACGGCCAAAACCAACCAGCGCTAATTAATTTTCAACATTTTCCAATTAATTTTCAACATTTTTTCCATTTTTTGTCTCAAAAACATAGCTTATGACCCCTCTTTGGAACGAGCTCATCGAACTCGTTCCAATGAGGGTCATAACCTACGTTTTTGAGATAAAAACAATTTGTTATTTAAGAATTTTGTTTGCCAGTGTCGTCTGCTTTCCATGTTAGGTGAAGGGTCAGCGTTGCTGTAACATTGCCTTCACTGTTGACGGAGTGATTCCATTCTGGAAAATAGGGATTCGTGAAATGGACAACATTTGGGGAGAAGTACAACTCTTGAAACCCAGCAATACTGCACGATAGTGACTTATGCGCACTATTTTCAGTTCTAAGAAGAAGGCCATACAGTTGAGTCCTAAACCTCCATCACACAGTACAACTCGTGTGTATGTTTCATGGAGTTGTCTTCGGTCAGGTGCCTTGGTGTTTCTGGTGCCTTGATGTTCTAGTATTTTCAGGTGCCTTGGTGTTGTGGATTTCGTCCATATATACAAATACAAATGTGTAATTTAAGAAACTGCAAGGGCTGTTTTCATTTTTAAGCTCCAAACTGTCCTTTAGTCAGAGGCGTTCTGGCCGTATGGTCCACCGGGAAATTTACCGATGAGCCCCTATTGGGAGCCCCTTAAATTTACGCAACCCAACACTTAATGGCGCATGAAATTTCGTGAAAATAGTCAAAAGGCGAAATGGCTTTGAGATTGCATAGACTGTCGGTTTATCGAAATGCCCTCTATATGGGTTGCCATTGACAGTCCACATAGAGGACATTTCGATATACCAACCGTCTAGTCAAAAGTCTCTCCCACTGGGCTGAACTATGGTCGGCTTGATGAGTCCGGGGCTCCTTTTGGTGCCACCATTTTTGCCATATGAGTGGCAAGGATGATACAAAAATGCCATCCTAAATGTCCTCCATTTGGACAGCCACCGATCGCTCAGATGCATGAAAGCAGCGTTCTTTCGGTTCGAAAAATCAAACTTTCGTCCGGTTCTGGAGTACGTTTCCCGGTACCTTTTTTTGGCCCAGTCCGCCCTGCATTTAGTATTTTATGTATGATTATTTATTTATTTATTTATTGGTGTTTAACGTCACATACTTATGTACAATGGCTAATCGTGACCGTGACAGTTTTACGGGTGGAGGAAGCCGGAGTACCCGGAGAGAACCACCGCGCATCGACGAGCAATTGTCAGCTCCACAACATTCTAACTCTTTTCAAGCTCCACTCATGCAGGGTTACAGCGGTTGAAGACATGTGCACCGTCGACATGCAGTACGTCTTAGTACAGGGCGTCATCGTGCCCCCATGTAGGCAATCAGAATAAAGTGCCTTGCCCAAGGACACAACGCAGGTCGTTCCGGACGGGGATCGAATTCGGGACCTCTAGCATAGAAGTCCAACAGTCTACCATTGAGCCACCGCGCTCCCATTTTATATATGATAAAACTGTGTATATTTTAAAGATAATTAGCCTTGACATATGATTAGTTTCAGTTTAATGAGGATATTCCAATGATATGAGTAGCATGCAATGCGGTTTTCACCTCTATTTAGCGGTTCTCATGGGTGTGCTCATGTGACACCATAGTCACGTGACGCAGTTACGCCATGTTTGGTTGTCGTGGTAGCCCGCGTGAACTGCCATGTTATGACGTCGTCCATTTTGTATACTGGGGCCGGTCACTTTGGTTTCTATGGTCGCTATGTAACCCCAAAACCCACTAATAGGACAGAGGTGTGTTAAGAGATATTTCTGATGGAATATGAGTATATCTAATTACCACAAACAACCGGACAATCACTCCAAATCACCAAAAATGACTTGGCGAAGACCACATCTTGGGCTTATAAGAGTAACACGTAGTGCTGTAGGACTTATAGGTTACAGAACGTTGTGTTCGATTGAATAGGAGTATATTTAATGACCGCAAATAGCTCTACACTGACCCCAAATCGCCAAAAACTGTCTAAAATCACCGAAACGGGTTCGGATACCTGGCGAATCCTCTTTATAATAGAAGCACATAGTGTTATAGGGCTCTAAATAGTGCAGTGGTTCTGTTCGATTGTATAGAAGTATATCCAATTCTATTTACCATGCACAACCCGACAATCAACACAAATCACAAAACACGACTTGGCTCATTCCAGTAGTGACTGAAACAGGCATTACACCGACGACTCGCGAAAAGGCTGTTGAGTAGTGACTAGAACAAGCATCGCTTGGACGACTAGAATCCCATCGCACAAATGAGCTATCGAGGGACTCCACATAAGGCTCTGTGACTCATCTTGGAAAAGGGGATTCTATAACCACATCCACTGTTCTGTCCTGTGCTCGAGTGTTCTACCAGCCTTACAACCTTGTACCATTACCCTTGGCTACCACTGTTCTGCCCTGTGCTCGAGTGTTCTACCTTCCTTGCAGCCTTGTACCATTACTATTGACTCGTGGCATTTTGACTCTTGGTGCCTATTATTAGACTGCTGCTGTCACGGATATCATTTCATATCACTATCATACTTGTCCGGACTCCCACGTTGTGTCCTTGGGCAAGGCACTTAACCCCGATTGTCCACATGAGGACACGATGACGTCGTGCACTAAGGCGTACTGCACGTCGATGGTACGCATGTCTTCAACCAGTCTAACCCTGCCTGTGCTGCAGAGCGGAGTTACGATGTTGGGGAGCTGACAGCTGCTCGTCATTGCTCGGTGGTTCTGTCCGGGTACTCCGGCTTCCTCCACCCGTAAAACTGTCACCCGACACGATATGACCTTTGCTGTTAAAGTTAAACCTAAAATAAATAAATAAATAAATAAATAAATAAATAAATAAATAAATAAATAAATAAATCATACTTGTAATTTATAACTAAAAGCAGTCGAATTCAGTCTGCTTGCTCGAACAACTTTTACATACCTATTTCAAGTCCCCCTGTGGGCTATCGAGAAATGACTGGGGCAGGCATCGCTCGGACGACTCGAATCCATCGTCACGTGGTTATAGAATCTATGGTTATAGATTCCCTTTTTCCGAAATGAGTCATAGAGTCGTACGTGGAGTCACTCGGGCGAGCAAATTCTCCACAGCTCACTTAATTGTATATCTCTTAATTGAAGTACCCTGTTAACTGAATATAATTTCCAAACACAAACCCATTTACCACACCTCCTACACAAATTTAACCTGTTATTCGCATACAGGTTCTATAGTATACGCCTGTTAATTGAATAAAAAGTATTGTAACATGTTAAAACATTACCCTGACAGTCACCATATTATTTTTGTTTATAGACCTATTTGGCCTCAGTACATCCAACGCAGGCATTTAATTTATTATATTTATTCTATTATATCTTGTTTGACAGAGCTCCGCTCTGTCAAACAAGATATAATAAAATAAATGCTCAGTTTATCTCTAAAATACAGACAAGGGACAAATTCATGTTAATCAAATACGCCTGTTAATTGAATAATTTTCACTGGCAAGGTGGCTTTTCAATAGAGGAGATCAGTGTTCCCCATATTGGGTCACGTGAGGGAGGCATACGCCATTTTTGTTTCCAAAACACGTCGCATGTGGAATATTCAACGGGCACAATCCTGGCAAAAAAACAGCGGCGTGAACTCGACTCAACGCCAAATAAATATTTATTAGTATAAAACGCGCATGATCATTTGTGTTAAAGTTAACTTTTATATTAAGTATCAATTATAATATTATTAATAATCTTAACATTGTTCGACCGTAATTCTGTTCAAACATACGTCATGATAGTTATCACTCGACAATCAGTGAATACTGTTTTGTCGTATCGGACAGTTCATGATGTTTATCATCAGATGACAAAACACACGTTTCACATATTATTATTATTATTATTATTTATTATTATTATTATTATTATTATTATTATTATTATTTTATTTTTTTATTTTATTTTTTTTTTTATTCATTTATTTTTTTTTTTTTTTTTTTTTTGGGGGGGGGGGGGGTTAACGACAATTTCGACAGTCAGAGACATCTCATGTACAGTTGTACAGGTTGAGAAAGCCAGAGTACCCGGAGAGAACCACTGAGCAGCGGCGATCAACTGTCAGACTCCCCAACGTACTAACTCCGCTCAAGCTGGGATAGAATTAGTTGGAGACAAGTGCACCGTCTATGTGCAGTACTCAGCGTCACCATGTCCCCACGTGGGCACCCAGGATTAAGTGACTTGTCCAAGGACACAACATTGTAACCCCTAGTGAGTATCGAACCGTGAACCTTTCGGTTTGAAATCCAATGCAGTAACCACCGCTCTACCGTGTGGCACGTATATTATGTTCGTAATACTGAGCATGTGAAATCAGGCGCGGAAAAAAACCGGGCCGGCATAGGAGATAAGCTCCCCAATAAACACACTCAGCATAAGTTTAAAAGTTCGAGTGCAAGCAAATATAAGGTTTATTATCTGCTATTAACCCTTTACCCAACGTAACGCCCAAAACCGGCCAGCGCTATCTACAAAAATCATAATCCAATTTTCATTATTGTTTTCCATTTTTTGTCTCAAAAACATAGCTTATGGCCCTTCATTGGAACGAGCTCATCGAGCTCGTTCCAATGAGGGGTCATAAGCTACGTTTTTGAGACAAAAAAGAAAATATTTAGTTATTCAAAACTTTTATTTGCAAGTGTCGTCTGCCTTTCGTGTTAGGTAAAGGGTTAACCTGCAAATATAAGCAGATTTAGTCGTATTTCGCCAATGAATTCCTCATTCAGCCGGTTAGATCTACTTATTCTGCTTCCGTTTTACAAAGTAACGCTGCATGCATGCAACTGCACGCGGCGATACTTTGCACCTGCAATTTCTATTTGGAAATATTTATAGTTCCCCACCCCCATAAGCCACTGCTTTATTGGTGTTTAGTTTTTCCAAGTGTCCAGACGAGATAAGAATAGATGATATTTCATCCGAGAGCCCAACGGATATGATAAGAAAAAAAATGAATCGATCCACCTCGTTATTTTATCTTTATGACACTGGAAAACAAACCAAAATAATTCGTGTTTCGTTTGGGGTAATTATTTAGTTCTCTTTTGAAATAGCAACTGTTATTTGGCAAACAGCAGGAAACGATTTCTATATACAGTGGCGTAGGTGATGGGCCCGCAGGGTCCGCATTGCGGAAGGCCGGGAAGGGCCCCGGCTAGAAGGGGGGGCGGCCCCGTCTTGAAAGACGTCCCAAAGATGGAAGAAAGAGGGAAAGGTAGAGAGAGAGTGAGAGAGAGAGAGAGAGAGAGATAGTAAAAAAGAGTAGGGGACGGTGCCAGGTTGTGAATGTATTGATATGTTTACCTGCGTGACTGTTGCATAGTCCACAGTGTAACAAATATACATAATTCCAAACTCTCACTTCCACACGACGTACTCTTTGTAGTCTATGTATTATTCTGTTAAGTGAACGCTACATTATTGTAACTGATAGGGTTGAGAAATGAACAATATACATACATGGTGCCTCTCAAGTCACACGTGTTGGGCGTGCATGAGTGTATCGTTGGATGGCGGGGGTGAAACTTAAAACAATTAATGAAAAAATCTACAGAGTCGTACTTTTAGAATCGATCATATAGGCTATACCTTCATTTTATTTATGGCGTATGTCCTTCGTGAAATCACGTATGCTGTGCACGGTAACAACACTAAATTTGCTCCCGTTTTAAAGGCAACCACCATTATGAAAGGGCCCCCGTCTCTATCTCGCGGGTGGGGGGGGGGGGGGCACAAGATTTTCCGCTACGCCACTGTCTATATAATATGATACTTCGAGTTCAAATTGTTATCAAGATATATGCATGATATGTTAGTTATGATGTGGGGGTGCTCTTGCAAATGCATTAAATAATTTACCTGTTAATATTAACAACAATTATCTGAATGAAGAGGCAATTGGAAATTGAAACTTCATTTCCGGGTAATTGTGAGCGTCGAGAAAAATTGAAATGCTCAACACACAAGTTTGTTTGCATCTCATACTAAAGCTTTGTTATCTGTGTGAGATAAAATTCTTTGGGAATTTTTTAAAGCCTATAGCTTAGTTTCACGAACGAGATGATCTTTCCTTCCAACTGACTAGTCCGTAATTAAACTGTCAGCTCGATAAGAAACTATAATCCACCAAATCGGCTCAATAATTTCAACATGCTATTGAGCCGAAAAAATAATTTTGATTCTCAGGGCATTTTATTTCAATTCAGTGAGGAAGGGAGGGTTTTTTAATTTTTTCTGACCGTCTGGACTATGAATTATCAGGAATATTGCCATGCGATCCAGCCTCGAGTGTAATTTGTTATATATATAGTTCAGCGATCTGAGCGTAGCAGCTCCTCGACTTCGTGTGGTGGCGGCCACATTCCGACCGCTGAACTAAAGATATGCATTTTTCAACTTTTTTTCGATATTAAAATGCGAAGCAGGAGACGTATAATACCGTACATACAGATTATCATGATAATGTGCATGTCCTGTGTTTTGTATCAGATTCTCGGTGGTGTCCAGAATGGGATCTCAACGAGCCGGCTTTGCCGGCGAGTTGTGATCCCATTTTTGAACACCACCGAGAATCTGATACAAATCACAGGACATGCACATTATCATGACAATTCACTTATCTAACAATTCTGTCACATAAACAGATTAAATCTTAACCCTTTACCCATCGTAACGGTCAAAACCGTCGAGCTCGTTCCAATGAGTGGTCATAACCTATGTTTATGAGACAAAAAATGAAAAAAATTAGTTATTCAAGAATTGTTTTTGCAAGTGTCGTCTGCTTTTCATGTTATGTAAAGGGTTAAATTACTTTTAAACATTTTTGGGACAATGTACGGTCGATCACTGAAACGCATATAGAATGTATCCATGTGCCTGTTATGATAGCCCGTGACGCTACCGGAAACGAGTCGCCTATATGATACGGAATCAGAATGAGTCGTCTATATGATACGGAATCGGAACAAATTATGTGATACGTACCGTTTCTCGTGGTTTTCAGGCCAAAATCTATGTGGTTGTTAGATAAAAACGTTGATCAAACAGACAACATCTCTCGAATGAGGACGTCATTCAACGAATGCATACTGATAGTCAGAAACATATCCCTAACAGTGACATTTTCAATCGGGTGCTTGTATACACAAACGCACGCGTTCGTTTCGTTCAATTCGACGACTTCGTATATATTTTCGGAAACTTTGGAATTTTTTACCCAAATGTTTCAGTGAAGGACAATTCCCCTGAATCTGCTGTTTTTTCGTAGTTATGTTACAAGATAAACCATTACTGAAACCGACTCCCCAGGAGAGGGGCGGTGGAAGTTCGATAAAAGTGGAGGGGCACAAATTTACAATGCTATCATGGTTCGATCCAGTGTGAGAAAGGTTACAATTGTATATCGGTAAATGTACCATGACTTGCTATAATCTCTCGTTTAGGTGAATATGCCTCTCTGTCGTCACTGTCTTCTCCGTTTCTTCTACTTCAATTATCTTCCAACCCGAAGGCTAGCAATCCCACTTTCGGTCGCTTTGGTCCATTTCTTCTACTTCAAACATCTAGCTAGCCTTCGGGTTGGAAGATGGTTGAAGTAGAAGAAACGGACCAAAGCGAACGAAAGGGGAAATCTTTGGCTAAATAATTTGGATTTTCAAATAATTTTACAGGAATGCCTATATATTGACACTTATGCGTGCGCCCATTTTAGCTCATTGTGTAACTGCGAAATATATCTGTGGAAAAAGGTACACGGGCACGTGCCCCCTGTGCCCCCTGGCTAGATGGAGGCCCACGCTTCTTGACTCTAGATCGCGTTAAAATCGATTCGGGAATTTGCGACTGTACGTTTTTATCTGCAATCTCCAGACACCACTCAGAGAAAACAGTGCCAAGGCCGATTTATAATGCCACTTCACGGAGAAGGTGCCTTGATCATGTGGACAAAAATGCCGCTTAATTTCAACATTTTACGATGAAATTTAATTTTGAAGATTTTTGACCCTCTATCTGTTTAAACATCACCGCATTGAATGTATTATGTCAACATGAATACGACTGTGATGTTAAATAAATTCACGTATTCCGTTTGGTGGAGAGTAAAATATGAAAGTAGAATCTCTTGTAGTGTCTGAAATTGGATAGTCACGAAATGGGAGGTTATATATAGAATATACCCATAGTAGACTGGTGTACCAAATGTTCACCACGAGTGGTGAAGTGGTGTTAACCGTGAGCCTTCGGCGCGCGGTTAACACCACTTCACCACAAGTGGTGAACATTTGGTACACCAGGCTACTATGGACACATTTTATTTATACCATGATCGTCAAATTATTAAGAGTCGCTGTTATTTTTTCTCGATTTTACTGAGCAGCAGCCGTTCATACGTGAGAATTTGTTTTTTGTTTACATGAGCATCGGTGGGCGGAACTTCCGCTGTCAATTTTATCGCCGAGACGAAATGGAATAATAATAACATAATAACATACTATTTCGAGTTATGGATGCTTTATCAAGATGAGACAATCCACATTTGTTAATATTTGGCATCTTATGAGGTAAACCCATTTAAAAACGTAATAAACAATTGCCACTTTCATTTCACTCTTCGCGAGGCGACGTGCTATAAATTTAGACAAGTTCGCATTCAGGTCGATGTCACCAAAGGTCAACTTGGATGTAGTTCCACTGAATGTGTAAATTTTAACTATTGAAATCCCATTGCTGGCGTGTTCACCACGGTTGGTGTGTATAGCTAAATTTTATGTCATAGGATTTTCATATATTGTAGAATAGGTAATCATGGTATAAAATTCTGTTCACCGCCCACTCACCAGAAAAAGATGCTAGCATGACTGCTGCTTTTGGCATGACCCTTCCCCTATCGTCTCTTCAGATTCACTCGCACTCTTGTCCGACAACATGGACTCCAGAACAGCTGCACACACACACACATGCAGCCAAGCCAGAGTGGATACGGATAGGCAGTAGTCATGAGCAGCATAGACAATGTTCAACCCCCTCTCTCTGCCCAGAACAGATACCAGCATAGCTGCTGGATGCTGATTGTGCATTGACCCTGCCCCGACCGACTTACAACAAAAACTATATAATTACGCACTCTAATCTTTACCTAATCCACCTGCACACTGTAAACGAAATGGTAATACATAGAATCATTTAGTCTGGTATTATTAGTTACATAGTCAGCAAAGGACCGGCACGGAATGGTACCCGTACCCGGCCACTTACTGACCAGATTACGAATTTACCCCACCGACCGACAATCTTAAGAAAAAGTTAATAATTGAATAAAGCAATTTACATACATTTGCATACATTCACTGTCAATACCACCTAAAAGGAGTTAACAGAGTACTTTTAAACGTACAAAAATCACTTTTAAACTGTTGAGCAAACTGTAAAGAAAATGTTCGCTCCTGCATAAAAAAATCGGCAGAATAGTAAAAACAACAAAGAACTTTGGGGACTACAAATATTATTTTCTGTCCATTTTTCAAATGTTTAATGTTTAAATCAATAAATACAGGAGCTTGAAAATATGTTTGGAATTTAAATTCTCTTATTTGGTTTTAATTCAAATTTTGAAAATTCGAAGCAAGTGGGAAATGCATCAAAATAGTAATGTCGGCTACTCACCCAAGAAATATAACTCTAGGTCACCTTATATTAAAGTGACACACTCAGTGTACGTGATTTACCGCCGGTAAGCACGTGACATTCTTAGCCAATAAAATTGGAGGATATATCAACAAATTTGTCAGAAGTTGGGTAATAAAAAGTACATTTTCCTTAAGCCATTTTGTAATTTTGTGCAACCACAGAACGCCATCTGTGGATTTTAGGCTATAAGCTTGTTATTTATTTATTTATTTATTTATTTATTTATTTATTTATTTATTTATTTATTGGGGTTTAAGGTCATATACTTTTGCACAATGGCTAATCTTGACCGTAAGCGTGTTATTAGTAGTAGTAGTAGTAGTAGTAGTAGTACACGCTAAAAACTAAAGTGTTAAAAACTGCACTTGAAGTGCTGTATTTAACACTTACTAAGTGCTGAACTAGCACTTTGTTCAAGTGTAGATATCCCAGAACTTGACAGGTGTTACAATAATACCACTTGACAAGTGTAATGTCGCGACACTTGAAAGGAAACAACGCAGATGACGCGGATCAGGCTCGAACTCTCGAGCCTGATCCGCGTCATCTGCGTTGTGTCCTTTTAATAATGTTCCCACCAAGCGCAAATCAAATTATGGACGATTCTGGTAGAACCACCAATGCTAGACACATGGGAAGTGCCATCCATTCAAGTTTCAGATGTCTGACGATTGTAATGTCTAAGTGCTTAAAGCATTGCACTTTGAGTGTTAAACTCAAACCCTAAGAGTTAGAATGGGTTTAACACCTTGAAAGTGTTAGCTTTAACACTTTAGTTTTTAGTGTGCAGTATGGGTAATACGTGAAAACATAAAATAACGTAAAAACGTCAAAAAGCCACTCTAAATGAAAAAAACAAAAAAACACGTATTCTTTTAATTTTTCAGCTATACTAAATATTAAAATTTCGTGAAAATAATACGCATTTAATTTTTTCGGATTTTGATCTCCTGTGATGGGTCGGCTCGGCATTAATTGTAGAGAATTTCCCAGTTTGCCAACACACTTTTAGATGTGGTTTTTATTGAAGATCATTTTACGAAAGTCGCAGAAGATGAGCCTGAAAATAAAAGATTAAGTAAAAACGTGAAAGTCCCATCTCAAATACCGCGAATTGCAAAATGTAAAGACGATGTTGACAGGGCCAAATAACCAGGAACGGTGCGTCAACTTTCAAAGCTGTGTCATTTACAACTACAGTACAGTCGCCGTGGAGTAGTCTAAATCCATACGTGGGCAGTGATGTCCATGTAAGTGTTTACCACGTAATAAAAATTATCCTCAGCAAAATTTTAATTAATGAAGCACCGGATTGTTTTAGTGATTCATCAATTAAATATTTGAGGATTATTCCTATAATTGGTGTTAGGAATCTAATATTATTGCGTCCGTGGATATATTTGCCACTCGTGGAAAGTAACCAGTCCACGGCGGCCGTAGTGTACGAAGCTATAAATGTTACAACATTAACCTTTTCAATGAAAATTGTCCAAAATGGCCTAAAAGATAAAATAATACGCCTGGCGGCATTAAGTCATATCTCCGGTATTTCAACTCAGATTTTCACATTTTTTTTCATCTTAGTATTTGCAATCCTAAGTACTGACATGCCACTTGAGATGAATTAAAATGTCACTTGATTTCAACTTTATCCGTGAAAATTAGTTTTCGACGTTTTGCGAACCCAATCGCATGTAACGCCATAGCGTTAAATGTGTTACGCCAATCAAAATCAAACCCGGGAATCTACCATTCATGTATTAAGCTGTCTTTGGACTCTTGCAGCGGCATGTTTTATGGTTTGGGGGTTTGCATGTCACAAAATAATCGATCTTTCAAAACGTCAAAATTTGAAATGACGAAAAAACCGTCCAAAATGATGTTAAATCAAAAATCAAATAAATACAGGTCTTCTTTTTATTTTCTAAGCTCTACAACATACTACAATTTCATATAAATTGGAGGAATTTTAACCCTTTACCCAACGAATCGCCCGCATCCGCCCGCGTAATATGCAAATTCAGCAGTTGAAAAAATATTATTTTTCAAAAAATTTCAACAAAACCATATCATGTGACCCCTCGTTGGAACGAGCTCGTTCCAACGAGGGGTCACATGATATGGTTTTGTTAAAATTTTTTGAAACATTTGAAACATTTGAAAAAATGATATTTAAAATAATAAATTTTGATATCGTCTGCGTTGGGTAAAGGGTTCAAATAATTTGGACGTTGACGTCATACCGTCATCGCAACGGAATCAGCAGACAACATTTATGATAGTTGAAAACTAATAGTGCACACCCATGCAGTGGCGTGTGCGCACATAGGTAATGGGTACGTGTCCATGATTTTATAATTTTTCTATATACCATGCAGCAGAGTTTGGGGTGCCAGCAAAAAATCCAGAATCATTGTAACGGATATGTAATTGTTTTGGGCTTTTCAAAGGACATTCTGTAAAATATATTCTCGCAGATTGCTGGAAACTGTGATAAATAATTAAGTAATGAAGTGACTTTCGAAGTTAGGTAGTTGTTGGCGAGTTAGGTATTGTTTGAAAGTTCGAAGTGCCAATGCCGTCCGTTTCCGGTTTCGTCAGATTCAAAAGCTCAGTTTCAACTTTAATTAAGAACGTACACTTCACAAATTGTTGACAACGAATAAAAAATAAAACAAGTGATTTATTGACACTTGTAGTGGGCCTTTTTCATTTGTGGGGAACTTAGTGCGATTTCCTTAGAAACAGCCGGAGTTCGGATGAATTCAAGTTATGTTGACGTAAAGTCTGGGGAAATCTTTGTTCTCAAAACACGGGCATGCAGTCTTGTTGTAATAAATTTTTACAGAAACATACATGCACGCGAACAGCGATACCTATTCATTTATTTCCTAGATTTTTCTTCACAAGTTCACTGGACCCAGTCTATGAACTATTTTTACCAGTGATACAATACAATGCCAGTTTAAGACTGTCAGAATTACAGTGTAGCGGCCAGCCAATTTTGTGATCCGACGTGTTTTCCTAAAGGCTAAATACCAGAATCACTCAGAACGCCCATTTAAATTGCATGTACACTTCCTCTGTGTTTTGGTAAACAATGTTTTAATTCCTGGATGCTTTAGGCATTGCAACCAGAATAGAACTGAATTCATCTTCAAACTTGTCAATGTCGCCCTCCTCGTCTGACCAACATCTGGAGGTGGGGATTCTGATATTTAGACTTGAGTATGTTTCTCCAAAAATGGCAAAAAACGTCTGAAAAGCCTAAATACCAACCTCCCCAGAACCGACCTCTAAATAATATTTGGCACTACAGAATCAATATTTGATGGTTTTAGGCATTTTAATGGTGCTATGAGATAACATATGACCTGCACTGTCTTGCTGTTGGAAAAATATTCAAAAAATCAATGAGTAATGTTTTATCAGAGACACACCATGCCAATGACACAAAGTGCCTTAATTAAGAAATGTGAGGGATTTAAAAAAAATTTGTTTTCTTACAAATATTGCAAAATATTCATCAAACACAATGTGAAATATCTTAAGAAGCCAGAATGTGATTTAAAAACTATCAGAAATGTGAAATTTAATATAAGAGATTTGTTTTGTGTCAACATCAACTAATTTATGAATTATATCATAATTTGTGATGTAAGTCAGTGGGTATGCTGGGGGCCTAAGGGACACATTCAGGGCTATATTTTACCACATCAATATGTAGAAGAAAATTTGACATAATTTGTTGGATAAAATGGCACTGTCTATTGATATTGGTGATTTATATAGCTGCAACACCAGTTTTTAAATAAAAATTGACATTCATTTTGTTTTTGTGTGGAGTGGAGGGGTGGGTGGGTGGTGAACACCACTCTTTCTCTTGCAGTATGGTTAAATGAGACAGATTTTTCCCAAAACTATTGTCTGCTGATGCAGATTTTAGTTTTATTTTGGGATTGGGGTAGTTTTTAAAGAAAGCAGTGAATTCTCATGCAGAAATGACTCTTTTATCAAATGAAAGAGATAAAATGTATCTTTGGAAGGATTAGAATGCAGGTTAAAATCCCCCCTACAAAAAATACCCCCAATCATTTTTACACACTTAGCAAAAATTCCTCCCACAGTTTTTGAGTAGTACCACATTCTCTCACATTATTTTAACCCTTTACCCAACGTAACGGCCAAAACCGGCCAGCGCTATTCTCAAAATCGCCTATTAATTTTAATTATTTTTTCATTTTTTGTCTCAAAAACATAGGTTATGACCCCTCATTGGAACGAGCTCGTCGAGCTCGTTCCAATGAGGGGTCATAACCTATGTTTTTGAGACAAAAAATGAAAAAAAAATAGTTATTCAAGAATTTTTTTTGCAAGTGTCGTCTGCTTTTCATGTTAGGTAAAGGGTTAAGAGCAGTACAAAAATCCCCCTCCCGGCCTCTTACTCCAAAAGGTTAAAAGGTAGTCCAAAAGGATTTAAAAACTTATATATTTAATTTGTAAATTACATAAACACTCATCACTATTAAAACATGCCTCAATAACTATTTATCAACACAGTTATTTAGTTATTGGAGTTTAAAGACACTTTCAACAGCCAGTGTCACCTCATGTCGGACAGTTTTATGGGTAGAGAAAACGACGAGCTCGTTCCAATGAGGGGTCATAACCTATGTTTTTGAGACAAAAAATGAAAAAAAAATAGTTATTCAAGATTTTTTTTTGCAAGTGTCGTCTGCTTTTCATGTTAGGTAAAGGGTTAAGAGCAGTACAAAAATCCCCCTCCCGGCCTCTTACACCAAAAGGTTAAAAGGCAGTCCAAAAGGATTTAAAAACTTATATATTTAATTTGTAAATTACATAAACACTCATCACTATTTACAAGAAAACATGGGGTCTTCCCGTTTCGCCGATGTGATTCTAATGGGGTAGGTGTCAGTAATCCGCAGATCAAAGAAGTGCCGCGATAATTTGTTAATTTGGATGTTGGGAGATAATTTTTATCAATTTAACCCATGTACCACAGGGAAACTCACAAGTAACGACGAATTGATTGAATGTAATGTAATTTTTTTATTGATTTATCAACGCAATAAACGAGCAAGTATAATATAATAATATGAACATTTAAAGACATAAAGCACATTTTTTAAAAACCCGAATTTCGACTGAATGTAATGTAATTTTTTTATTGATTTATCAACGCAATAAACGAGCAAGTATAATATAATAATATGAACATTTAAAGACATAAAGCACATTTTTTAAAAACCCGAATTTCGACTGAATGTAATGTAATTTTTTTATTGATTTATCAACGCAATAAACGAGCAAGTATAATATAATAATATGAACATTTAAAGGCATAAAGCATATTTTTTAAAAACCCGAATTTCGACTGACTCTGTCTAAAAATAACAATAAACGAGCAAGTATAATATAATAATATGAACATTTAAAGGCATAAAGCACATTTTTTAAAAACCCGAATTTCGACTGACTCTGTCTAAAAATAACAATAAACGAGCAAGTATAATATAATAATATGAACATTTAAAGGCATAAAGCACATTTTTTAAAAACCCGAATTTCGACTGACTCTGTCTAAAAATGACAGTGCGTCAATCTGACCTTCCCTAAAGAGTCTTTTATAATAAGATAAAGCATTGTCGATGGCACGATACTTTTTTCTTCGTGGGGCCACCTTCCCACCATGTCTCAACTGCAGAATTGTTGATTCTGTGAATGCTTGTTCTTTCTTAATGAAATCAACTGAGAAGAACAAGTTAGGATGGGTTCCGGCAATTGCCTTCTTCAACTTGCTGTGCCATCCTTCTACATGATTTGTGGTGCGAGGGCCGACAGTCTCGTGATGGTTCCACACATTGAGGTTGCTACTCTCAACCCAGTTCGTCGTGACGTAGTCTGTGAACTTGGTAACTCTTGGGTCGACGTCTCTCTCCTCCAACGCATCTTCCCATGCCTCTAATACAAGAAGCCATACGTCGCTGACCATATGTGGTGGTACAAATGGAAGGCCGATAGCACGTCGAACGACCGCATGAATGTTGTCATCTTGCTTGTAATCGTCTCTGAGGCTGCACTTTTCTGTTGCATACTTGTACACTGCTTGGGCGTAGTGGAAGTGACAGCCTTTGATGGTCGCAGAAGAGAAAACTTGTCGTAAAGCATTTTGTGCAGCAGTTTCGAAATCAGTAAAGATTGTTGCTGGTTGTAGGTGAATGTCTAAAGATGAAGCCTTCTGGCGTATGGTGCTGAAGAATTTTATATAAGTTGACTTGGTTTTATTAGGCAGCAAGCCATAGACTAATGGCAACATCTTATTGTCGACGAAAGCATGGATGGTATACAGCTGATAAAAGAGTTTCGGTGATTTCTCAAATGTCCCATCACAGAAAAACGAAGTCGCTTCGTCGAGGAGGTGTAAGTTTGACGCTGTGCTGAAAATGAGGCAGTTGACGTCGCTTGGATCTGACAGTAAAAACTGATCTCCTGCAGTTGTTTCCTTGTAACTATCAGGTAAGCTGATTGCTGAGCGAGTTTTCGGAAGAGCCGGTATGGTTTTCGCACGAGACCTGTATAATGCTGATTTGATGCTATAGAATGTAGGAACTTTAGCAATGATGAGTGGGTCGGTATCCGATCTGAGAGAACCAAGCTCCTCTTGGTAAAGTGCGCTCACTGATTTGCTGTCGTGTCGAACGGTTTTCTTTAAAGAAGAATCTTTTTTAACGCAGTTCCAATGTATATTTGGTTGATTCTGAGACTTCACACGAAATTTATAACCACCATAAACTAAGTGTCTACCACCTCTCTTATTAGGGATGAAAGAAACATTTACTTGTTCACTTGCCATGATGAATTGAAGGAAATGTTGTTGATGTACAGCATGAAGGGTCATATTATATACTATTGAGATGTTTGAAGTTGTTTAGTTGTTTACAGTTGATCAATGTTAACTGATTGTTAATCACTTTGGGACCATGAACTCAGCCGGTGAAGAAGAGTTAATATCAATCAGTGGGATTAACAACTTGTTCACACCTCCACCGGCGATTAGTTTTGGTTTGTTTATTTAACCTCATCGGCGAAACGGGAATAAACCGAAAACATGCCTCAATAACTATTTATCAACATAGTTATTTAGTTATTGGAGTTTAAGGACACTTTCAACAGCCAGTGTCACCTCGTGTCGGACAGTTTTATGGGTAGAGAAAACTAAAGTGCACTGAGAGAACCACTGGGCAACAGTGAGCAATTATCCAACGTGCTAACTCCACACAAGCAAAGTTAGCATTGATTGAAGCGACAAGTGCTAGGCCTCAGGTGGTCAAAAGCTTCGGACATTTTTGTATGGCTTTAAATATACCTGTACTTCTAAAAAGTTAGGGGGTGGGGGGGATTTTTGTTCACCAGAAATTATGGAGGGAGGAACAAGGTGGGGGGGGGGGGATTTTGCGCATTGTGTGAAAATGATTGTGGGGTGGGGGGTGGGGATTTTTGCGCATTGTGTGAAAATGATTGTGGGGGGGGGGGGGGTAATTTTTGTCAGGGAAAAGTTTTGTAGGTTACCCTTTGAAAGGTTTGGGTTTGATTATAGGAAATAAGTAAATGTACATTGTAAATGTACACGTATTTTGGCTCCCAACACTGATTTAATTATATTTTTTTGGATATTACACATATTTCACTTTTAAATGTTCATTCGAGAACCACAGACTGAATAATACTGTTTTATTTTTGGAAAAGTTATATTTTTGTCACAGTCGGCAATAAAGGGCATTAAAGGCCATATATTGCCAAAAATAATGCAGTTAAATGCATCTTGAGCAAGTGTGGCATCCAGAACTGAGAAGCACACTATAACCTATGACAAATACATGTACACATGTAACCACCTTTTTTACCCTATTAACACATCTAATGAAACCATGCTTTCCCCTCATTGTACTTGTGATAGAGGGGATTCCAATTATATTCCAATCCTCTTCCAAATCACCATCCAAACATTTAGCCAGAAAACCCATACCTCACTTGTATTCGCTGAACAAGCTCATTCCAATAAGGGGGGCATAAGCTATGTTTTTGATGCCAAAAAATGCAAAAAAAAATTAACATTGAATGGCAATTTTGGTGAATGGTGCTAGCCGGTTTTGGCCATTACATTGAGTGAATGATTAATAGAAGCTTTCTCCATATTATGATGTTAACCCTTTACCAGCACTTTTGAATAACTAATTTCTTTTCATTTTTTTGCGTCAAAAACATAGTTATGACCTCCCACTGGATTGAGCTGAACGAGCTCATTCCCATGAGGGGTCATAAGCTATGTTTTTGGTGCAAAAATAATGAACATTGAATGGCAGTTTCGGTGAATGGTGCTAGCCTGTTTTGGCCATTACATTGAGTGAGTGATTAAAAATGTTAAAAAACAATTTCTTCATTCACAGAGTATTTTGGAACATAAATTTGGGGAAAGGGGGGTGGGGGGTACAGTGGGAAAAGTAACAAACTTGCAAATGTGAATGAATGGCTTCTGTGCACAGCTACCAATATAGTAGTCTGATATGTGTGCTGTCAGGGTCCCCATGTTATAGCACAAAACTGCATTGACAATTGTCCCTCTACCAACCATACTAAACCCTTCAGCTGATGAGAACGTTAACAGCATGCACTCTCAGTTTCCTATGATTTGCTTTAGTACTGCAGCACTCAGGGTCCACTGAGTTTTTTTCTTTTTTGACAACCCTGTCCTGGCTCTTCTCCCTATATTTTTCATTGTATGTCAGTCAGTATCCCTATGTACATGTAGAATGTCACTTTCAAAATATGTGATTGCATGTCTATCTGTCCATCATACCATTCCTATGTACATGTAGACTGTCTCTTTCAAGATATGTGATTGCATGTCTGTCTGTCCATCATGCAAAGTGTTGGTTTGTTTCCATTTGCATATTTCTACATTTTCAATAACTGGCAATTGACCGCCCCCCCCCCCCCCCCCCCCCCCCACACACACACCCATACACAGATATATTAAACATTAAAGAGCACTACATTCCTGAAGCAAATATCTGAGTCATCCTCACTGGATACTAGGCATGCATGTATTTTCCCTAATTTCACCCTTTTTATCAGAATGCACCTCACTACAGAATCAATATTTGATGGTTTTAGGCATTTTAACAGTGCTATGCTATAACATAGGAGCAGTGCTCAGCTGGTCATGCTGTTGGAAAAATCAGTGTTTAATGTTGTGCCAGTGCCACACCAATGACTCTAGGTGTCTTAACTGAGAAAGTGAACCTTTTTTTCATAAGAATGGCAAAACATTCATCAAGCACAATGTGAAATATCTTCAGAAACCAGAATGTGATTTAGAAATTATCACAAATGGGAAATTTAATATCACAAGAGGTTTGTTATATGTCAACATCAATTAATTTATGAATTTTATCATAGTTTTTGATAAAAAGGGGCATACTAGGGGGGCACCTTCAAGGCTATATTTTGCCACATCAGTATGTTGAAGAAAATTTGACATCAGTTGTTAGGACAAAATGGTACTGTCTATTGATATTGGTGAATTATATACATGTAGCTGCAACCCCAATTTTTCAATCAAAATTGACATTTATATGGTTTCATGGGGTTGGAACACCACTCTTTGTCTTGCTGTATGGTTAAAGGAGACAATTTTTTCCTCAAAGTATTACATGCTGATGTAGATTTTAGTTTTATTTGGGGATTGGGTTAGTTTTCAAAAAAATCTACATGAATTCCTTTAGGTTGTTAACAGAGCAAAGCAGAGTAGAAAAATGTATTGGAGGCAACAGCACTTTTTAAGCCATTTGACACAGTTTGGACAGTTTTCTTTAAAAGAACAAAGTTCCCATGTTTTTAACTCAGTGGAAGCCAAAAGTTGAATTCTCATGCAGAAATGACTCTTTTGTCACATGAAAGAGGTAAAATGTATCTTTGATAGGACTGGGGTTGATTAAGGAAATACATAATTTGGCTTCCCAACCTGATTTAATTATTATTTTGAGAGATTATTTCACATTTAAAAATTCATTGGGGTACCACACACCTCACAATACTTTTTTATTGTTTTGAAAAGTATGTTTTTGTCATCATCAGCAATAAGGGCTATATATTGCAAGCAAATTCACATCTTGTGCATGTGTAGCCTCCAGTGGTACACTACAGCCCCCAACAAATGCAAAATAACAACCTATTTTACTCCACATGTACACATGTATTAATAAATGTAATTAAACCATGGTTCCCCATCATAGTACAGGGGCAGAGGGGGGGTGCCAATCTTCCAACCCCTTCCAAATCACCATTCAAACCCACAGCCAGAAAACCCATATTGCACTTTTATTTACTGGCATTTAGATGTTTGCCTGAATTATGCTGTTAACCCTTTACTTACATTTAACATGAAAAGCTGATTATCCTTGCCACAAACTTATTGACTTACTAATTTTGTGTGTCAAAAACATGACTTTTTACACCATTGGAATGACCTCATTCCAATGAGGGGTCATAAGCTATGTGTTTGACACAAAAAATCGAGAAAATAATGAACATGGAATGGCAATACTTGTGAATAGCACCAGCAGCTTTTGACCATTATATTTGGTAAAGGGTTAAAAAGTGTTAGAAAATAATTTCTTCATTGAAAGAGTATTTTAGAACACCAATTTGGGGGTGGGGTACAGTGGAAAAAATAACGCAATAAAGTTGCAAATGTGAGTGAATGGCATTTGTGCACATTCTAGTACTAATAAAGTAGTCTAGTACTAAATTTTCCCTCTTATTTGATGCACAACCCCCTGTTTTGTGTCGGGAAAAGTTCTCTGAAGGGTTATACTTCACAAAGATATTTGAATCCCAAAATTAAAGAGATGCGATCAAATTTTGTTCAGATCGAGCATTGTTGTCACGGTTCCCATGTTACAGCACAAAACTACAGTAACAGCTGTGAAATATTGTTCTCTCCTTGAATCAAGTCCTCCACCCACCTGCCCATACTGAAGCCTCAGTTGATGAGAAACAATTGGAAAGACTGTACAGTATGATTTGCTTAGGTACTGCAGAACTCAGGGTCCATTGAGGTATTTTTTCCATTTGACAATCTTGTCCTGGCTCCTCTAACAAAACTTTCCATTGTATGTCAGTTTTTATTTCTGTGTAGACTTTCAAAACACTAACAAAAACAAATTTTTTAAGCAAATATCTCATTCATCCTCCTTGAAGACATATTTTCCACAATTTCACACTTTTTATCAGATTGGGTGTTTATGGGGATTAAATCTAAGGTTGTGAAAGTGCCCTAATGGATACTTGCTGCTCAAGCACAGCACCACCGAATCAATATTGGATGTTTTTTGGCATTTTAACAGTGCTAAGTGATACCATGTGAGCAGTACTGGTCATACTGTTGAAAAAGCAGTGTTTTATGTTTTTGTCAGTACCATACCAATGACTCTTGACAAAGTCAAGCTGAGCTAATCTCATCGCTCTCCGTCCGTCATCCGTCAACACCATGTTTTGGTCTTCTCCTCCAAAGCCACCGGGCCAATTCAAGTGAAAGTTTTTGTGAGTGATGGTCCCAAAGGGGCATTTCATTTTTGTTCAACTCATACACTCTCAGTTTCCCATAGGGAGGGAGTGGGTGAAAATGCTCCAAAATATTTGTAAAATCTTCTCAAGAACCAGTGTGTTTTGGCCCCGCCCAAAATTTCTATTTTTCTGAACTGATGGTCCGGTATGAACCAAATTTGGTGTTTGGTATTATTAGGTCATAAGTACTTGACCCAAGCAAAAAAAAAAAAATTCCTGCATCCCCATGGGAACCCATGGAGCTAAAAATAGAAATATTTTCAAACGCCCATATTTCCCAAACCACACGGAACAGAGAGCTGTTATTTGGTATGAAGTATCCTTAGGACCAGTAGAATTGAATGGTAAAAAACAATTGCCATTGGTTATGTTAGGGTGCTCTGTACTGGGCATCGAAAAAATGCTGAGTCAGCATATTTGCAAAAATTTTAAAAAATCTTTTCTCCGGAACCAATCATCAGAATCTTTTGATATTTGGTATACAACATTCATAGGGAGGGGGGGGGGGGGGGAGGGCAAATAAAAGTTTGTTGAAATAAAGCTCATTGGTTTATATATGGTCTCTCTACATGAGCCCAAAGTTTTAACATAGGGTAATATGGGGAATATTCTTTAAAAATCTTCTTCAGAACCACCAGACAGAATCTTTTAATGTTTGGTATACATCATTGTTATGAGGGTCAGATTCAAACCATTTCCCTAGGTTAATATTTGGGCTTTCTACGGAAGCCCAAATTTTATCTTTGTTCAATATGGAGGGTAATTTAAAAAAATCTTCTTCAGATCCACCAGTCAGAATGCTTTGATATTTGGTATGCAGCATCTCTAAGGGGGTCAGATTCAAGTTTGTTCAAATCAGATCCCTAGGTATATATTTGGGCTCACTATGATAGCTCAAATTTTTACTTAACGCAATATGAGTAAGTTTCTTTAAAAATCTTCTTCTTCAGATCCACCAGTCAGAATGCTTTTATATTTGGTATACAACATCTCTAGGGGAGTCAGATTCCAGGTTGTTCAATTCCAGGTTGTGAGGACATTTCTTTTAAAACCCCTTTCTTCAGATCCACCGGCCAGAATTCTTTCGTATTTGGTATATAACATCTCATGGGGGATCAGGTTCAAGTTTGTTCAATTTGAGTCCCTGGCTTATTATTTGGGCTCTCTATGGGCGGGGTGGGGGTGGCATGGGAAGCATGTTAGGTTTGTTCAAATCGATTCCTTAGTGTTTTTCCATAAAATTTGCCTTTCATGACTTCATTCCTTTGTAGAGTTGATGAACCATGTATAACTGAATGTGACCCCAAATACTTCTTTGAACCACTTTGGCAGGTGAGCGATTACAGCCCCTTGGGGCCTCTTATTTAGTCAAGTTGTGACGAAGTCAAAGCTCGACTTATAGTTTGGTGAATGGCGGGCGGGTGTAAACAGTTGGTTTCCGGATGATAACTTGATAATGGTTCGACCCACGTCATGAAACTCCACAGGTAGGTTGGCATCGGTGAGTGGAAGAACCCTATTTATTTTGGACTTGCTTGGTCAAAGGTCAAGGTCACAGTGACCATGAACATAGTAAATTGTAAACAATTGGTTTCCGGATGATAACTTGTCTATAGTTAAACTCACATTCATGAAACTCCATACGTAGGTAATGGTTGGCGTTCATGAGAGGAAAAACCCTACTATTTTGGACTCACTAGGTCAAAGGTCAAGGTCACAGTGACCCTGAACATAGTAAATCAAAACAATTGGTTTCCGGATGATAACTTGATAATGGTTCGACCCACGTTCATAACACTTCATAGGTAGGATGGCATTAGTGAGATGAAGAACCCTATTTATTTTGGACTTGCTAGGTGAAAGGTCAAGGTCACAGTGACCTTCAACATAGTAAGTTGTAAACACTTGGTTTCCGGATGCTAACTTGACTACGGTTGAAGCCACATTCATGAAACTTCATAGGTAGGTTGGTCTAGGTGAGAGGAAGACACCTATTTATCTTGGTCTCGCTAGGTCAAAGGACAAGGTCACAGTGACCTTGAACATAAATCGTAAACAATTGGTTTCCAGATGATAATTTGACAATGGTTCCACCCACGTGCATGAAACTTCATAGGTAGGTTGGCATTATTGCAAGAAAGAGCCCTATTTATTTTGGAAACAGTAGGTCAAAGGTCAAGGTCACAGTGACCCTTCACATAGTAAATTGTAAACAATTAGTTTCCGGATGATAAGATGTTAATGATTAAACCCACTTTTGTACTGTCACAACTCGACATTGGATCGGTGATCCTATCGGAATTATTTTTGTTTTGTGGAGGGGGGGGGGTGTGACCCCAGAACGCCCCCATGGCTGTGCCACCGTGCCCCCACTCGAGCACTCGTGATTAAGTGCCTTGCCCAATGACACAACGCAGTTACCCCTGCTGGGGATCGAACCGTGGATCTCTCGGTTTGATGTTAGTAGTAGATCATGTACCCGATCGACCACATTGGCCGGATCTCATGTGACGTCATAGGCACATGGCCCAGTTACTTCATTTTTGGTTGTCATGTTAGCGTGCGTGAGCGCCATCTTGTGACAACATCCCCATAGTGATACGTGGTCCTAGTGTGCATGCGCAGCGCGTTTTGTTGAGGTGAGACGAGTGTACGTCGTCCATTTTGTATATCTGAGGCCGCCATCTTGGTTTCTATGGTAGCACATGGTTGCTATGTGACCCGAAACCTTCTAGTGGGAAAGGGGTGAGTTCGGAGGGTGTGTTCGATTGAATAGGAGTAATTTTAATTACAGCAAACAACCCGACAATCCCTCTTAATAATCCAAAACTACCGAGACGGACTTAGAAAACCCCCACCTAGGGTTTATAATAGTAGCACGTAGTGCTAAATGAATGATGAGAGGTCTCATGTGGATAAATTGAAGTGAACTAGAATACATCGAATTACCACAAACATCCCGCCAATCTCTCTAAACCATCAAAACAACTTTATTTGGCACGGATTCCTCAATACTGGGCTTAAAAGAGTAGCATACAGTGCTTTAAGGTGCGTTTCCTGGTATGAGTAATTGTATTTGTTCGAATACTTTGTAAAATTACCCAAATAAATCCAACAGTTCTTTTACTAGTGCGGATTTCCCACTAAATATTCGGTTTCTATCTGTTGTCCCCTAGAATTCTTATTTTTGCCCAACAATAGACGCATTCATTTGTATAAGATTAACTTTATTGTTTCGGATGTGCACCATAGTCTCGGTATTTTATCTATCCCGATATTTTCTGTGGTTTATCCTATTTCCTGGCCTGTTTTGCCTTTCACTGGTCCCATTTCTGCCTATCCCAGCAGACTATTTTGTCTTGGCCGTCTCTGTTTTTGCCTTTCCTGTGTATAACGAAGTCCTCTATGATCCTCAAACCCAAAATACAATCAAGCAGGGTTAGGTATTATTCGAACGACTCGAATCTTATCGAGCAAATAAGCTTTTGAGCAGTTACTGAAAAAGTCACTACTCGAACGACTCAAATCCCATTGAGCAGATGAGTATCGAAAGAGCGATTTCTTTTACGGCTCTTAATGCTCATCGGGGTATAGGAGGATACCTATGACATGATGATGCAGTACTACATATTCCTGATGATAATTTAGCTCCTAGCATCTGCCCCGTTCTAGACCTCTCCATGATCTTCATATCTCCAACACCACTATTACTGATTTTCCCAATATTGCCATCGTCTGTCCTATAATTAGATTTTACAGTAGTCACCAAATCCCGCAGTCTTCTTCCACTCTTGCGGCCTTGTACCATTACTAGCACTAGTACAGGCTTGCTAACCCTCTCAGATTGCTCGAACGACCAGAATCCCATCGAACAAATGAGCCATAGAGTAATTGCCTGAACGAGTGACTCAACGTACGACTATTTTGCTCGTTTAGGTATTGAAGGATGGGAAGGATCTTGGGAACTAACAACGTGATATAATAACCTTAGTTATTGAAATTGACGTACAATCCCGCTTATAATATAGCCTTGGTTTTTGAAAGTGTTGTTAAACCCTAATGAATCTATTTGCCATTGAATTATGATCTTTTGTCAGTTTAAAAAATGAAGGTTTGTTTTACTATAGCTTGTCTGAAGTTTGATCCTTCCGCACGCTTTCAAAATTTCTCGATTGCCATATTTGTCGCCATATCAAGGGCCTATATAAGTAATGAAATTATGTTTATTTTGAAAATTCTCACCTCTGATATTCCTTCAATTCAAATTAAATATACACAAATTACATTAAAATGAAGGTTGGGATGTATAGAACACGAAACACATGTGTAATCAACTCATGGAGTCGACTGTAGGCATGACTGGTTCCTGGAAGTCTGCTGCCGTATTCGCACCAGAACTGATAATTTAATAATATTTCACGAAAACAACTTGTGGCCAAATGTGCTTTACATATACAAGAACAAAGCTCGGGGATAAAAATTCTTCAAAACAAGGCGACAGAGCTGCATTGGGGGAAATTCCAAAGCCTTTGCTTTTGTTTACGTATGAGTATACTTTCGATTTCCGGTCGACGTCATCGGAGAGAAAAAGCATGTAAAAACAACGCCGTCTAAAATCAAATAATGAAAAAGATCGCCTTCATACAGTATACTGTTATTAGATAGAGATTGCACATTTGCCATATTTAATGCAAGGTATCATGATATCTGTTGAAATTTCTTAGAATTACGATTTTATTTTTTGATGGAAATTCGTGGTATCGAGTGATTTGCGCATGTCTGTCGAGCATGGAAACCATCTTCAATACAAAATGCAGACAGTGTTGTCCTTTTCCAAAATGCAGACCTATCGCTGTATTCGAAAGTGTTTTGAATGCCTAGCTTTGTTCTTGGATATATGAAGCACATTTGGCCACAAGTTGTTCTGATGAAATATTATTTTATTATCAGTTCTGGTGCTAATACGGTAGCAGACTTCCAGGAACCAGTGGTGCCTACAGTCGACTCTATGAGTTGATTACATATGTGTTTCGTGTTCTATACATCCCAACCTTCATTTTGATGTATAATTTGTGTATATTTAATCTGCATTTAAGGAATATGAGAGGAGAGAATTTCAAAATAAACAAAATTCCATTACTTATATAGGCCCTTAACATATGAACATACATGTGTGGTTCTGTGTTTATTGCATGTCGCTGTACAACACGTTTTGGCAAATTGTTATATTTCACATAACCGCTGCTATTTCTGCGATATATACCATCTCTTTCCTGAAAAATCTTGCTTGGGGCCTGCAATATTTACCGAAATTAACAATATTGGGTGTGCACCATTACGTGTCACGTATTTTCATATTACTATCACGCACCGACTAATGTAATGTTTTCACCGTTCTGCATGTACGATAAACATAAAGTTGTGTGCAAAACACGTTCGATTTCGTTGCTAACGTAAACAAAGAAGGAACCCGTCTAAATAAATCACGCCACTCATTTATAACCGTGGGGATCGACCGTCGATATCTGCTGTGAAACAATGGTGTTCAACTAATGACTCGGAGACAAATTAAAGATGATAACAATTTAATAGCGAATCTGGTATTCCAAATGTCGAACAGCGATAAATATTTAACGACTGGACTTGTTGGATATCCGAACAATATCACCGTAATAATAGCTCGTGGGATTTCCCAGTAAAATGAAGAAGAGTAACGTTTTGAAATCCAAACTATAACTAAATTCGTACTTGTATCAAGGTTATATATACAATACAATAATGCGTCATGTTATAATACGTTTACTTAATATAAAGATTAAAGTAATCTTCCAATGGGTCTTAATGAGATGCCTTATTAACTTAGTGAATAGAGCTTAAATAAACAATGGAGGGAAACAATGAATAGAGGCAACTTGTAAACAGCTTCTATGAGAGAGGCTTGCTGTCACATGACGAATGAAAAAAATATGCTAAGTTTGAAACAATTGAAATTAAATTGGACACAATGCGAATAGTAGATTGTGAATGCAATATAATAACAGTAAATTTGTCTTTTTGTTTCAAAAGTTTATCATGGTCTGTACACGCCCCGGTGATACATTGATGAATGCACCGGAGTCGAGATCGCTTGGAAATTCCTCATTTAGATCTGTTTATCATTGGGGGAGGGAATGGGGGAGGTGGAAGTGACGTCATGTCACGTAACCTGGTGGCGCCATGTTGTGTTGGTCATGGTAACCCGCGTGAGCGGCCATCTTGTGACGTCATCCGCATAGTGATGCGTGGTGTTAGTGCGCATGCGCAGCGTGTGTTGTTAGGGTGATACGTGTTTCTGTCGTCCATTTTGTATACTGGAGGCCGCCATCTTGGTTTCTATGGTAGCACGTGGTTGCTAAGTGACCCAAAGGCTTCTTATAGAAAGGGGTATGTTCGGAGGGGGTACTCGATTGAATCGGAGTATCAGGAATTACCACAAACAACCCGACAAGTTTTACTATTTCGAATTCTTTCAGAATTCTCTGCTTCTATCTATCTATGCAATAGTTCTCGACTACCTGACCATGTTCGTTTGTCCTGGAGTATACTCAAGAAGAGTACAAGAGCCTATCAACTAGAACAGCTTTGATTATTATTACTATTTTTAGTTTTTCTGGTCTGTTCTTGTTAGTTCTGACCCTATTCCGAGTACTCTTGTTGTTTCATTTATCTAGATCACCCAATCACTTTACTTTCCTGACGCTAACTAACCAATCAGACTGCTTCATCCCCCGTAATCTCGATGCAGAGTTATCTCCCCTTATTACAACGAAGTCCTATCCGAGTCTCATCACCTCTATATCCAATGGCCACGTCCCATGGAATCCCTTTTTTGTGAAACGTCTCTGGTTATGGAATCCCTTTTTAGTTGCAAAAGGCCACGAGGGCCATGATAAATCCCCCCAATGAGGCCCCATTTACTATCCCTCTTAGCCTCATTTCAGTATTTGAGGATACCTATGACCTGGTATTGTATTATTTGAGAATACCTATCGAGGATACTTTCTGGAGAATCCCGTTTTAGTCGTATGAGGCCATGAGGGCTATGCGAAAGACCTCAACGAGGCCTCATTTATTATCCCTCTTAGCCTCATTTTCTTTTGAGGCCATGAAAAAATCCCTCAATGAGGCCTCATTTACTATCCCTCTTTTCCTCATTTCAGTATTTGAGAATACATATGGCCTGGTATATGAGGACACCTATCGAGGATACTTTCTGGAGAATCCCTTTTTAGTCGGATGAGGCCATAAGGGTTATGAGAAAGCCCTCAATGAGGCCTCATTTGTTATCCTTCTTAGCCTCATTTTCTTTTGAGGCCATGAGGGTCATGAAAAAATCCCTCAATGAGGCTTCATTTACCATCACTCTTAGCCTCATTTCAGTATTTGAGGATGCCTATGGCCTGGTATTGTATTATTTGATGATACCTATCGAGGATACTTTCTGGAGAATCCCTTTTTAGTCGTATGAGGCCATGAGGGCTATGAGAAAGCCCTCAATGAGGCCTCATTTACTATCCCTCTTCGCCTCATTTCAGTATTTAAGGATACCTATGGCCTAGTATTGTATTATTTGAGGATACCTATCGAGGATGCTTTCTGGAGAATCCCTTTTTAGTCGTATGAGGCCATGAGGGCTATGAGAAAGCCCTCAGTGAGGCCTCATTTATTATCCCTCTTAGCCTCATTTTCCTTTGAGGCCATGGGGGCCATGAAAAAATCCCCCAATGAGGCCTCATTTACTATCCCTCTTAGCTTCATCTCGGTATTTAACAGCCATATCCTATGGAATCCCATTTTTTGGAAAACGCCTGTGGCAATGGAATCCCTTTTTAGTTGTATGAGACCATCAGGGCTATGAGAAAGCCCTCAGTGAGGCCTCATTTGCTATCCCTCTTAGCCTCATTTTCTTTTGAGGTCATGGGGGCCATGAAAAAATCCCTCAATGAGGTCTAATTTACCATCCCTCTTAGCCTCATCTCGGTATTCGAGAATACCTGACATTGTATTATTGGGGGATACTTGTTGTAGAAACCTTACATCCGGGTACTTCATGCTACACCCGAGAACTTCTGTTGGGAAAGATATAAAGAGTTTTTGGTATGAAAATAAACTCATTTGTGTCCTGACCGTCGTCGAGTGAAGACATGTTACCGATTCGTTGCAGATACTGTTCCAAGTTATTTTCGAGATAATGCCAGAAGACGCTAGAAGAACCATCATCGGCTCCACTGCAGATATTGTACGAAGTTGTTTACCCGATCATTCAGTGCTCGTAGGCATGAAGGGCATAACTGTCCAAGAAGAACAGAAGAGGAGAGAGATACTGGAGATTCAATGACTGACCAGAATGAAGCACTTTTAGAATTTTTACGGGATGTTGACACAAGGAGGAAATCGATGCCTACGAGCAGTGAATGAAAAAGTGTGCCTTCACTGGTTAAAGGAATGGTGATTTGTCATTACTAATAAAGCCAAATGATACCTTCTGAACTATTTTTGGCACACTATTTGTTTCGCGTGACACGTCACATAATGTAGCTAATTTCATGACGCACTACATGTCGACGATGCACTTGCTTGAAACCTCCATTAACGCTGATGGAGCCGGTTAAGTACGTGAGAAAGAGAGAGAGAGACAGACAGACAGAGAGACAGAGAGAGAGAGAGAGAGAGAGAAAGAGAGCGAGCGAAAGAGAGAAGAGAAAAGGAACGGTACTTATATTTAGCTGTGATATTTTAGGCATCCTCTGTGATACATGAGCATTTATAGACAGCTCCTCTCCAACCATGCAGGGTCATAGTTGGACCGCTGTGTCCGGTCCCCCACCTCTTGATAACTCCAGGAAGCCAAGATCCACGAACTGGCATATGTATCATAGTGTACCAGTATCGTTATGATTGTTGTTGCTGATAACCAGTGCCGTATTAACCCATGGCCGGGCCTCTAGGCTTTTAGGTACTTCGGGACGGGGGCCCCTCCGGCACTTCAGTCTTTTACCCCACTGCAGCTGACAGCCTGACACGGTAAGCACTATGCCGCAGTACATAGCCCTTTATCCATTTTGAATTCTACTCACAACTTGACATATTATTTTAATAAGCATTAACATAATGTACTGCATATAAATATATATATAGTATACTTAGGAGAGTATATATATGGATAAATAGATATGTACATGTATCGCTACGGCGCAGAGTGCAAAGTGCCTTTAACCATTGGAGTCCTAAGGCGCTAGTAACAGTGCCTCAAAAAAATGGCGGACTCCCTGTCCCTGCGGGCCTCTAGGCTTCAGCCTAATCAGAGTTATGAATAACACGGTCCTGCTGATAACCAAACTAATCTTACTCTGGCTTCCCCCGAACAGCCCCTCCCCCCCCCCCCCCCCCCCCACACACACACTGAACATTTCTAGGGCTGAAACGGTTGGCTTATTTTCGTAACTGACTAATCGAGAACTATAACCGGATATTATCCGGTCATCCGTGGCTATTATTTCACGGAATATGGGATCAAAACCATGTGAATTTCAAAACAGTATTCTCAAACTATTCCGTAGTGTGCATACAAACGAACGTCGTCGAGTACTCGACAACGTTCGTTTGTATACACACTACGGAATAGTTTCTGCGATTACTCACTACTCACGGAAACTGCCGATCATTAACGAAGTCTTGAACGCCATAGCCGATTATTTCTCAATATATACAACGTGGCTTCGATGTGTAATCTATCATAAAGGAGAAGCGGCAGATTTACTACGTTTTAAACGTGGAATGACGATCACTATAGATATATCGGATAACCGGTTGACGTTTTTTCTAATCGGTTAGGTAGCTAACTGGTTTCAAACCAATTATCCGGTTAACCATTTCAGTACTAATCTCAATATCGACTTCACAAACTGACGTGGGACGAAGGCCTGCGGAATCAAGCTGAGAAGTTTGTCACCGTCTACGGCAAATGGATGTCCGTGACTTCGAAATGCTTTCTTGGTGTTTATCAACTACCACCAGCGTTCGTTTGGACATACTTTGATGCTGATCGCGACGTTTACCAGAATAAGAAACATTTATTCGAAACTGAGGTTGATGACCACACGTTCTGGCAGGGTAAAGAAGAAGCATAGCCCGCCATTTGAATTACTGTAATCTTTTTGCAACCCAGGACTAATCATCACCACGCAAGATGTTCACATGCATGGTCGGATCTAACTGAAGCAAACAGAACCCCATTTTTCTTAACCCATTCAAGCAAGACGCTCTGAATGACATCGTCTTATTCACTACCCCATGCAGTGAACTGGACGAGTCAATCTTGCATTGTGTGAAGGTTCAGTGATAATTTAATCCCACAGCCCTAGAAGGCTGTGGGATTAAAATATCCCTAGGCCTCTTGTCTATTTAGGAGGTTATTGTGTTATGTTGTTTTGTGTTTTGGTTATGGTGTTGTCTTGAGAGCCGGTGGCTCAGTGGTTACGGCATTGAACTTCAAACCCAGAGGTCCACAGTTCGATTCCCCCCCCCCCTCTCCCGACAGGGGTAATTGAGTTGTGTCCTTGGGCAAGGCACATAATCCCGATTGCCCACTTGGGGGAGGGGGGGGGGGCACGATAGCGCTGTGCACTAATGTGTACTGCACGACGATGGTGTACCTGTCCAGTGGAAAATTGAGTGGCGGAGCCACGAGCCGAGCGCCACAGGCGCGGGCTGGTGGTGAGCTCGAGAGGGGGGGGGGGGGGTATCGCCCCTCTCGTCTTGGGGAGTTTGGTCCTCCCCCGGAAAATTTTTGAAATTTTGATCACGGGAGATGCATTCTGGATGCATTTCCTTGTGTACTGCGTCCGGTGGATCCATACGTGGCTGCGAAGCAGCATGACAACTGAGCGTTTATCGGACCTCGCCGTTACCGCAATGCACGGGTTTGAGTTACGTGTTTCAAAACAGGAAATTTGTGAACGTTATATTTCCAAGCACCCTGGGCGTATGACTAGCCAGTCATTATTCATTGCATGAACTCTTATGGTGATAATATTTCATCCAAATAACATGTATCAGACTATTTTCGTTGATGAATCGACATTTATGTTGACTACGATTGGTACAATGTATGGTCTGTAGTCTGTACCTCATTGAGGTACAGACTACAGATCATACATTGTATCAATCGTTTATACGATGGTGTCTAGTCGCGAGAACTCCTCGTGTAAAGATAATTTCAATATAGGTTGAATTTGACTTTGAAAAATTGCTTGTTGTCTCCCGTTTCAAATATCAAAGGGGGTGGAAATCAACCCTATCCACCTCCCCTGTATGCGCACATGCTGTCTTCAACCAATGCTTACCCTGCTTGTGTGGAGTTAGTATGTTGGGGGTGTCTGACAGTTGATCGACGTTGCTCGGTGGTTCTCTTCGGGTACTCTGGCTTCCTCCACCCGTAAAACTGTCCTCCACAAGGTGACGACTCTGGCTGTCTAAAGTGTCGTTAAACTCCAATAAATAAATAAGTAAAACAAATAATTAAATAATGGTGTTGTCCACTCGCAAACTGGGCGCGCGGTGGCTCAGTGGCTAATACTGGAATTTAAATCGAAACTTCGACTGTTTCTTACGCTGTTTTGTGTCCTTGGGTAAGACACTGAATCCCGATTTCCCGCGTGGGGGCACTGTGGCGATGTATACCAATGCATACTGCACGTTGATGATGTGACTTGACTTGTCTCCAATAGTTGCAAAATCTGCTTGTGCAGACTTAGTAAGTTGGAGAGTCTGAGTTTTCTCGCCGCCGCTCGATGGTTCTCTCTGGGTACTCTGGCTTCCACCACTCTTAAAACTGAGCGACACGGCGTGATCTTGGCTGTTGAAGTGTCGCTAAACCCCAATAAACCAACAAACAAACTTGTGGACTGCCCACGTTTGATTTACGCAATACATGCCGAAGTGAAAGGGCGAAGACAATCTCTCTTATCTTGAGAGCATTCCACACATTAAGTGTTTGGTTTTAAGTTCACAAATTCCTGACAAACAGTTGGTTAAAAAGTATGTAGACCTTTTTCCGTCCGTTGGAAATAGAAACTTGCTTAGCTCCTATCCAACTTCCAAGTGCAGTTTCAAATAATTTCGTTGCGACGCACCTGTGAAGAACAGAATTGTTACAAAATTCTCCAGGCAGTGCAGCAAAGATTTGGACATTATATTCTTACTCCCTTTCGCCTTTCATGTTTCGAATCTCTGGATGATTCCTGATGCAGTTGACATTCACAAAACTGAATTTGCTTGTTCGCTCAACAAATACTTTACAATTGAATCTGCATTTTGAACACACACCCTTTTCTGCTTCTGTGGACTTTTTAAGCTATACGTTTACTTCTTACTAAGTTCTTTGTTTTTCCGAAAAAGGATCTGGTAATAAAGGTATACATAAAGAACGTTTCCTGGACCATGGGCTTCAGATGTTGTTTTAACCCTTTATCCAACGTAACGGCCAAAACGGCCAGCGCTATTCTCAAAAATAGACAATTAATTTTCATTATTTTTTTCATTTTTTGTCTCAAAAACATAGGTTATGACCCCTCTTTGGAACGAGCTCGTCGAGCTCGTTCCAACGAGGGATCATAACCTATGTTTGTGAGACAACGAATGAAAAAAAATTAGTTATTCGAGAATGTTTTTTGCAATTGTCGTCTGCTTTCCATGTTAGGTAAAGGGTTGAACATATGAGTTCCTAATGTCGTTTTATAATGACCACATCTTGTTCTTCAGAATAGACACAAGCGTCTGTCCTTGACACTTCCAGTACCGAATTTTCAAATAAATGCTCAAGAGCTTACGAAGCAGTCATGGCAATTAAGACTTACCCGAGCATGTGTATAACCGTACTTTTGAGCCTGATCTAGAATTTATAATTTTCACAACATAACTGCAGAGTGATCATGTTCAACTTGCATAACTTCGAATCAATCTGCTGTTCACCATCAGCTTTTGTTGTTATTTGTCGAGGAAGAAGGGGGAGGGTACCAAATAATTTGACAGTGATTTGCCATCAGGGACGTAGGTAGCATTTCAAACTTGGAGGAGGGGTGGGGGTACAGGGGAACCAGTACACTTATATATAAGACAATACACAAGAGAAGTGACCATCTCCTGTATCATTACATGCTTCATTTCATGCACGAAAATCATCCTTTTATCGCCCATTTCTCCAGGTTGGGTGTACACCACCGAATGGCGTCGTATAGCGGAATTGGGGGAAGGCACTGCGATTGTGTGAGATTCGATTCGATTTCGAATCTTGAGAAAGATATTCGGTTTGATTCGAAGTCGGTTGCTCGGTTCGTTTCGTCTCGAATCTTTTTCATGGGAATATTATTCATTTATTTATTGGTGTTTAAGGTCACATACTTATGCACAATGGCTAATCGTGACAGTGATACTTTTACGGGTGGAAGAAGCCCGCTCAAGCAAGGTTACAGCGGTTGAAGACATGTGCACCATCGCCGTGCAGTACGCCTTAGTACATGGCGTCATCGTGCCCCCATGTAGGCAACCGGGATAAAGTGTCTTGCCCAAGGATACAACGCGGGTCGTTCCGGAGCAGGATCGAACTCGGGACCTCCAGCGTAGAAGTCCAACAGTCTACCACTGAGCCACCGCGTACCTCTCATGGGAATATAGTTTGGTATCAGTCATCTTGGGGGGGGGGGGGGGGTGGCTCAGTTGGTAGAGGTGCAGGCTGCGAGCCGAGAGGACCTCGGTTCGAATCCCACCTGCGGCAACCGCGTTGTGTCCTTGGGCAAGACACTTCACCCCCATTGCCCACGTGGGGGCACGGTGACGTTGTGTACTAAGGCGTACTGCACGTCGATGGTGCACCTGTCTTCAACCAATGCTAACCCTGCTTGTGTGGAGTTGGTATGTGGGGGAGCTGACAGTTGCTCGACGTTGCTCGGTGGTTCTCTCCGGGTACTCCGGCTTCCTCCACCCGTAAAACTGCCACGGTCATGGTTAGCCATTGTGCAGAAATATGTGACCTTAAACACCAATAAATAAATAATCAGTCATCTTCATCGTCCCACAATATGTATAGTTCAGATGGAAATCATACTGAAATAATGTTGAAATAAAGGACTGAGTGTAACTTCCACTAGATTTACATAAATAACATCTGTACTGATGCCACCAGCCATGCTAATTCCAATATCATTGTTAAATACAAATTTAAGGTTTCCAAGCAATGACGACGATGGAAAAATTGTAATCCTTACAGGGTAATATTCCAACTATACACCTGAAACTTAATTAAGCACTCCCTGAAGTGTTCCATAACAATGAAGTTGCTGTTACTGATTATTATATTTTGATGACTGCTATGTCTTGCGGTATATTTCATCTCGTGAAACGTGATGTTTCCTGTTGATAGCGTACCCAAACACATCCCCTCGCCAACATGATGCATGCTACGCACGAATGTCCCCAAAACACTATCATTCACATGCAATATCTGGGTATAAAACAAAAAAAAATTGTCACCTCTTTTATCAATAAATGTTGACATGGCAAGGAGGATACTGTCAGAGGCACTAAGATGGCAAATCGTTGGCATGCATGCAACAGGCATGTCATTCAAACAGAACACTTCATCTAGTGAGGAGGAGTCAGAACGGGGGTGGGGGGAGGTGGGGATGGGTGGCTAGTCCAAACATGGCCTGAAAGCAGGTATTTTAGTTTTTTGGTTTGGTACGTCCTTTGAAAGGACGTACCAAATCAAAAAATTAAAATACAGTCTTTCAGTCCATGTTTAGACTGGGGGATCCGATGGGGTGGGGGCCAGGACTCTTGGGCCAAACCCGGGTCCCAAATGTTCCGGGCCCCAGATTTACTACCCCGATCCCCTCTCCCCGGCTCTTGACTTCTTGGATTGATAACTTTCCACCTGGAACTTAATTAAGCACCCACTGAAATATTTCATCACAGTGAAGTTGCTGTTACTGATTATTATGTTTTAATGATTGCTATATCTTGCAGTAATTTCATCTCGTGAAAAACATGATGTTTCTGGTTGATGGCGTACCCCAGACACTTCCCCGCGTCCACGTGAAGCATGCTTCCCACGAATGTCACAAAAAACACTATCATTCACATGCAATATCTGGGTCTAAAACAAGAAAATTTGTCACTACTTTTATCAATAAATGTTGACATGGCAAGGAGGAGACTGCCAGAGGAACTATGATGGCAAATCGTTGGCATGCATGAAACGGGCATATCATTCAAAGTTTTTGGAAGGCATCTTGGCTTTAGTCATTCTGTCATCAGCAGACTTGTCCGAAACAAACCAACGATATTAAGGACCGACCAAGGCCTGGACAACCCAAAAAGTCCTCTCCTCGGAAATATCGGAGTCTGACATGCCTCGTAAGGCGTGAACCCTTTGCTTCAAGTGGAGGTTTGAAACGCCATTGGCTCCCCAACAGACGCTTGTGCAACATAACTGTCCGAAACCGTCTCCAAGCACTGGATATGAGGTCCAGAGTGGTCATCAACAGTTCAGCTCTGTCCGATCAGCATCAAAGACGACGTTTGGAGTGGCGTATGGCATGACAGCATTAGAATCTCAGGACGTGGAAGAGAGTCCATTGGTCACAGATGGTCGCCTGAGAGTGTGGAGTCATAGAAATACTGCTTACATACTCAAGAATGTCAGACCTACTCTCTTTATGGTGGGGGATCAGAAATGATCTGGTGATGCCTCTCTCATGATTGTAAACTTGATATGGCATCGCGCTCGTTCCAATGAGGGGTCATAACCTATGTTTTGGAAGCAAAAAATGAAATTTTTTAGTTATATGATGATGTTTTTTTTCAAGTGTCGTCTGCAACACACGTTAGGTAAAGGGTTAAAAAGTCATACTAAGTCGTTAATTTGTGCATATGTGTGTCATATGATAAATAGAATATGAAATATTTGTTTTTCTCAAATGATATTTATGAAACTCGTCCGAATTTTCCGTTTGGGGCTCGCCAGAGGCTCGCCCAAACGGAAAATTCTTAGACTCGTTTCATAAATATCATATGAGAAAAACAGTCATTTCATATCCTCTATTTATTAAGGTTATTACAAGAACTACGTGGCCTCACCTACATTCAGTAGAAACCTGCTTGGTTGGGAGAGGCAGTTTGGTGGATTTTTCTTCTCTTCTCCAGGGTTATAAGTGGATGAACAAGTTGAGTTTCCATTTCATGAGATAACTGATTTGTAGCGTTAAAAAGCTGTAACAAATATTTTGGAAACGAATTCGCCCCCCACAGAATGATCAGTGATAAAACCTGGGGTGATGGGATAGCTCAGAGTTTGCGGTAACTGCGCAACTGTTACCTCAAAATTCACATAAACAACCCAACCTCCCAATAAGTCCAAACTTGTGCCCTCTGGGTGGCACTCAACACGTGCGTCGTTTCTCCAACTACCTTGTTGAGCTGGCGATGTTGAAAACAATCGAACCCAAGTTAAACGCACTTGCAGGAAAGAAAACCCTAAAAAGAGAGCAAGATTGCCAACTAATCGAAGAACTAAACGATTATCGCGTTGTTTTCATAAAAAAAACGACCTCGTAAGTCAGAACACGGCTGTTATGGTAATGGGAGGTCCCTGCATGAATCTGTTTTATTACGTTTTGGGGATTATATCAGAATAAAATAAGACTTTCTTCTGTTAGTTTTATTTATACACTTAAATGTTCAAGCGTGCATTTGCTTCTTTGTGGATTAGAATGCCCCATTGGTGTAACGAGTGTACTAGATTACTTTCAACATATTTTATTTGCTGACAAAATCGCAAAAAGGGATTGAATTTCAAGTGCTTACCACTTAGAAATACTCCTCTCCCAAACATAAATTATCAAATGTGATGACATGACAGCAAAACAACTACAATACAATTAATTACTAAACAAAAATGAATATTCATCAGACAGTTGCATCTAAGCCAATGTAAACAAAAATGAATAATTTGGAAAAAAAAACAAAATGGGGAGAAAATACTGACGAATAAAACAGAACAAAAATAAAAAAGAAGAAAAAACGATTAAACATGTTTCTGCATACCACAGTCCAAGACCTCGAACGACGCGGAAGGCATTTCAAAATACCTGGCAAGCATCCTTTCTGGAATTCGAAGTAGTGACCAGAGTCGAAGCTTCTCTCACTCCATAGCAATCAAGAGTTGCATCGTGTTGTATGTAGCTCAGCTATTAGGCCTGGTTATATCTCTCTGAATCTGAAATATCTCATTGTACCGCAGAAAAAGTAAATAATCTCGTTGTCTCTTTTCGTGAGGCTAACTGCACCATATAACATTTGGTACACCAAGCTACTTTGGGTATATTTTAAAATAATTTCGTTGTCTTTTTTGTGAGGCTAACTGTACCATATAACATTTGGTACCCCAAGCTTCTTTGGGTATATTTTATTTACACCACGATCGTCAGGTTATTAAGAGTCACTATCGTTTTTCTCGATTTTACTGAGCAGCAGACGTACACACGTGCGAATCTGCTCTTGTTTACATGAGCACCGATGGGCGGTACTTCCGCTGTCAGTTTTATCGCCGAAACGTAATGGAAAAAGAAACGCGCAAATCACGGGACCTTTTTCATTTTAATAACATAATAACATACTATTTCGAGTTATGGTTGCTTTATTAACATGAGACAACGCATGTTTGTTAATGTTTGGTATCTAATAAGGTAAACTCATTTCAAAACGTAATAAATAATTACCGCTTTCATTTTACTCTTCACGAGGCGACGAGTGATAAATTTAGACAAGTTTGCATTTAGGTCGTGGTCACCGAAGGTCAACTAGGATGTAGTTCCACTGCAGGTGTAAATTTTAACGACTGAAATCCCATTGCTGGCGTGTTCACCAAAGACATACGTGTTCACCACGGTTGGTGTGTAAAGCTAAAACTTATGTCATAGGCTTTTTATATATGGTAGAATAGGTAATCATGGTATAAATGTGTGAAAAACAGGTCGAAGTGGTGATGAATAGGTTTTCCAACGTTTTTTTAATTAAGACGTACTAAACTCCACATTGGTCATGCTTGCCCCACAAGCCAAATCGGGTACCGCAGATCTCCATTTGTATGTCCGACTGTGTGTGTGACAGGCAGTTCTGTCGTCGTGGGAAGATTAAAATCCACGCATGGGCAATATTTTCATGCATGCTTTAAGAGTGAATCTCCGACATAAAACAATGGAATCACCATCAAATTTTCAATGAATGAAGCACGTGTTTATGTTCTTGTTTAATTCTTCACAATTTATATTTTAATGGGGGCCATTTTGAAAATACATGATTTTGCCAACGTGACATTTGATGGAACGATTGGAATTGATACACTCTGTTAGGTCTGTAGTTTCTGAAAGTGAACTGGTTCATAGGTCGCCATTAACCCTTCACCTAACCTGAAAAGCAGACGACACTTGCAAAAAAAATTCTTGAATAACTAATTTTTTTCCGCTTTCTGTCTCAAAAAACATAGGTTATGACCCCTCGTTGGAACGAGTTCGTCGAGCTCGTTCCAACGAGGGGTCATGACCTATATTTTTGAGACAACAATGAAAAAATAATGAAAATTAATTGGAGATTTTTTAGAATAACGCTGGCCAGGTTTGGCCGTTACGTTGGGTAAAGGGTTAAAAAGAGATACTGCAACAAAAATTGGATTATTATTGGTTATACTACGTGACGCCCTCAGCAACATTTCCCGATTTACAAGATAACGTATCCGTAACTCAGTGAATTAATCCTCATTCAGTGAACTTATCTCTTCCGATTTATTCTAATCTCATGATGTAAACCAACATCACTTATTTGGTCAGCAGGAACGACAAAGCCAGTTTTGGTACGTAACGTAAATTAGAATCCCCCTTCCATCTCCAGCTCTAATCACTCAAACTTCCGGTTTGCATCCAACTCTTCCATCTAAGATAAACTTGCCGCTTGGGATGAACACTGAACGCGTATTCGATTCAAAGGAGTATGCCGAATTACCTAAAACAAACTGACAACAACTAGAAAAGTACCCTACAGCTTCCCAAATGGTTGCTTTCTTGGGTTGCACGTAATGCCCTTAGGCCGTTTCCAGTGTTTGGTATTTGATTTAATGGAACATTGGGAAACCCCGAAATCAACTAGAATTACCGAAAAGTACCCGAGGTCCGCCCTGGACGCTGTGGTACCGAATTCTCGTCTTCGGCTACCCCGACCTTCTATTTGCCACATTCACCCTCTTTTCGCTATTTTCGACACATTCCATATACTGTTCTGGCTAAACTAGTATGGTCTTGTGCAAGGTTTGCCTTTCCGTGACCCCTTGTTTGAATTGATCAGGTTATAGGTAACTCATTTAGATTACCTGATCCACCGTAGCCAAGCCCAATATCTGTCCACACAATATCTGAAACGATAACTTATGGGTGGAGGGCAGAACGATTAAGTGCTAGTAGTATACAATGTACGCGCAATGCATGCAGCACATAGGCACATTAGAGTGATCCTAGATCATCTTATAACTTCCCTCGTCTTCCAGCTCCTTGATAACTGATAGATTCATAATTTCATCCATCAGGTCCATGCTATTTTCTAGCCTTCTCTAACTGCTACTACCTTGAAGCGATACTACAGTCCTCTCATCCCCGGATGGCATTACACACGCTACTGCCCCGCCACTACAATTGCTAAGTCTAATCGCTACAGCTGGTATATAAAAAACGACAGTTAAAACTAGAAGTTCTGTCATGAAATGCGCACAAATAACACGTCGATCTGCGCGTTAATCTTCGCGTTATGACCATAGTAAGGCTATCAAATTCTGTACATATGGCCTGTGCACAAGCAATGTTGCAGCCAATGGACCTCCGGGTAACCCGGAGGTCCATTGGCGGAAACATTGCCTGTGTTTGCTATGAGTAACCGGGAGAACCTGCTTTGGATGCCATTCGATATGGCTATTGCGCACAATTCCTACGCGCAATTAAGCCTAGATAAGCGCAGAGTTCATGACAGGACTTCTAGTTTTAACTGTAGCTTCTCCGAAGATTACTATCGCTAATATTGGGTATCGACTCATATCACAATCACTGAGTTCTAACTTTGGTACTGACATATAACACTACTACAGTAACTGTAACTGACTGGTACTACGGGTACCACAATCTATTCTATGATACGGTTTCACTGCTAGTTCCTTCTACCTCATCTCCTGGTTGAACCGTGGCTACCGTAAGTGGTAGAGAGCAGAAAGCCCATATTTTGGCTTTATTCTGATGTGCAGGTGCCGCAACTTAATGGCTTCATATTCTGTGGGTGTGCTTCATATTATTTTTGAACTGAAATTAGGTAGTCTATGGAGATATGCCTTATTACAATTCAGGCACTCTCTCATAAATTGTAACAAGGCAATGAGACGTGGACAAATTTGGATAACCAAAAATATATTAGCACTCTACCAGTTAAATACGCAAATGGGGGCGAGAGTTTGAACCTCATTGGGAGACAGGGACGTGACGACCGGGGGGGGGGGGGGGGGAGTGTCCCTTTATCCTGGCCAAAATTGCTTATAGTTTAAAATTCGGAGAGCAAGTCATGAGTATTTGGAAAATCCTTTTATCTCGATTTTAGAGCTTCTTTGATGATGCCGATGTCTCCTTTACTTCTCAAAATTCCTACTGTTTCAAATCGGCACAAATTCCAACTGTTACTATCTACAACTACAGTGTACGCAATATCGAGCTTCATAAGTATGCATGATGCCAGTCGGTACGAGATTTCTATAGTACGTTTACTTATCGTAATAAAAAAAAGAAAATCGCATCATGCGAAATTGTTATCCTGAGTTAATTCCATCATTCATAGTTACAAAATGATGAAACTTCGAAAATTGATCATCCCTGCATAAGATCTGATTTAATGTTAGGAGAATGTGAATTGCTCAAAGTTCTCACCTTGAGCATTTGTTTAGCACATATTCAATTCCCAGAATAATACCAAATAATAATAACAACCTGATAATTCTATCATAAATGTGTTTTCATTTCAGTTACTAGAATCAATTTTATGCCCCCTTTTATGGCTTCATTTTCAAAAAAGTTCTCGGTAGTGAATTTCAAACTAGGGAGAGGGAGCGGCTGAGCGGGAGCCGGGACCGGACCCTACACCCCCCCCCCCCCAATCGAAAACCTCTAGCCACGCCCCTGCTGAGAGATTTCCTCGTGGCCTCTTATTCTAAGACGACAGAACCTCATTCGACAAAACCAAAACTGCAAGATCCATAATGTTATATGTAGGGATTTGCGACCGTCATCTGCTTGCCGATTTGATGAGGGCACAATCGGCCGATTGTGAGTGCTGGTGTCAGATAGTCACAACCAAAAGGAGTAGTACGCTCAAGAATGCATAAAATATGGTTAATTTTACAGTACAGTCAGATTGGTTCGTTGACCTCAAGAGCATGTCACTGTGTGTATTAAAATAAAAAAAAACATCATCGAAAAGACGTCAACAGCGCAAGGTCTTTGATCAATGATCAAAGACGCCATGCTGTTATCCCTACCTAACACGAAAAGCAGACGACACCTGCATACAAAATTCTTGAATAAGTAAATATTTTCATTTTTGTCTCAAAAACATAGCTTATGACCCTCATTGGAACGAGCTCATCGAGCTCGTTCCAATGAGGGTCATAAGCTATGTTTTTGAGTAAAAAATAAAAAAACATAATGAAAATTGAATGGTGATTTTTGTAAATAGCGCTGGCCGGTTTTGGTCGTTACGTTGGGTAAAGGATTAACTTGTTTCTGCTGATGTATTTTATAGAGTCATCAAATGACACGTGGCACCTGTGTCTTCACCAGCTATCAAGGGGAGGATCAGACCAATGAATGAGATAAGACCAGTCATGATTCCTGCCAAACATTGTGGCAACTTACTAAGCTTGAAACTGCTTGTATAAAATCGTGAATCAAACATAAATACAAACAATTTGATCAAATGGTGTTCCAAGTAACCATCGGCACCAACCGATGTTCAAACACTTCTACCGATGGTCAACCGATGGCTTAAAATCGGCCTATGTCAGATGCGATTGTCAAACATCGATTAATCACTAGTTTTATGGGCGTTAACCCCCCCCCCCCCCCTGTAATGATCCTCTTAAAGTAGATCAACATGTCGTCATGATCCTGAAACATTCAGATGAGGAGCTTAGACCTGATTGAGCCATTTCCTCGTGCCTCTGATTGCCTCACACGACAAAACTGCGGGAAGCTCAGACTTCTGTAGGCATTACCCGCTTATAATGATCCTCCGACAGCAATCAACATGATGCTCCTCAAACAAACACCCAGATGGGTATGAGGAGTCTGGGATAATACCTCACTGCAGGGAATATACCGCGGCTTTGAAAATGTGTGTTTGGATGCTAAGTGTAAGCGTGGGTTCCGGGACCTTCACTTACAAAACCATGGAAAGGAAATGTGACTTAAAAACAAATCTGGGTGATTTTAGGGGATTGCACATTAGGCCTACATTGTGTTCTCAAATAGTCGCATGGGGACTATTTCAAGTCGAATCGAATTCCGAAGCTTCGCATGGCCTTTTTCCCACAGACAAGAGAAAAAATCTGTAAAATTCTTAGGAATCCACGTAGATGAAAATTTGAATTTCAGAAAGCAAATTTCAGAAATCTGTTCTAAAATTTCCAGAGCAATTTATGCCATAAACAAAGTTAAGCGGATTCTACCGAAAAAGTGCCTAAAAATATTATACTACTCTCTGATCCAGAGTCACATGATGTATGGTATTCATATCTGGGGTCACTCGCCATCAACTCGAAAGATTACAAAATTACAAAAGAAAGCCATTCGAATAATATCTAACAGAAAATACAATGCTCATACAGACCCCCTGTTTAGAGAACATGGCATTTTAAAATTTACAGACCTGTATAAACTCCAGATCTCTCTGTTTATGCACGACTGGTACAACAACATGCTACCCGAAAGCTTTGTGGACACTTTTAGAATTTACCAAAACCCCCCAGGAATGGACACAAGACAGTCGGGTAAATTACATACATTAAAACCAAGAACTCAGTTCTCCGCAAACTTTCCAATTCATTCTTTCCCTAGGATGTGGAATTCATTAGAACCATCGATTCAAAACTCATCCAGATCATCATTCAAAAATTCTCTAACGGAGCAATTCTTGAATTCGTACTCTTTTCGCGTCAGATGTAATAATCCAGTTTGCCCCGACTGTAGGTCCTAGCTCTGTAATCTCATCCTTATCTATTAACTACCACTAAATTGTTTCATTTTCTAAAAATGATGAAAAATTATTTTTATTTATATGGAAAGAACCATTTTAAAAATTAATCCATTCATTTTTCTCTTCATTAACAAAGCCGTTGTCAGGATTGTCTCACATTTTACATCTTTGTTTTTATTGGGAATGGCGGGAAGACAGCCCTAGTGGCTATGCCATCTCCCTGTAGTGTAACCTTGTATTTGAAATAATTGTATGTTGTTGTATTTAGTTTGTATTTGTATACATGTTGTATTACAAAATAAAATCATTCATAGGCATCTTTGAGCTATGGTCTTAATCCTGAGTGACTAATAGGGACGCTCTCTCCCAATAAGTCACTCAGGAGTGAGACTGTGGCCTCAAGATGTCTATGGGAATTCCTACGGTAAATTTTAGAACTATAGTCTCTGTCCTTGTAAACCTGTGTGAAACCGTGGGGGTGTGGGGGGGGGGGGGGGGGTATACTATCAGTGTCCACTGTTTGCATATGTAGTTTACACACTTATTTAATTATGGTGTATTTCGTTATATTTATTTATAATTATAATTATTTTATGTACTCATTTTTGCAAAAGATCGGATTTCTACTGAGGGGATGTGAGCGACATTTACTAATCAAGAGAACTAGATGAGCTCTTTGATTTTGGATAGGCTTTACTAGATCATTGAGATTTGAGAAGCATGCAGTTGGAGCTTTGTGCTCCAGCCAATACCGACAACAATGCTAATCTCATAACGTAACAACATATGTCGGTAAAGAGCAGTTATAGGGTGGAGGTATTCGATTGTGGTTGTTTTGCGTCCAGTGATTTCTTGTCAAAGGTGGCGGAAGCTCGATAGAAGTGGAGAGGCACAAATTTCCAATGCTACCATGGTTCAACCCAGTGTGAAAAAGGTTGCAATCGAAAATCGGTAAATGTACCATGACTCGCTTTAGCTCTCATTTAGATGAATATGTCAATGTGTGGTCACGGTCCTGTCCGCTTCTTCTACTTCAACCATCTTCCAACCCGAAGGCTAGCCTTCGGGTTGGAAGATAGTTGAAGAAGAAGAAATGGACCTGAGCGACCGGAAGTGGGATTCTTTGACGAAATATTGTTTGGATTTGCAAATAATGTTACAGGAATGCCTGTATATTGACACGTTTGCATGCGTTCATTTTAACTCATCGTGTAACTGCGAAACACATCTGTGGAAAAAGTTGGAGGGGCACGTGCCCCTTGTGCTTCCCTGGCTCCGCCGCCTATTTTTCTTGTACACTGTCACCAGAATTCTCTTTCAACAAAAGTTCTATGTATTAAATCATTTTGTTTAGATAAGAACACAGCACATCGGACATCTTGCTGGAAAACTTTCAAATAATCCAAACATTTTTTTCTTGTGCGCGCGCCGTCTTGCCTCTATTATTTTGTAGGTCGCATGTATTTTGATATTTTGATCTGCGGACTTTACGCAAAATTTAGATTTTTCAATTCCCTAATACTCATTTTTTTATTCTTTTTGTTTTACGTGATTTTAAAAAGCCCATTTAAGTCAAAACACATTACAAATAGATAATGACGCAGTTATAATGATTATTGCGTCGACAGCAGATGACTGGAAAACAAATCTGCATCAACAGGTGTGAAGACGACTGATTTTCAATTGAAGGGAGATAACTTGTAATCTGTCTGTTGTCAAAGAATTGTTTCTCATCTGGCGCATGGTTACAATATTATTTCTTATTTATTTATTAGTGTTTAAGGTCACATACTTATGCACAATGGCTAATCGTGACCGTGACAGTTTTATGGGTGGAGGAAGCCGGAGTACCCGCAAAGAACCACCGAGCATCGACGAGCAACTGTCAGCTCCTCGACATCCTAACTCTGTTCAAGCTCAGCTCAGGCAGGGTTACAGCGGCTGATGACATGTGCACTGCACCATCGACGCGCAGGACGCCTTAGTACATGGCATCATAGTGCCCCTATGTAGGCAACCGGAATAATGTGCCTTGCCCAAGGACACATCCCGGACGGTGATCGAACTCGGGACCTCTAGCATAGAAGTCCTACAGTCTACCACTGAGCCACCGCGCTCCCTGCATGGTTACAATACATTCACAATAGCAACGGTACAAATCTTTTTCCCTCTCCCCACCTCATCAAGCCGATTTTGGCAAAAAACACCCTTTAACTAAAAAAAAATGAACTCTGAAAATAATATAGATCTCCATCTGACTTTTGCCTTCAAATTTGGTGATTCCTATACTACCGTCCAGTTTCGCACTGAATAAAATAGACACACTTTTTGCTTCCAGCCCATTTTTTTATATTTTATCCCATTAATGGCCATTTATTCGAACAATAAAAGCCTTGGATAATTTTTTGCTTTATTCACCCAGTCGGGTGATAAATTTATTCCTGTAATAGAGACGGACTTGTTGACCTCTGACCTTTACCGCATTCATGTAGCATAATTAATCGTTCAATTGCTGTTTTCTTTAAACATTTTTGAAGGTATTACACAATGACAGCAGAAAACACCACACACTGTTCGTTTAATAAAGTATATTTGCAAGTTTCCTTCAAGTTTGTAGGGGAATTATTTTTAGACAGAAATGTATTACTGCGCCTTGTTTATTTTTGCCAATTTTGCTTGTCGATCGAATTGGACCAATGTGTTCCTCGCTTCTCGCTGTGTTTTATAGCGCGTAACAGTACGATTTCGCCGCGACTGTCCTGTAAAAGATTTATGGGATAAACAAAATAAACGTATAGTGGTTTCAAGTAAAAAATTTATTCTACTCGTAGAATTAAGAATGAAACCTTCTCGCCAGAGGCTTATAGGTTTCATTCTTAATCCTACTCGTAGAATAACACGTTTACCACCAATATTTTATAATTTTTTCAAAACATGAACTTCAGCATTTTATTCACACCAACAAGTCTATTTTCCACCAGCTGGATAAATGGGGAACGTTTATTTTCTATTAAGTATTACCGCTAGAGGAGCCTTTTCGCTACAAACAGTGTATTGTAACCATATTTTTCTTTTGCCCTTTTTCACACTTTTTACACGCGCAGTGATGCACTATTTTCTAAATGTGCCTGGTGACAAACATTCTGGAATGAAGAAATGCAAATCTACTCAATGGTCCAGACCTGGACATAAATAGCTTACATCGTAACCCGTTAACCCTTTACCCAATTACGATATCAAAATTTATTATTTTAAATAACATTTTTTCAAATTTTTCAAAATATTTCAACAAAACGATATCCTGTGACCCCTCGTTGGAACCAGCTCGACGAGCTCGTTCCAACGAGGGGTCACATGATATGGTTTTGTTGAAACTTTTTGAAAAATAATATTTTTTCAACTGCTGAATTTGCATATTAGGCGGGCGGATGCGGCCGATTCGTTGGGTAAAGGGTTAACAGGTTTCGCTCAAGCCTGGAAATAAACAATCTGTCATATGCAGAATGAGGTCTCCAGAGGGTGAATTTTCTGTTGCTATCCCATACAGTGGGCTAGAATCACCCAATATTTCATCTGGGTACCTTCTTCGGTTCAGGCCCTTTGATTCAGAATGAGGTTCACAGAGGGTCAATTTAGTAATGCCATCTGCTGTGTTGGATAACATCATGAAATTCACCTGCTGGGGACCTCATTCTGCAGATGCCAGTCTGCTTATTTCCAGGCTTGGTTACGCTCTATAACCTTTAGGAAAGTGGCATGGTGCTTTTCCGTCTCTTCTGGTTTTGCTACACCAGGCATGCTGTTTACGTCTTGGCAAAATTTCCACCAAACTAAATAGCAACAACTAACGCACAATCTCGCTTTGACGAGCTCATTCAGGATCGCGGGGATGGAACGGTTAATCCAGGGTAATAGGCCTATATGTGCCCGAGAGGGGTGTTTTTGCCAATATTCTTTTTTGTATCGGGCGGAGATAGATATTGATATTTTTTCATTATATCAAAAGGGGCTAATCTCTTCACCGCGGACCGAAAGCAGTTAGTGCTATACTCACCTCAGCCCTTGGGGATGGGTTCTGGCGTCCCTGAACAATACCACAAATTGCCTGCCCGTATCCCTTAAAAAAATCAGTACGATAAATCAGTACCACCAAAAACACCACAAGCACTGCCAACATTGCGTCCCTGTTTGTGGCCCGCATCTTGAATATGGAGAATGGTGGTCGAGGGGATAAGTGCGCTGGTCTTTCATGCCAGAGGTCCCGGTCGGGGAAAGTTCGCTAGGTTTCTGAACCCTCTCTGTCAGCATCAATTGTGGGGTTGATGATGTCACAGTGTACCGTCATATCGGGTGGGGACGTAAAATGGCTGCCCTCTGTTCGGAGTGAGACACACTCCGTGTAGGCTAAAGATCCCTTCGTAGTATTCGAGAAGAGCGAGACCACGAAGTTGCCTCTACGAAGGTCATCCCACACCCCATTGGGCCAAGGAGAGGCGTTAATGTAAGTTGCATAACTTGTTCACCAATCCTTGTAAAACAAATAAGCTTTAAAAAAAGTTGAATATAGAAACCTACGAATCTCAGATTTCGGATCGAATCTATTCTCGAATCGAATCCAGTAGATTATTTCGCATCGAATCGAATCCAGACTCGACTTTCACAGCTCTTCAAATTCTAAATATTGCACCTTCCTACAGCCGTAAGATTGTCACTCTCCTCTCAAGTACTGTATTCAACCTAATGTTTCGAATGTTTGGTCAGCTCTATCAAAAAAGCAGAATATTCCGGAACGGAATCAAAGTAGTTTCGGGGGTGGAACCTGCTTCAACTCTTCTTCTATCATCGGATCTCATGCGCGGGAGACCTAATGATAGAAGACGGGTTTAAAGGGAGACACTTGTTAAGATTTTGAGCATATCTCGGCGATTCGAAAATTCCGAATCATCGAGACCCGAACTGTACCATCGCGACGTTGCAGGATCTTGACTCTCCTAAAGGGCCGGCATGAGGAGAATGTTTGGTTGTTAACCCTTTGAAACCCAGAGGCCGTTTTCTGGTCCAGAAACATGATACGTCATACTTTCATTAACTGGTAGAGTGCTGGAAGCCCATATTTGGGCTTTATTCTGAAGAGTAGGTACCACAGCTTGAAGGCTCGTATTCAGTGCATGTGCCTTGTATTATCTTTGAAGTGATATTGTTTAGTCTGTAAGGGTTTGCCTTGTTACAATTTATGGGAGAGAGCCCAAAGTCACTCTCCCATAAATTGTAACAAGGCAAAGACATGTGTACCAAGACTTGATGGCCCAAAATAATTTAGCACTCTACCAGTTAAGTTATTTGTTATTATTAATCAAGGTTTAACGACACTTTAACAGCCAAGGTCATATCGTGTCGGTGACAGTATTACGGGTGGATGAAGCCGGAGTACCCGGAGAAAACCACCGAGCAACGACGCTTTCATTAAATAGAATCATATGATGGCTGCTAAGTTAAAGTTTGGGATAGATTAATCAATATTTTCAATCCCTAAATAATATATATGGACTCTTCCAATTGCTTCCATTGAACTGACATGGAAGATACCACCAGGGGGTCAAAGGGTTAAGTCGACTTTATACTTACATTGTGGTCATGACATCGCCATGGGTGTTGAAAGTAAGTTTGAATACCAGAAAGAAAGACAAATAAACTACCACAACGCAACGCAATAAAAACAACACTACCTACAATGAATAAATTATTGTCAAAAACAAAAACTCGACAAGAACAGCAAAAAAACATGATTGCATTTCGCTTTGGGCCGTAATACATCATTATAATAAGATTAATATAAAACCTTCAGCGATGAATCACCCTGTCCTTATTTATATAAAAATCTATCAATTTTGAAGGACAAAAAAATAATTGTAACGGGAACTGAAGTGCTGGTTAAAAGGCGGCCATGGACCATTGACTTAACGGTATGTGTACTTTATTTTCTTTAACACTTGCCAACATGTCATATGTCAAGGTTTTCCCTTGTCCGAAATACTCATCTTTAACTTTCTTAGAGCTATGGGTGTCTTTTCGTGGCTCGAAAACAGATGCAAATAATCGGCTGGGGTCGGAGATCATCTTTCAAATCAAACTCAACACGACTCTGAACTGACGGTCAGTATTTTAACATCTTTCGCGTGGAGAATTTGTGTCCCACCATTAACACACAAACACATCGATTTTGTCATCTAGCTATAAATGCTTTGCCACCATACCGACTGAGCGAACGGCAACTCCCAATCGTCTTGCCATAAATGCTCTTCCAACACACGAACTGAGTTGCCGATAGCTCAGTTGGTATGGTGGTAGAGCTTTTATGGCTAGGCAACTAGGAGCCGTAGACCCGTGACCGACTCCTGTGGGGGGTCGCGTTCCGAAAAACTTTAGATATTTCATTCATCGGCTTGTCTCGGTTCAGTGGCTTGGACGCAGCACAATGCCTGGTGGAACTCCTGCTTGACATAGGTGACACATATATGCTGAGCCAAAAAAAAGTATAATAAACTTTGAGGAGCAATATTTTTAGTATTATCGACTTTAATCCCAAACAAATTATTGTAAATTCATATTTCGAGTCTAGAGGTATGAATTTACATAATTCCATGTTCTTACTGTTGTCAGCGTCACGTCAGGACGTCACAATTCAGACATAGGGTGAAATGGAAAGTTCACACATGCAGTCAATAGCGTGTATGTCCACCGTTTGCCTCTTGTATGGCAAGACATCCTGATAAGTCTCTGGATGTCACTCTGTGGTATTGCGTTCCACTCCTGCCTTAGAACATTACGTAAATCGCCTAACATCTGAAGATCATGAAGTTGTACCCAACGGTCCAGTTGACCCCAAAGATGCTCGACTGGCGACAAATCTGGCGAAAGTGGGGGCCAGGGAAGAAGTTCGATGTTCTGCTCCTCAAAAAAGTCACGACAGATACGCGCCACGTGACATCGGGCATTGTCTTGCTGGAATAACTGCAATCCGACGTTGGCGACAATAACAGCGTTGCGAATTTCGTCCCGATATCGCTGTCCATTCAGATTACCATTGATGAAGATCAACTGCGTTCGATGGAGCAAGGAAATTCCTGCCCAACCATTACACTACCCCCACCTAAACGGTCGTATTCCTGCACGCAAGCATCAGAAGTAAATCGTTCTCATCGTCAGCGATACACTCCTACCCTACCATCAGCGCGCCGTAGACAAAGGCGTGATTTATCACTAAAAAGAGCTGTGCTCCATCGCTGCTGCATAATTCCTGCGAACACGTTGACGTACCCATTCCATTCTGACGGAACGATTCCGTTGTGTAAGGATTGGTCCGTGGTATGGACGCCTACTTCGGAGGCCGTGTTCAGCGAGTCTGTTGCGGACAGTTTGTGCACTGATTATACTGTTAGTTCTACCAGGAGCAAGTGCTGCTGTTCTCGTCGCCGGAAGGAAGCGATCCCACAAGTGAGACGTCCTGATGTGTCGGTCTTGTGCAGGGGTCGTAACTCTTGGTCGACCTGAACGTGGTCGGTCGGCAGTAGATCCAGTGGTTCTATACCTTCCAATGAGACGGTAAATAGTGGCCACAGTGACTCCGAACTCAGCAGTGAGCTCAACTGGGGGTATCCCAGCCTCATGCATACCAATGGCACACAATCTCTGATTTTTGGTTAACCTTGGCATTTTTTAAAATGTCGGAAGACAAACACTTGCATGTTTTCTCAATAAGCCAGGCTCTCTTGCACAATACAATACAAAGAAAATCGTCGGTCACCGATTCAATTTAACATTCTCGGTTAGCACGTGCTATTTTGACATCCGTAGCAAACTTGTATACGGTTGGGTGACAACAACAACATGTCATTAAACTCTTTTCACGACTTCTTGTCCACAAACATGCAACATTAGAACTATTATATTCACCCTTTATGCTATTTTTTCACATTTGTTTCTATTATACTTTCTTTTTTGACTCAGTATAGATAGATATCACAGACGTGACAACCTTTACTTATTCCCAGTTCCTTATTCGGCATTCGTTATAAACGGATTTCATCTGTTGATAACGAATGGTACCCCTGCTTGTGTGGAGTTAGTACGTTAGGGAGTCTGACAGTTGCTCGCCGTTGCTCGGTGGTTGTCTCTGGAAACTCCGGATTCCTCCACCCGTAAAACCGTCCGACACGAAGTTACCCTGGCTGCCGAAAGTGTCAGTAAATCCCAATAAATAAATAAATTAATAAATAAATAAATAAATATTTGCGAAAGCATTGACTCTCTTGATTTGAATTTGATTTCGCAATATTTGTTTATAAAATCTTGTACCGATGGTGTAGGTTGGTGGCAAGGGTCCGCGGACAGCCGCAGCCATGTTTTTGTCAAGACTGTGAACAAACTGATTTTTGTAATAATTAGGAACATTTACGTGATGAAAATTTTGTTAACCCTTTACCCAACGTAACCACCAAAAACAGCGCTATTCTCAAAAATCGCCAATTAATTTTCATTATTTTTTCATTTTTTGGCTCAAAAACAAAGGTTATGATCCCTCGTTGGAACGAGCTCGTCGAGCTCGTTCCCACGAGGAGTCATAACCTACGTTTTTGAGACAAAAAAATGTTATTCAAGAATCTTTTTTGCTAGTGTCGTCTGCTTTCCATGTTAGTAAAGGGTTAAAGCTTTGTCAATGATTAAGTCGATATCAAACAAGAAAAGACCTGAATGTACTTTGAATCAAGTCGAGAATCTTCAGCGAATTGATTACTGATGTTTGGATATTTTGAGCGGCATACGAAGGAGACAGCGTTCGCCCAACCTTCCTGTTGGCTAGATTCTCCCAATAAAAGATACAGTATACAGCCGCCGTGGACTGGTCGTAATCCACGCGTGAGCAGTGATATCCACGCATATGCGTTTACCAGCTAATAAAAATCACCATTTGCAAAATTTAAATTAATGAAGCACCGGGTTGTACCCGATGCTTCATTAATTCAATTTTTGATGATTATTCCTGTAATTAGTGTTTGGAATCTTAATATCATTGCGCCCGTGGAAATATTATACACCCGTGAAACGTGACCTGTCCACGGCGGATGTTCTGTATAATGGCTTTCCTACGCTTTTTCGTATAATATTTGTTTCTTTCAAAATATAGCTCATGGCCCGCACTGGAACGAGCTCGTTTTCGCGAGGGACCATAATCTATATTCTGTGTTACTTTAGGCCCAGAAAATACTCAGGTGCTTTTCTGGTGGAACATGGATGGGTTCCGTTCCCCTATTTTCTTCTGAGGGGGACATCGTTCCCCAACAATTTCAAGACCTTGGATGGCTTATTATTATGCTAGTAAATTTGTTTAGCCAATCAAATGAAGTTACTAAGAGACACAGACTCCGCAATGTTAGGTTCAGGATGACTGTAAAGCACTCAATATTAATTTAATATTAGGTGCCCGTCTGCCATTTTGTTTTGTCATTATATCCACACGCCTCAGCTTTTAATTTATACGTACGTACATGCTGCAGCGCAGTCGCACAGAAGACCCACCATATAAAATAGCCTCGTCGTATAAACATTGCATTCGATTGAATGAAACTGTTATAATAAAATGCCAAACCAGCCCAAATCATTGGCGGTTATAGGACAAGTCACGAGTGATTTATTAGAATGCGGAAGCAAAATTACTCCCCTTGTTGCGTATGTAAACATCGTCTGCTTTGTTTACATGTTTCGAGAAGTGCGCAATGACATTTTAGCATGCCGTGCATAGTAAATACGTTACAGGGCGTTTAGTTGCAGATACAGTGTCATATACGGTTCAGAGAAAATAATATTAGGTCCGACTTCGCCTCACCTAATATTGTTTTCTCTTCGCCGTATATGACACTGTATTTTCTAGCTAAACGCCCTGTAACTTATAATCTTGAATATCGGACATACTGTACAATCAACAAGACGAAGAAGTGCCCGCTGTGTTCAAGACAGCGAGCACGTCTTCGTCTTACTAGCTACATTAAACCCATTTTAGTTATCTGTAAGTTACTTGCTTTTCGGATAATAAAATAATATGCAGTCGGATATAAATTGACAGAATGACGTAACGAAAGTGACATCATTGGTAAGCTGTTTGTTTTGGTTTGTAACACAATCATGTCTCATCAGAGCATTTATACGTTTTCCTCAATAAAACGGAGGCAGGGTGAGGCATCCTAATGATCAGACAGTCAGAGTAATGGAATTCAATGTAGCAAATCAACGAGAATTGGGGTTTTCAGTAATAAATTTAAACATATTCTCGCATCTTCTACACCTAGAGGAGGATACCCCCTTTGGGTCTATCTCCCAACAACGTATATCGTCGACCATTACTGCAATAATAAGCCACTGTTCCACAACTTCTAAATTTCGGAACGCATCACCGATTAACACATACCCTCCCTGTTGTTTGCCATTGGTGTTGAATAATAGTCAGGACTTAGGGCCCTTCGAAGCATAGATATTCGGTTCGATTCGAAATCGGCTGCCCGATATGTTTCCTCTCGAATATTTTTCATATGAATATGACTTGGTATCAGCCATCTTCATAGTCTCAAAAAACGTATAGTTCAGATGGAAATCGTACATAAATAATGTTGAAATAAAGGACTTTTTAGGAGCCTTATTTTCGAATATTGCATCATATCCGATGCCCCATTGGGCGCTTTCCTCTCCGACTATGCCTTGTCTGGTTCTGAACATACCCCGGGTATTTTCCCAAAGCACGGGGTTATAAATGGGCGCCTCAATACACATTGCCTCTACCTCACCGCTATAGAAAGGGGTATCCACCCTCATCCTCGCAAGGGGAACATCCTAATCGTCCATTTTCTAGCACGCACATGTGGTCGTAAAGGACTGAGTGTAACTTCCGCTGAATTAACATCTGTTCTGATGCCACCACCCATGCCGATTCAATTATCGCTGGTCCCTACCACTGTTAAATACAAATTTAAGGTTTCCAAGCAATGTCGACGATGAACTATAATCCTTACAAGGTAATATTCCAACTACATCATCAAGGCATGCCTTCGACGAAGGCGTGCCTTGATGATGTGGTTTGATTATTTCATCAGTCGGGACTTGAGCCATCAAGGTCGGAACAAATCAGATTTATAGCACCCCAACCCCCTTGGTCATCCTCAAGACGCCACTGATTCGATTCGAGATTCGATTTCGAATAGTAGACATGATTCGATTCGAGATTCGAAGCGAATCTAAAATCTGTGATTCGCAGAACCCCAAGTAAGGTTAACAAATAAGAAAACTAAGACTTTCGGATGCCATGTTATAAAAACAAAACACAGCTACTGCAGCAAGGAGCGAACTGCAAAATTAACACAATTCTTTAACAATGCAAGGCATTCCGCAAATTAAATGAGTAATTGGGTGGTATATTTGCAATAAAATGCATGAATTTGACACCTGACGAATTACTTTTCCTGTGGTATGCATTCAGTGCACATGTTATGTTGATTCATCATCGTCCGTTGCTGGAGCATCTGATGAAATAGTTCTTTGTCACCCAGTAATTAGTATTTATATGACGATCTGTTTACGTTTTGGAGGGGAAGAGTTTGAATTGGAAAGCATTCATCCCGTCTTTGCGGGGATTCACTATCTCCATTGTGTCTGTATTACATAGGAAGTTATTTGCACTGTTATTAGGTGGTGTCGAGTTTTCGTGTGCAATGGCAACCCTTTACAGTCGATTTAGAGATGCTTCAACAATTTTTATTGTTCAGAAATAACGATACAGGGGAATTTGAACAGTAAAAATAAATAAGTTAAAGGTATCACTGTGCTAAATATTTGAGTTGAGAGTTATCTGCCTTAAAATTAGCGACCGACAGCTAACGGGGCACGACCACATGTGCGTGCTAATAGACGGGACGATTAGGAGGTTCCCCCTTGCGAAGGTGAGGGTGGATACCCCTTTCTATAGCGGCGAGGTAGAGGCAATGTGTATTGAGGCGCCCATCTATAACCTCGTGCTTTGGGAACATACCCGGGGTATGTTCAGAACCAGACAGGCATGGTCGGAGGGGAAAGCGCTCAAAGGGCCATCGGATACGATGCAATATTTGAAAATAAGGCTCCTAAAAAGACTTATTGCTTGAGAAAACTGTCAAAGTATTTTATTAGGTTTTCACATCAATGCTGAATGCTCTACAAGAAAAAGGAGATGATCTGAGTATTTTCTAGGCCTAAAAATGCAGTTAACTATTTTTGCTGGAAATTCACAGAAAAAATCTCGTCTTCTCCTCCTTCTCTTTCTGCTTTATCGGGGACATCTCCAAGCGAGTGACATCCCATTGCTTGGTTGTAGGACTATTTCTATTCTTTTTCGTGTTTCAGGAGTTATCGGTGGATGTGGTACAAGATCCTGCGGGTGGGGACCAGTGTGAGAGGAGTTCCGCTCACCAAAGGTGCAACCCCACCCCGAAAGTGGTGATGTGGTTATGGATGTTTCCTTCATGTTAATCCAATGCGAGCGGAATACTCTCGTATTGACTTGGACTATGGGGCGTTGTTAAGTGAGGTTTACGAGGTGACACCCCATCCCTAAATATTCCCGTCAGGGACGGAGTCTAAGGCATTAATTCTCTCTTGCTAGTAATCGATTATTTTTTTTATCCCTTTACCTAACATAAAAAGCAGACGACACTTGCAAACAAAAAATTCTTGAATAACTATTTTTTTCATCTTTTGTCTCAAAAACATAGGTTATGAACCCTCATTGGAACGAGCTCGACGAGCTCGTTCCAAAGAGGGGTCATAACGTATGTTTTTGAGACAAAAAATGAAAAAATAATGAAAATTAATTGGCGATTTTTGTGAACAGCGCTGGCCGGTTTTGGCCGTTATGTTGGATAAAGGGTTAAAAGACTAGATTGTTACTTGCACTTGTGTCACACGTACAGTCACTCATACAATTTGGAGATTGGGGAAGTGTGGGGGGGGGGGGGGGGACAGCACAACCAATTTGGAGCGCCTGTAAAAAGTAGCAACAGGGCTCCTACGTGTATATTTTAAGAAATCTTGAGATCCTATAATCCCGACTGACTATTATTACAGTTACATCACCAATGATGATATAGATGGAATATTAATCAGTCGGGACTTGAGCCATCACAGCCGGAGCAATTAAGGTTCACCCCCCCCCCCCCCCACACTCCAAACCTCCCCAGCCCAGTCGGTCATCTTTGCGACGCCTCCGCTTTGAGCGTCAAAGTAAGAAGTCGCGAAGTGTTCAGCCACATAGGTTTCTCTGCAACCCAGCTTCAACTTAGTGGAGAAAAATTAGATGCCTGTAATCTGCAGGGACGCCGGAACCACTTCAGGGCGGGGAGGGGGGTGAGTCAGACTCCGGGAGAAGGCAAATTACTCGCACTAGCAGTCCCGCCATGACATGCCCAAGCACCATGTCTCGAAGGCCGAAGTTGCTCCCCCCAACTCCCCCATTGCATTTTGAATGCTCCCAGAACGGATTTGGGTTTATTTTAGCTTTACTTCGAGAATAAATTATTGAGAAAAATTGAGTGACGAACCTGGGAAGGGCATTGTCTGTCCGCCCTTGCCCCCGTGGTCCGAAGGCAAGGAGGGCGGTTGCACCCTCTGCCCTCGTGCTTCCAGCGTTTCTGGTTATGTTTTTCGTAAAGGGGTAAAATTCAATCAACGTGCAAAAGGCAGTTTGAAATTTTGCTTTCCACACTCAACTTTTTTGCTTGTCAATCGAATCTCGAATGATTGGAAACAGTCATCCGAACCGTTTACAATCAGTTTAGTACGAATAAAGCAGCGTTATCTTTGAGATCAGTATGTTAATATTTTTTATTGTTGTGGCTGTGGGTGTATGAGAGAAAAGATCTAACAGATCAATCGCCTCGTTAGCCACAAGTCGTGGTACAATATAGATAAAATGCTGCTAATAGCATCAAAAGGCCTGCGTTCTTCTGATCAAAATATAAAACTGGACAATTATTTTATTTCGGCTGTTTAGCGTTACGAAATAGTTTCTGTCTGACTCACGTTTACAGGAACGATATAAAGGAATATATCTTCACGTTGTCCAAAGTTTATGTACTGGAAAATGACAATGATTTGTGACAAGAGACAGTAACCCATTTCATCACAACAACAGCAGCGACGGAATGTTGTTGTAAATAGAGAGAACAGAAGAGTGGTAAATAAGGGCCGCGGAACGATTTTGAAAGCGAAGGGAGGGAAACTAACGTTCGAATTTGTGCATATGCGTGTTGGGGTGGGGCGTACATTTCAACGTCAGGCACGTAGCGACAAGAGGGGTATTGGTGGTGTCTGACCTCAACCCACCACACCCAATAACCATCATAATTTTCAACAGTTGGAAATTCGAAGGTATATATTTCAATAGAAATCAGTTTCAAAGAAATTAATTTCCTTCATGTTTTCAACTTTTCAGACTTTTCCGACCAGTCGATTTGAATTTTCAAACCGTGACCACAGTTTTCGATCAAATTCTCCAACATTTCCAATCAGCTGACAAAGTTTTCCGAAATTCCGACTCGAATCTGTGACCAGTTCGGTTTTTCGAATTCATCGTTCTGTTTTCGCAACAGAGAGGACGCTACAGAAGGACTATAGACAGACAGCAATTCAGTCAATACCTACTCCTTCCAACTGACTGGCAGTCAGTTGGAAGGAGTAGGTATTGGCTGAATAGCTGTCCGTCTATAGGCCTTGTGTAGAAATGCATTTTTCTAGTGGATAAATGACTAGATTTAAGCCAGGGGTAGAGGGCCTCAGAATCAATCTCAGGGGTTCAAAATTAATAATTCAAACCCACCGAACCCCTCGCCATAAAGAGGGTGATACCCTCCCCCGGCGTGGGCCTAAGGGACATGCCTATGGCATATTGTGCTGGGACCCCAATCCCAGTTCCGGTTAGAAATCTAACTGATCTCCCCTCACTGAAGACCCTCTATCTACGTCCGTGTTCAGCGTGAAGATTTTCCAACACTAAGTGCCGACGGGAGGTGGTGTTATCATATGCGTCCGCTTCACGTAAACAAATATACGTCGCTCATTTCAAATGCATCTGAATGTACTACAAGAACACAAAAATAGGATCAACTGGTTATGTGACTTCAATGCTTTGGCCTGAAGAAACAAAAATCACAAAATTCCAAGATGGCTGCCACTGCGGAACTACGAAAAATGGTAAAATGCTAATTACCAAAATAAACCCGCATATAATCAGGGATGGATAATTTCAGCAAATATGCTAATTTCATCAAATTCATTCCCCAAACAGGGTTGACAAATTTCGCCATTGGAAATGATTTACAGGAAAGTTAGCTTCCCTTAATTTCCCAAAGCTGTCAGCAAATGTAACATTAAGGGTATGGAAATTTCATATAGAAATGGAAATTGTGAAATGTTAGCAAATTTGTATCATCGATGTGCACATCATTTCACAAAATTCGGCAATTTTTCTGTAGAGTGGTATAAAAATACAGAAAGTGACTTTTTTATTTTTTGTCCAATCAGTGTGAACGTTTGACTGTTATTCTCTGTTAAAGCCTATTAAACATAAGAAAACGGCGTTTTAACCATCTTTTGATGTTCTGTAGATTTGTTTTTTTCTGTCCACTATATGAACAGTGTGCGCATTGTGACATATAATACAGACACAATCCTTTCCATTAACGTAAAAGCCCAGGAGGTGTCGTGTTCAACCGATGATCCCAATCGGCTACCCCAATCGGCCGATTTATTTATTTATTTATTTTATTTATTTATTTATTTATTTATTTATTTATTTATTTATTTATTTATTTATTGGTGTTTAAGGTCACATATTTCTGCACAATGGCTAATCACGACATCGACAGTTTTACGTGTGGAGGAAGCCGGAGTACCCGGAGAGAACTACCGAGCAACGGCGAGCAACTGTCAGCTCCCCAACATACAAACTCCACACAAGCAGGGTTAGCATTGGTTGAAGACAGTGCACCATAGACGTGCACTACGCCTTAGTGCACAACGTCACCGTGCCCCCACGTGGGCAATGGGGGTGAAGTGTCTTGCCCAAGGACACAACGCGGTTGCCGCAGGTGGGATTCGAACCGAGGACCTCTCGGCTTGTAGTCTTCACCTCTACCTACTGAGCCACTGCGCCCCCAATCGGCCGATTGTGGACAATCAGATGACAACAGCAACGGCTCCTGGAACATCTGTTCAACCTATTGTTGCCAAGCATTTTTTGTGATGCTTCATTAGCCGCATTTTATTATCTTCTTTAATTGTTCAACTATTAATTTAATCCTTTACCTAACGTAACGGCCAAAACCGGCCAGCGCTATTCTCAAAAATCGCCAATTAATTTTTTTCAATTTTTCTCTCAAAAACATAGGTTATGACCCCTCGTTGGAACGAGCTCGTTCCAACGAGGGGTCATAACCTATGTTTTTGAGACAAAAAATGAAAAAAATTAGTTATTCAAGAATTATTTTTGCAAGGGTCGCCTGCTTTTTAGGTTAGGTAAAGGGTTAAAATGATGACAATAATACAATTCAATAAAGTTGAAAAACCACCACGATGTGTATTCTTAATCTCTCTAGACGCCCCTTTACGGGATATACAAATTAATCGACATGTAAAGCTTACAATTGAGCATACTTGCGGCAGTCGCCAGTTCATACCGGAAAAGTGAAGGTTGCACTTCAGTGACTCAGGTCGCAGTAACAATTCCCAGTTGCGCGCACTTGGGTGGTAAACGTTTACCGCCCAAGTGTGCGCGACTGGTACTTTTACTGGACCTGCGTCAATGGAGTTTAACACTGTGAAATATGTTCAATTTAATGTAATTCTTTCGAGTCTCGACTTATCTAGTAGTGAACGGACTGTAAACCCGTAAAATAAGTTTTGTGTAATGTAGTTCTTTCGAGCCTCGACTTTTCTAGTAGTGCACGGTATTACAATCGTAATCGGCATCGGCCGATTGCGAGCTCAAATAACCTGTAATCGGTCAGCGGCCATTTTTGGTAATCGGTTGACCAATGAGGAGGTGAGATTTGCTTATCCTTTTAGGAAGTATAAAAACGTGCAAATTTCTGTAAAATCACATTCGCAAAACAAAGAGCCAAATTCATTTTGTGCTTGTAGGTTGGATACTGATAGATATTCTTAATGGCGGGTTATCTGTGAAGTCTTTGCTTCTAGTTAGCTTGCCATAAAAAAACAAGTTTCCTTTTGTAACTTTTTCGTTTATAAGAAATAACAAAGGGAAATTTGGCTTTATTTTCTACTGATGTCTTTCATAAATGTTTCTCAATAATTACTTGCTTCTTAGTTGGACATTCTTCACTCGTCCAATAATTTCAAGAGAGATAACTTTATTGAATATCGATTTCCATGACGATATAAGTCAGGAATGACCTGAAATTATATTTCTATAAATTTCCATATATATAATCCACATGCTAGTTGTATATAATCCACATGTTAGTTGTATATAATCCACATGTTACTTGTATATAATCCACATGTTAATTATATATAATCCACATGCTAGATATATATAATACACATGTTAAATGTACATAATCCACATGTTAGTTGTATATAATCCACATGTTAGTTGTACATAATCCGCATGTTAGTTGCATATAATCCACATGTTAATTGTATATGATACACGCGTTAATTATATGCTAATTGTATATAATCCACATGTTAATAGTATATAATCCACATATTAGTTGTATATAATCCACATGTTAGTTGTATATAATCCACATGTTACTTATATATAATCCACACGTTAGTTGTTTATAATGCACATGTTAGTTGTTTATAATCCACATGTTAGTTTGTATACAATCCACATGTTAATTGTATATAAGCCACATATTAGTTTTATATAATCCACATGTTAATTGTATATGATACACATGTTAATTATATGCTAATTGTATATAAGCCACGTGTTAATTGTATAAAATCCACGTATTAACTGTATATGTAGATTATATGCTAATTGTATATAATCCACATGTTAATAGTATATAATCCATATGTTAGTTGTATATAATCCACATGCTAGTTGTATATAATCCACATGTTAGTGGTATACAATCCACATGTTAATTGTATATAATCCACATATTAGTTTTATGTAATCCACATGTTAATTGTATATGATACACAATAATAATTATATGCTAATTGTATATAATCCACATGTTAATTGTATATAACCCACGTATTAACTGTATATGTAGATTAGCTAGACATCTTTTCTTCTCACCCATCGGGAAGCTTTCTTAAAGGTCAAGCATAATTCTATGTATGCACCTGCTGAAATAACTTGTAGGAATACCATAGCAAATTTTCATCCCATATCTCTCTAAAGAATTTCAAGCTTTGATTTTACTTCTTGGGAATTTCTCCTCGAGAGTATCCCAAGAAATTATGGAAAGACAAAAATTATCAACAAAAAATATAAAAGGTAACTCAAATGTTTTTGCAGCTACCTTACAACTTATTTCAACTGGTAGTGTGGCACGATGATAGGAGATAGTCTCAAGCGCAGTGTACATTAGCTCCAGATAGCACTATATTTATGTGTGATTTCCACACAATCCACCCGGAGGAGACCTCCCCCCCCCCCCACCCCACCACACCACCACCTAAAATCCTCCAGTTTTAAAGACACTCTTTCACAACCAAAGTTTTGCATTGTGTGGTGTGCCTGTTTGTCGGAAATGCCACCTCCGTTCCCTAAGCTGAGAGGGAGGGAGGAGGGGGTTATAACCTCTCCATAATTACTATTAAAAGTGGGTATTTCCTAAAATCTCAGATATCTTTGGGAAATGCGGAAAACTCCCAGAAGCAAAGGAACTCTACTGAATTTCAAAAGAAGTGATCAACATCAATTTGTATTGCCAAAAATTTGTCGATCTCAAAAAATAAATCAGAGCACCTTCTATGTTAAAATGATTGTTTTTTTATATATTGATTTTCCAGTAGAATAAATATTTGGGACTTTAACAATCTCTGGCTCTATGGTTTACGGTTTCCATCGAATACTTAAAAGATGCTGTGATATTTGTGACAAACTCGGTAAGACTGTGAAACCAGGGATTTCACGAAATCACTACAACTTTCAGTAAATTCGTGAAATCACTGTTTCACTTGGTGATTTCAAGAAATTACTAAACAATTCAGTGATTTCGTGTATTTACTGAAATTTGCTGTCTCATATTACACAGTTTAACTGATAACATTCAGGGAAACTGTGAAATACCCCTGTAAAGTAAGAATCATGTTTCTGGTAACTGTGCAGTTTTGTGATTTCCTGTCATGTTGCTAACAACTGTTTATTTAAGCAAATGGTGACATAAAGGACCATGTTTGGCGAGGATACGAAAGTTGGTTTGACGTCATCAAGTCACCCTCCTGAAATTCTGTAACGACTGGAAAGCGAAGACGACCTTTTGTCAGTACTACAGCCAATGACCAGACAAACATTCCTGTTGCTGACAGGGGCAGGGGTGATCCACTCAACATTCTTGGAGTGGTTGTTAATAGAGATGAGCAAGACATGTACACTATTGCACTGAAGTATGGAACTCTCAGTTCTAAATATTCCAGAAATCAATTCGACTTGTGTCCCCAGAGGCTGTTGAGTGACAGTGATGTAAACCAGGATACAACCATATCACTCCGACAAGCCTTAAGACAGACAGTTTCAGGTGGTCAGGGATTTTTACGGTGTGACTGCAGTAAGGGAAAGACACAGTGCCAAACGAACAGATGCAAGTGCTTCAAGGCAAAAAGACTATGCAATAGTAGGTGCCACAGCAGCCTAACATGTCAAAATAAAAACTAAGCGTTGTTTGTATCTCAAATTTCTCAATTCTACTTTCTAGTGTTTTAATGTGTTCATTCTTGATAGATTTTTATTGTGTGATGACATAATATAGTTGATAAAATACTACTGACTCCTTTATTTTTACCCATTCAGGGATTTCATGAAATTACTAACCCACAATACCAGGGATTTCAGGAAATCCCTAGAACTTTCAGTCATTTCATGAAATCACTAAGTGAAACAGTGATTTCACGAATTTACTGAAAGTTCTAGGGATTTCGTGAAGTCCCTGATTTCACAGTCTTACTGTAACACATACAGGAAATTTGAGAGGTAAAAAATAATTACACAACTGTTCTTGGGATGGGTGCGTGGTGGGTCAATGATTAGAGCACTGAAATTTAAACTGAAAGGTCCACTGTTCGCATCTGACCAGCGGTAACTGCGTTGTATCCTTGGCCAATACACTTAATCCCGATTAACCCTTTACCCAACACAGACGATATCAAAATTTATTATTTTAAATATCATTTTTTAAAGTTTTTCAAAAAATGTCAACAAAACCATATCATGTGACCCCTCATTGGAACGAGCTGGACAAGCTCGTTCCAAAGAGGGGTCACATGATATGGTTTTGTTGAAATTTTTTGAAAAAATAGTATTTTTTCAGTTGTTGAATTTGCATATTACTCGGGTGGATGTGGCCGATTCGTTAGGTAAAGGGTTAAGCACGTGGTGGCACGATGGATCTGTATACTAAGGCGAACTACACGTCGATGGTGCACTTGTCTTCAGCCTCTGCTAGGTCTGCTTGTGCCGAGTTTGTACGTTGGGGTGTCTGACAGTTGCTCGGTGGTTCTCTAAGACTTCTCCGGTCACTCCCTCTTACTCCCTCCGTAAAACTGTCCGTCACTATGTAACCTTGGCCGCTGAAAGTGTCAAACCTAATAAAATAAACTCTACTAGGGTTTTCGCGAAATCCCAAGTTTCATAATTTGACTGTAATGTACACGACGAGTTGGAAATCTTTATCTCGCTGTAAGCAGAGAAATAGCAAAGCAAATTTTAATTCTAGAATAAATCCCAAAACTATCTTCTTTTTGACCCATTTCATAAAAGAGACAATATGCCGCGATTTTGAAAAAGTAAGTTGACCATTTTACAAAACCACAATTTTCGTTATTCAAAAGTACCCTTATAATTATATATCAGTCAAATGAAAGCGTCTGATTTTATTAAATAAATTAACTTGAAGGCAAGAATTTATCGGATATTTGAAAAACGCTGCCAGCGTTTTTCAAATATCCGATAACTTATCGCCTTCAGGTTTATTTATTTAACAGAAACGAGCGTTTTCATATGAGTGATATATAAAAGTACTTTTGAATGAAGAAAACTGTGGTTTTGGTAAAATTGATGGGTAACTTATTTTTTTCAAAATCTAGCCTCACTGTCCCTTTAAAGAGCATTTTTAATACATAGGTCGCCCTCTCTTGCAGATGAGCCCGTGTAAGTAAAGTCGGCAATAGTATTGAATGCGATGGTGTTATTCAGGAATACATCATTGGAAGGGTTCATCGTTCGAGGATGAAATAATAATACTTTATATCAATATTTAGTCATTAAACTATCACCAGTGACTATTAAAATGATATATAGTTGTTTTACTTGACACATTGAGGATTCTTGGTTTTGTCAGGGTTGTTTCAGTGCCCGAAAGTGTCAGGCTAAATTATACATTAAACATCAAACTTTATTTTTCATGCTGGTAAGATCAAAGAGAAGACACATTTTCACGACGTCTTATCTCCATCTTCTAAACTATGTATTCAGTACATGATAAACTGGTCTAGTTATGGGATTGCTTAAGTTGGCCTTTCCCTTTCCGGTCCTGGAGCAATGAGGCGTTTGATGTTCTGTATTATCTCATCGTAAGATACAGCCATAAATACCAGTTTTGAACTCAGTGGCTCATATGTTAGCGCATTGGACTCCAGATCAAAACGTCGTAGGTTGCACTCTGACCTGCATTATCTGCGTTGTGTTTTTGGACAAAGCACTTAATCCCGGTTGCCCAAAATTGGAGCCCGGTGGCGCAATGTGCTATGTCGTATCGAGCGTCATTGGAACACACGCCTTCAACCAATTCCAATCCTAGCTTTTTGTGCCGAGATAGTTAGTCCGAGAGTTCGCCAGATACTTGCCACTGCTCGGTGGTTCTCACCTGCCCCTGCCCCTGCCCCTCTCCACCCAGTAAAACTATCCGATATGACCATAGCTCTTGAAAGTGTCGTTAAACTCCAATAAATAAATACCAAACGCAGTACTCCTTAATCCTTTACCCAACGAATCGACCGCATCCGCCCGCGTAACATGCAAATTCAGCAGTTGAAAAAATATTATTTTTCAAAATATTTCAACAAAAAAATATCATGTGACCACTCGTTGGAACGAGCTCGTCGAGCTCGTTCCAACGAGGGGTCACATGATATGGTTCTGTTGAAATATTTTGAAAAATTTTAAAAAATGATATTTAAAATAATAAATTTTAATATCGTCTGCGTTGGGTAAAGGGTTAACTGGTAAAGTGCTAAATTATTTTTCAAAGGTGATTTGCATAACATGAGTGTTGTTTCAAAGACACAATACTGCTAGAAAGAAGAGCCTTGGTTTAGCAAGACTTTATTCATTAATAATTGTTTTGTTCCTATTTATTGGAGACATCGTGATGGCATTCTCCAATAAATTGTAACAAAACAATTTTAAATGAGCATTTTTGTATTTATTACAGTATAAACAACCTATTACATGCAGTGTAAGGCTACCAAAGTGGCTTTGAGCCCTTTTCAGTTGAGCCCTGATAGTGGCTTCTTGCACCCAACCAGTTAATCACAAATGATTTGACCAGAACGTTCACACCATGAAAATTTAGGGTGAATTAAAAATTCCTCAAGCTGTGTTTTTTCTTTTGTTTCTCTCCGTTGTTATTCAGTATTTGATTCTTGAAATGTTCCTTTCCTGAAGCAGGGGAGTAGCCTTCTCAGGGGAACGGTGCTCGAGGATTGCAACAGAAACTGGTGAGCTGGAATTAGGACCAAAAGCTCTTTAGACGGGTTGCACAAAAAAGACGCTCCAGCTTTTGAGGAGTGCTTAGATGGATCTTTGGGGGGGGGGGGGGGGGGGCTTTGTTTTTCAAAGTAAGATAGAAGTCACTCGAGTTGAGGGGGAGAATCGGAAAAGGCGAGGAAAGAGTGTGGCAAATGTGTAATTTAAAAGAAACGGGACCCTGGAACATTTCATTTTAGTACGCCCCGAATATTTGCCAAGAAGAACAAGACTTTAGAAAACTAATGGGAAAATGGGATAAAACTATGAAGGATAAGTGGATGGGGAATGGCATTAGGGAAGGGGTGAATTTTGTAGTTAGGGAGATTGCGAAAACGACGATGGGGGGAATTATGAAACACTTTTTGACTGAGTGCTGGGAGATTAGGAGGGTGAGTGGCGAGGGAATAGTCCGGCGGGAAAATGCGTCAATGTTGGCCTCCTCGTTAGAGCATCGCGACAAATCAGCGCGAGGCCAAAGAATTATTATTATTATTATTATTATTATTATTATTATTATTATTATTATTATTATTATTATTATTATTATTAATTTAATGAAGATTCAGAATCCGTGTAATCTTGGTTTGATACATGCACCACGAAAGGTTTACTTTAGTTTAATTTCTTATTTTATAAGTATTTATTTCTTGATAAAAAATATTGAATCTTGGAACTCTTGGTGCCCCTGATTGTACAAGTTGAGTTTCAAAAAACTAGCAACACCTTTGACATCCCTGTTGTTGCCCATGCGCAGGTCACTCTTTGCACCAAGCTCTCAGCTCCCAGCCTAATTCTGTTCGGAATTCGACACTGTTATGTTCAGTTTGTACACCCATTTTTTGCGAAGATTTGCGCGCAGACGACCATTGATGGAATTTGATGTGCATTTACTTACAAACACAAAGGTATTCTTGCCTGTCGTAGTTATAGATATTTCAAACAATAAGTATTTAACTCTCCTTGAACAGATCAAGATGTTAACATAATTTGTGGAACTAACACCTGCGTAATCATAACACTACGGCTGTGATGAGTCTTCATTTCCGATTTAGCCCTTTGAACACTGGTGGTATCTTCGATGTCAGTTCAATGGAAGCAATTGGAAAAGTACATATTTATTATATGGGGATAGACTAATTAATATTTTCAACGTGCAGCCTTTGGGCTGCACGTTGAAAATATTGATTGGTCTACCCCGCACTTTAACTCAGCAGCTATCCTACGAAATGAAAATATTACATATCTTGTTTATGGACCTTTAAAAGGGCCGCTCGGGTTCAAAGGGTTACATATCATCGAAATGTGGATCAAATCAAGTTTTGATTGCTCAACACATTTAGCTTTGTTTCACAGAAAATGAATCTTTATGAAAGTATTCAGATTAAATCGTCCTGAATATATCAGTTGGTCGTAAAAGCGAACCGAATGTTCGCTTTTTCAACCAACTGAAATATTCCAGACGCGTGAATCTGAACCTGAACGATGACCTATTTGAGAACTAGACTGATTCAAGACCATGACAGAGTCGAATTTCTTTCAGAGTAAGACTGGTGGCATGAGAGCATTATCTTTAAACATATCAGTAATCTTGCAATGATACGCTGCTCATCTATTGCCCGACAAAACCAGGAATTCCACCCCACACCACCCCCGTCTTACAGATTCCCTATCATTGAACGAACGTAATTCCATCCGATGGGTTTTGCTTACATTAAAATCATATATATATATTGGGCGTCTTCTAGTTTTCTTGTCTGCAGCGCAAATTTCATCTGAAAATTGGTATTCAATTAAAAAAGGGCGTTTGAGCGAACATATAACTGCCAGTCTGATAACTTCCTGGAGAGCGCGGTGGCACATTGGTTACGGCATTGAACTTCAAATCGAGAGGTCCGCGGTTCTATCCCCGCCAGGGGGGAACTGCGTGGTTTCCTTGGGCAAGGTGCCTAATCCCGATTGCCCACGTTGGGGCACGGTGGCGCTGTGTACTAAGGGGTACTGCACGTCGATGGTGCACCTGTCTTCTACCAGTGCTAACCATGATTGTGTGGAGTTAGTACGTTGGGGAGTCTGACAGTTGCTCGCCGTTGCTCGGTGGTTCTCTCCGGGTACTCCGGTTTCCTCCACCCATACAACTGTCCGAAACGAGGTGACCCTACCTATCGAAAGTGTTGTTAAACTCCTATAAATAAATAAATAAATTAATTAATTAATTAATTAATTAATTAATTAATTAATTAATTAATTAATTAATTAATTAATTAATTAAATGATAGCTTCCTGAAGAGTAGACTACAGTCCATTCTTGTTCTTGCAAGATCAGCAGAAGATGGAGGTCAGGGGAACCAATCAAAGTAACCCGAAATGAAGCAATATTAGTTCTAAGCCCAGGCAAGCTTTTTTTCATTTTGGAAAGTTCTTTGAGCTTTCAAATGTTTTTACTATGTACTGATCCACGTTCGCAATACAACGATTAGAAATTACCAAATTAAATCCAAACCTTCTAGGGCTGGCGTTGCACCAGATAGCCGAGGACAAAGCTTGCACACGTCAGATCGTCTCAGTTGGCAATAACGTGTATTCAGAACAAACTATTCTTGTGAATACACTAGGAAATATTTAGGTTCCATACAAAACCTAACTGAGATCTTCAACATATCGCGGTGGCAGAACCAATCAAGAACCAAGAAAGACCCAAACGAAGAACCAAATGGTTCTATATGGAACCAAACAAGGACCAAGAGAGAAACCATGCGAAGAACCAATGATTGGAAATTCGGGTGGCAAGTCATGAGTAGTTGGAAATTCCATCTATCTGGATTTTAGGGCTTCTTTGGTGATGCTGATGTCTCCTTTACTTCCCAAAATCCCAACTCGGTTTTAACATTTCCAACTGTTACTATTCACAACTACAGTGTACGCAATATCGAGTTTCAAACGTATGCATGATGTCAATCAGTACGAGATTTCTACAGTACGTTTACTTATCGTAATAAAAAAAAAACCTCGAAATGCATTCCAAGAAAATCGTATCATGTAAAATCGTTATCCTGAGTTAATTCCATCATTCACAATTACAAAATGATGAAACATTGAAAACTGATCATTCCTGCATAAGATCTAATTTAATGTTCGGAGAGTGTGAATGGCCCAAAGTTCTCAGCTTGAGCATTTGTTTAGCACATATTCAACTCCCAGAATAATACCAAATAATAATAACAACCTGATAATTCTATCACAAATGTGTTGGCATTTCAGTTACTAGAATCAATTTAATTCCCCCTTTCATGGCTTCATTTTCAAAATTTTTCTCGGTAGCGAATTTCCAACTAGGAGGAGGGACCGGGGGGGGTCCTTCTCCCGGTCTCTCCCCCTAGTTGGAAATGCACTACTCTACACCCCTACCCCAATTGGAAACCACTAGCCACGTCCCTGAGAATGTTGAACCCAACAAGAACCCACACTGAACCAAACAAGGACCAAGAGAATAATTATGCCAAGAAACAATGTTGAACCCAACAAGAACCCACACTGAACCAAACAAAGAACCAGCTTGCTAAGTTATTTCCATATGGCACCCAAATGAGGAACCAAATTGGCTGTGTGGGAAGCACAGTAATAATCCAAATTGGTTCTAGATTGAAATATATAATCAAGGCCCGATATGGACAATAAAAAACAATAATACTTTCATCATTAGGGTTTATTGTTCTAGGAAAAACTTCACATTGGATGGATTTTTTTAACTTGTGGTTGAGGTCACATATGATATTTCTGTTTCTCAGAACAAATTCTCGGTGGCCGGTTGATAATCAAAACAAACTTGACATAATTCGACGGTGGTTATAAAACCTATTGATATGTCGTGACACGGTTGCTTCGTCATCAACAACTGACTGTTGACGTACTTATTCCGTTCTTGATACAGACAGAACGGCATTCGCGTTCGAACTGTCATTTTTTTACCGCACGAGATCGATTTGGGCGGAGGGATAATCGATCGATTGCGGTAAAAAATGACAGTTCGAACGCGTATGCTGTTCTGTATTTATTACATGCCTGCAGTTACTATCTGTATCAAAACGAGATAAGTACATCAACAGTCAGTTGTTGATGTCGATGCAGAAGGCTTCGAGTTCAATATTATCCCTCCGCCAAAATCGATTAATATTTTTTTAAAGATCGGCATTCGCGTTCGAACAGTCATTTTTTTCCCGCACGAGACCGATTTGGGAGGAGGGATAATATTGAACTCGAAGCCGAAGGCTTCGAGTTCAATATTATCCCTCCGCCTAAATCGATCGAGTGCTGTAAAAATGACAGTTCGAACGCCTATGCTGTTCTGTATTTATTGCACGCCTACAGTTTACTAAAAAAATATTAAACACACAAATTATTGCCAAACTTACCCTAAACTAAAAAAAGAAAGAGTTAAATAGTCCGCGCAGGTGATCCGTATTGTTCAAGGACAATTAAAAAGAAAATTATTGTTCGCTTCGGGTTTTGCAGAAAAAGCGTGTATTTTATGAAAATAAAAGCACAGGCGCGCAATAAATTGGTTTTAATAGAATTTGCTTACGGTTGTGTTTGTGGGTTGCATTGCAAAGATCACATGATACGTGAGTTTAATGAAATATTCAAGTGGGAAGGACCCGCGTTTTTTTGCAAAAAAAGTTTTTCGAGCGATGTCAATTTTGCTCCTGCATTGAACTACGTGTGTTCGCGGATGTGTTATATCCTAATCGTTTTGACATACCAACAGTAACGTGTTCTTCCGAATAGACCTATTTCGAAACTGCCATCTTGAGTTTTAATCTATGCAAGGTCACAGGTCGCGAGGTGTAAACATTTCGAGGAAAAAACGTTGTAAGCAATAGGAGAAGAGAGCGGGTGAAGTGCTTCGGACCACATTACGTTCATTAGTCCGAATTCTAAAAAAAAACATTTAGCCAAGGATACCATTTGTTTAAGGCAATGGCAATATTGAATGAGAACTTTCATTATTTCGAATTAAGTTCTTATCGACTTAAATGGTGTTTCAATACACGTTGTGTCATGACTCTGTGGTAGTCCAAACATGCCCGAAAGAGCGTATTAAAATACGCTCTTTCAGGCCATGTTTGGACCAGACTCTGTGAATGTGGGCCCTGTTTCGACAACTTTCGAGTATTTACCGAGAAAGTCCGCGCAACGAGTGGTTCCTTGTTGCCACTCAAAACAAGTCCTCGCCTCCGTGAAAAAAAGTCTTTCACCTGCTGCGATATCACGTCGTTTAAAGTAGTCATGGGTTGCCCCTAAAATGCCAACACATTTTTGACAGAATTATCAGGTTATTATTATTTGGTATTCTTCTGGGAATTGAATATTAAATGCTCAGGCTTAGAACTTTTAGCAATTCACACTGTTCTAACATTAAATCAGATCTGATGCAGGAATGATCAGTTTTCGATGTTTCATCATTTTGTAACTGTGAATGATGAAATTTACTCTGAATAACGATTTTATACGATGTGAGTTTCTTGAAGTGCATTTCGAGGATTTTTTTATGACGATAAGTAAACGTACTATAGAAATCTCGTATCGATTGCCATCATGCATACCTATGAAGCTCGATATTGCGTACACTGTAGTTGTAAATAGTAACAGTTCGAATTTTTGCCGATTTGAAACCGAGTTGGGATTTTGGGAAGTAAAGGAGACATCAGCATCACCAAAGAAGCTCTAAAATCCAGATAGATGGAATTTCCAACTATACTCCTGACTTGCCCTCCGAATTGCCAAATATAGGACATTTTGGCCAGGACTGGGGATGGGACACACACCCCACTCCCACCCACACCCCTGTCGCCACGTCCCTGTGTGGTTCACAGCGAACCGATATTTTTTCCAAACAAAGCAGGCAGTGCTTTGGGGATTTGTGTTCAAACACGAGGATTTCTTCTTCAGATATAATGATGATGATATTGCTCAACATTAGAGAGCATTAAGCTAATTTTCTCACGATCCAAAAGAAAGTCTTCAAGAAGGATTACACAACATTTTTGTCACGGACAGCTTCCGTAATAAATCTTCACCTAAAAATCACAAAATCACCTGACCTGTGAAACATTTTAAGAAATACAAAAAAACTAATCACCAACGAATTATTAGCGACAATGAAGAGCACTTGAGGGGTAATAAGTCACAGTGATTTTTTTTATCGATATGCCAGCAAGACTCATTTCGGAACGGTAGCCACGCAGGTCATAACCCGGACAAACCTTTATGCCAGAGACTCATTGCCCAACTGATTTCTTTGAAGACGATCTTTGTTACGCAATTTGTTTGAGGTAGCTCATCGAGAATATCTGGTCATTAAACAGCAATGACATCCAGAGGTATATACGCAAAGGTGGGGACGGAATATAAAGTACTTTATCAAATAACACTCAACTTTGTCTCTGTTTAAAACAGCTAATATTCATATCATTGCTCTAGTTAGTCTTGTGTCAAAGTGTGCAAAAGCATAATAGTAGATTTTGCTCGTTTTTTTTAAGTAAACAAAACAATTCTACAATTGTTGATGAATTATTTTCTGGCATGAACTGTTTGGATTCCTTTTCGGATGAACTGTGTGGCCTCTGGCGGTCATTTTTTGATGACTATAATCTCATTGTCCAATAAAGCTGCGATAACCCGTTATTCATTTCTTCCTGAACAAACTCTTCATGACGAATGTCAAGAATTAAAATGTCATTATTACGAACAATTGCTTCCAATAACCGAGAATTTTATTAAATACGTAACTGTTTGGAAATCGGAGATTCTAAAGTGTTCTTTTCTGTGAAGAATACTTCTTGGTGGTCAGCAGTTCTCCTCAGACTTAATGAGTCTATCTTCTTGACATTTTAAATATTTTTTTATCGGTGACAACCAACTTGTATTTATTCAATGGAAATACAATTTTAATTTAACCCTTTAAATAACATGAAAAGCAGACGACACTTGCAAATAATGTTCTTGAATAACTATTTTTTGTCTTAAAAACATAGGTTATGACCCTCACGGGAACGAGCTCGACGAGCTCGTTCCAAAGAGGGGTCATAACCTATGTTTTTGAGGCAAAAAATGAAAAAAATAATAAAAATTAATTGGCGATTTTTGTCAATCGCGCTGGCCGGTTTTGGCCGTTACGTTGAGTAAATGGTTAAAAGTCACTCATAAAAATTGGAGGTCGGGGAAAGGGATAGGCAGCACAAGCAATTTGGAGCGCCTGTAAAAAGTAGCAACAGGGCTCCTACGTGTATATTTTAAGAAATCTTGAGATCCTAGGGTTAATCGATCTTTTCGTACCAGGGATTACAAGGATTAAACAGTTAGAACAACAGAGATTTTGACAAAGTTTCCTCCTTTCTAAACGGCCGAAATCACCGACTGTTATGTATTTAGTTATTGGTGTTTAAAGTCACATACTTATGCACAATGGCTAATCGTGGCTATGACAGTTTTACGGGTGGAGGAAGCCGGAGTATCCGGAGAGAACCACCGAGCATCGGCGAGCAACTGTCAGCTCCTCAACATTCTAAGTCTGTTCAAGCTCCGCTCAAGCATGGTTACAGCGGTTGAAGACATGTGCATCACCTATATGCCTTAGTACATGGCGACATCGTGCCCCCATGTAGGCAACCGGGTTAAAGTGCTTTGCCCAAGGACACAAAGCGGGTCGTCCCGGACGGGGATCGAACTCGGGACCTCTCGCATAGAAGTTCAACAGTCTACCACTGAGCCACCGAGCTCCCCAGATCACCGAATGACCTGGGAGCCAATACTATAACACGTTTAACACTGTATTTTCTAGAATTGTATTTCTATCTATTAATATAACTGGCTAAAATGAATCATTAGTATTTTAAAATATGGCAATTTGCCAACTGGCAATTGTCACATATTTGAAAATGCCAATGTTTCATTTCGACCCATTTAAAGTCATAACTAGAAAATACAATTCTAGAAAATACAATTGTAAAAGTTTTATAGTATTGGCCCCTGGGTAGCAAGATGTATTCGTGTGTGTGTTCCTCTTTATTTGGCAACAAACTATTTTGCGCGTCGATTGCTTTGGTGACCTTTCAGTCAAATATTGTATTGCTTGTACTCTAAAACGAGAGGCAGACGACTCGTGATTTCAGCGAAAATACGATAATTGATAAAACAATTAATTTAGAGATGAACATAATTTGCAGTAACTTTTTTGAACCCATGGCTTACAATTTTCGTCATTGGGAGAGATTTACAGGAAAGTTAGCTCCCTTCAATTTCCTTCAGCTTTTAATAAATTAACGCTAAGGGTATGAGAATTCCATATAAAACTTCAAATTTTGAAATATTAGCTAATTTGTATCATCGATGTGCGCCTTATTTCACAAACTTTAGGCATTTTCGTGTGTTGTTTAAAAATACAGAAGCGGGCTTTTTACATTTTTCCCAGTCAGTTTGTATATTTGACTATTGGTCTCTGTTGAAACCCATTAAAAATAAGAAACGACGTTTTCACGAGGTTTTGATAGTCAGTAAATTAGTTTTGTTCATTATATAACCGTGTGCCTATCGTGACATATAATACAGACACTGTTCTTTCAATGCATATAAACTTCTAGGAGGAGAGATCTGCTAATTTTTTCCCTGACAAACATAAAAACCTTCAAATTACTGTAAAAACATCTCCGCTAAACAAAGAGAGCGGACACTACGTAGTGTTGGTAGGCGTAATACTGATAGAAATTCTTGTTGACGGATTATCTATGACGTGGTTGCTTCTCATCAACTCGCCAAAAAAGCCAAGTTTCCTTTTGTAACTTTTAATAAACGAAAACAACAGACAGCTCCAAGAGCTGTCTGTTGTTTTCGTTTATTAAAAGTAACAAAAGCAAACTTGACTTTATTTTCTGTTGACGTCATAGGCTTTTCTGGGTGGCGCGGTGGCGTTGTGGTAACCGGTTCTAGATAGATCACCGAAGTTAAGCAACGTCGAGCCTGGTTAATCATTGGATGGGTGACCATTTGAGCGATCAATTTGGACCCCCGTGTTGTGTCCTTGGGCAAGGCACTTAACCCCGGTTGTCCACATGGGGGCACGATAAGGCCGTGTGCTGAGGCGTACTGCACGTCGATGGTACGCATGTCTTCAACCAATCTAACCCTGCCTGTGCTGCAGTGCGGAGTTACGATGTTGGGGAGCTGGCAGCTGCTCTTCGTTGCTCGCACTCAGGCTTCCTCCACCCGTAAAGCTGTCACGGTCATGATTAGCCATTGTGCATAAGTATGTGACCTTAAACACAAATAAATAAATAAATAAATAAATATAAATAAATATTTGCTTCCTGGCTCTTCTAATAATTCAAGGGAGATATCTTTATCGAAAGTCGATTGTGCCGACGATGTAAGTCAGGAGTGCAACGTCTTGTTAGAGTATCGCTTGCCTACTGTAAAACCTACCTTAATATTTTCTCCTGTTTTGTTCAAACTAAAGAGTTTAGGCAGTTTAGAATATCGCGCAGTCCTGGTAGGGGGTACTATTACACAAGGGCACTAACACACTGATATATGTCGGTGGTGGTCCATTTGTCTTAGTTGTGTGATCGGAATATAAAACACAAAGCCTTGATTGGGGCTCACGCACTTCTGCGTTGAAAAAATACACATTTTTCCTGTCCATTTTCAACAAATTTCGCTAACAGGCAGGAACAATATTTCGCTCCGATGGAAACATTTGTTGAATATGGATCCAAAACTGCGTTTCTCCCGACGTTAACCCTTTACCCAACGCAGACGATATCAAAATTTATTAATTTAAATATCGTTTTTAAATTTAAAAAAAAAAACTTTCAACAAAACCATACCATGTGACCCCTCATTGGAACGAGCTCGTGGAGCTCGTTCCAACGAGGGGTCGCATGATATGGTTTTGTTGAAATTTTTCGAAAAATAATATTTTTTCAGCTCCTGAATCTCCATATTACGCGGGCGGATGCAGGCGATTCGTTGGGTAAAGGGTTAAATGCCCAAGTTGAGACAAATCAAACGAGAGAATCGTGTGCAAATTTTAATAGTAAAGATTCTATGCGCCTCCTTCCGACTAATACTCAATAAGATTACAATGATGGGTTAGGCACTACAAAGTAGATTTTCTGTTTCTCATGCCATTTTTGTAAAATTGCATGCGAGCCGAAGGTTTTTTATTTTATTTTTTATTTTTGTAATTATTTCTTTGCCATCAAAAGGTTTTTCTTTTTGTTTTCGTTTTAAATTTTGATTTCAGATACAACATAAAACATTGTAGTACAAATTTACAGAACAGCAACATTTTTTTATCAAGACATATAGTTGCTGTGACAATATACTGAAGAATATATTTAATTTTGTTCGTTTTTCATCAACAAGAATAGCTTGCATTCGTAGGGTTAGGAAAAATGAAAAACTGGTATGGATTTTCTCATGTCTGTAGAAGAGTATCCAATAAATTCCATTTGATTGCAATGGAATTTGATTTTTTTGGGGGAGTAGCAGTGGAGTGATGTCAGTTCAAGACTGCGATAATATTTAAGGTATCTATCGAACGTTGGCAGGTATTTTCGCACTTTGCAGGAATGAGCAATTTTTTTTTTATATAGGAGTGTACAGAGATCGACTGCATCGTTGTGTGTGCTTTGGTCATCTTGATTTCTCAGACCTAGAAGACGATATTTAGGTGTGGCTGTGAAAAGAATGTTGCATCCTTTTTCCAATTTCTCTGATAAATTCATCAAAACTGTTTTTGAAAAAGGGCATTTGAAAAACAAGTACAACATTGTTTCCTTGGCTTCGTTACAAAATGTACAATGAAAGGGTCATGACCTCATAATCTACAGAATAGTATGGGTGGTGGGGTGTATTTCGTCTCTTGAGTGCAAGAAGGCTTTGCAATGCCATCCATAGCACTTTCGTCGTACTGTAGCCAGCGCGTTCCACACTTTCATGCTGCTGCCGAAATGAAGATGAACCAAGTAATCACGAGGACTTCATCTAACAAGCTAGATTCCAGCCATCATTTTATGACGGTGTACAATGGTCTAGTGGTTTAGGCTTTGGACTCCTGATTGCCAGGCGGTGTTGCCGAGGGTTCGAATCCCGGCGGGGGATCAGAAACCAACATTCCAAATTCCTCTAAAACATGATTGTGTCATTTGAAAAAAACTCACACACACCCACACCCACGCACACATACACATGTGGTGGCATGTGGGCCCTGGCCCTCCTCCCAGGTTCTTTTTTCTCTGGAAAAATGCAAGCCGGACTTTTAGGATATTACCGCGCTCTTCTCTTATTTTAAATATTCTTGTTTTGAATAAATTATCCTCAGAAAACAAAGTAACAAGACACATTTTTCGAATGACCTGTCCATATACATTCATATCCTGTTTTTCTTTTCATAACTATTTTGTAGCGAAAAGGAATGTCTTTTAGATGAGACGAAATTGTTATATAATAAGTGCGATGGTTTTTCGTGAAGATTTCCCACGACATGATTTCTATCCTTCTTAAATTCCATTTAAGTTTAAATGCAAAAAAGTGAAATTATCTCTTCAAGATCTTCTGTGTATTTTGACAAATGTATTTCAACATTTAAACTCAAGCAGAGAGATTAACTTGTTAAACTCCCACAGACATGGTCTATTGTTGAGATTTCGTGTAACTCTATTATACGGGACGTGATAACCCTTATTGACTATAAAACACATTGTGTCCTGTAGAATACCATTGTTGTTTGACTTAACCTTTACCAGGGACCACCACTCCAGGTAAACATTTCTGTTGGCCTTCACAATTCTTTATGATTCGTGTGTCGTGTTTTATGGGGGACAGATTTTTCTGCCCCTGTTTTATGTATCTGAGTGAGCAGAGGGCAGAAAATAATTGAGACAGGGGCTCCGGAACCGCCCCGACCAATGTCGGAGCAAAAAATGTGCCGATCATGATATTTTTGTGATCGATCTTCAGCCGAACGTTATTCATATCAAAGAACTAGGCTTTGATTTTTTTAATTTTGTTCTGGCGGTTATCCGAAAATAGTGCGCACATAGATCGTCTTGTTTCTTTAATACTGGGCACACAATGGCGGTTATTAATGACGAGTTAACGTCAGATGGGGAGATTTTGGGGGCTACTTATTTAGTATTCCAACCGCTTCGGAAGCGGTTGGAATACTCAAGAAGTAGGCCCAAAATCGGTCTGAGAGATGTTCTTTTTGAAACATTTTCTGAGGGCAGGGCCAGATGTACGAATGGGCCGACTGGGCAGACGCTTAGGCCCCCACATTTGTGGGGGTCTCCACTCTGAAGTTCGTCTTTCGAGGAAAATAATATGACAAAATTCCCTGCCAAATTGCCAACGGCAATTTGGCAGGGAATTTTGTCATATTATGTTCCTCAAAAGACGAACTGCATGCACTGTCATTTTTTTTCTCACCCACATAATCGATGGCAACAATTCAAAAAACAGGAATCTGGGTGTTATGGTCGGGCCAATTTTTGGGCCGTTCCGGTTCCCCTCTGAGAGACACGTCAATGGAGATTTGGTCCACGAGAGGTTTTCTCCAGTCTTCCAGGAGTTCCAGGAATATGTCACTATGTGATTTTCCCGGTATCAGAGGGCTGGGTTATTCTATTCTATAACTTGGATTATGTTAGCAAGGAAAAAAACAGGGTTGTCCTAGACGAATGGTAAATTCATTCTTACTGGGTACACTTACTGTGGTAGTGTGGTGTGCCGAACACTTCTATAACGGTTTGTTTGTTTCTTTGTTTGTTTGTTTGCTTATTTGTGTTTAACGACAAGGTCAACAACTAAGGTCATATCGTGTCGGACAGTCGTACGAGTGGTGGAAGCCGGAGTACCCGAAAAGTACCACCGAGCAGGAGTGAGCAAATGTGAGACACTCCAACTTATTAACTCTGTACAAAAACAATCTCGACTTACTGCTTATTAGTGCGCCGTGGCCAGGGCCGGGGAGAGGGTGGGGTCCCGGGGTGCTAACCCCGGCGCCCGGAACTTTAGGGTGCCCCCAGTTTGGCCCAGTAGCCCAGGATTCTTGGGTTAGGCCAAACATGACCTAAAAGACTGTATTTGAACTTTTGGGTTTGGTACGTCCCCTGGTTCTGACTCCTGTGCCAACAGTTAAAAAGAGGGGTTGTATCGTTAATGGAGCTCTACACTTGATTAACGGTTGTAATTTTAGACCGCATGATTCATAAAGTAATAACTTTATTAAATGAACTTCATGTAATATATACACCTGAAACTTAATTAAGCACCCCCTGTTTTTTTCGCAGTGGTGTTAAGAGAAACTGTCTTTACTTTTTTGCTATCTTTAAGATAGCCAAAAGTGATTGTTTGCGGAAAGAATGGTCTATTGACAAACGAAAGACAACACAATGAAAATATGCAGTATTTTAATGGCGCCAATTACACGTATCTGTCGCAATGTTTTTGATGGAAAAATGTTCTCTCAACAAGTATGGTGCTGGAACGGTCCATGATGAAACAAGGTCGGTAATTACTGACAAAAATGTAACTTGTGATCTCCTGAACACAATAACAGTGTCTGGAGTCAGTAGCGAGTGTATCCACCACGTGCCCGGATGGCATCCTGAACCCTCCTCCTAATGCTACCAGTGAGCCTTCTGATACGGTCCAACTGCTACAACTCCTCACGCAATGCAGCTTCCAAATCGACCACATTCTGTACAGGCGGGTCCCTTTCTTGCACACGACGTCCAAGAAAGTCCCAGATGTGTTCTAAGGGATTCAATCTCGGGGCTCATTGCAGGCCAGGGTAGTGTTGTAATAGCGTTGTTCTGAAGGAATGCTCTCACAGCATGGGAACGATCTGCATTGTCGTCCATGAATACAGGGCGAGTAGCCAACGGTTATCAAAATGAGGCACGACAACCGGATTGAGAATGTCCGGGATGTACTGATGACCATTGGGATTTCCATGTACCGTTACCATATCAAATTTACAATCATGAGTGAGGCATCCCCTCATCGTTACTGATCCTCCACCATAAGGAACAGTAGGTCTGATGTTCCTAGGCACTTAAGCAGTATTTCTATGCCTCTACACTCTCATGCGACCATCTGTGACGTGAAGCAGGAACGTGCTCTCGTCTACCCAAAGACTCTACTCCACGTCCTGAGATTCCAATGTTGTCGTGCCATACACCACTTCAAACGTCGTCTCTGATGCAGATCGGAGAGAGCTGGACGCCTGATGACCCTTCTGCACCTCATACCCAGTGCTTTGAGACGGTTTAGGATAGTTGTGTTGCACAAACGTCTGTTGGAAAGCAAAGGGTTCACTCCGAACGAGGCGTGCCAGACTCCGATCTTCCCGTGGAAAGATCTTTCTGGATTGTCCAGGCCTTGGTAGGTCCTTAACATCGTTGGTTTGTTGATTTTTTCGGTCTGCTGATGACAGAATGATTATAGCCAACTTGCCTTCCAGTAGCTTTAAATGACATGCCTATTGCATGCATGCCAATGATTTGCCGTGTTAGTGCCTCTGACAGTCTCCTCCTTGCCATGTCAACATTTTCTGATGAAAGAAGTGAGAAATTTTCTTGTTTTATACCCATTAAAACATAATAATCAGTAACAGCAACTTCACTGTCATGAAACATTTCAGGGGTGCTTAATTAAGTTTCAGGCGTACAGTTCAAGCAGTCAAAATGTCAATAAGGAGGATTTGTTGTTTGTTTATTGGTGCTTACCAGGGACAGGGAGAGGATGGGGGCCTGGTGTAGTAACCTCAGGACCCGGGACTTTGTTTTTTTTTTGGGGGGGGGGGGGTGGCCCAGGTGTCCAGGAGGCCTGCTCCCCATTCCAAATATGGCCGTAAAGCCTGTATTTTAATTTTTTAGCTTGGTACGTCCTTATAAAGGACGTACCAAAGCAAAAAAATTAAAATATGGACTTTTAGGCCATGTTTGGACTGTATCCCCCCTCCCCCCAGGTAATGAATTCTCTTCCAACAATTAAGAAGGGGGTTATGTCGTGAATGGAACTCACTTGGTTGTAAATTTGGACTGCATAATTCTTGAGGTAATAACTTTACCAAATCAACTTCACGTAATAAAGGAATAAAGGTATCACTTCAAGAATTGTGCAGTCAAAAGCTATAACTCCAGGTCACTGGACATTCACTGATGAACTTGGAAATTTGAAATATGATGCTAAAAACGTCATTTTGACGGCCAAAAAATAACGTGATTTTTTTTATCCCAAAGCCGCCAGAAGTATCCATTCAATAACTGTTAACAAATGGTTTTCCATGGTCAAATTGCCTGAAGTCTAACTCAATTATCACATATTGGAACGCTCTTATCAAGCTTAACGCAATGTGTGGTCAAAACCAATGTAAAAAAAGCATGAATCATCGGGGGATTTCTGCACAACCTTGGCTTGATTTTTCCCATTTTTAACGGAGAGGGTTAAATTCTTATCTGATATCCATGAGGTTGTGCGCGAAAGAGAACGAACGCGCTAATTGTCAAGAACGTTCTATTTGCTAACACACTTGAGAAGAGGAAATGAAACGCACAAAAAATGCGTTCTTGAAATACCAATGGCGGGTAAGAGCCCATCTGGACAACAGGGAATAGACCTATTTGCACCAGACCCCACTAGTCGGTGAACCGATGAAGGTACGTAAAAGGGCATACAGCGAAGTCTCCAAGGTCGATGGAAATGTTTACCCCTTGACACAACACAACATAATTGAATAAATATCTATCTTAATTTTCATTCAGCATTCACTTGAATTACAAAAAATGGCGTTTGACAACTAATTTCATTGATCTATTTGTAGAAGAGTGGTCGTTGAATGCTGAAAAATATCAAAAACCCGCGAAAATCGTCAAGCTTGTTTTGGTACTGTTGTAACCGGAACAGTTTTTCTTCCGATCTTCAAAGTGGATTTAAGCGGCTTTGGGCTGTGTTGAGCACATTCAAAAGCCGCTTATATCCACTTTGAGGACGTTTTTTTTATATGCAAATTATCTAAACAATATGTGAAAGCGATTCAAAATTAATCCTTTATCCAAACGCACAGAATATCAAAATTTAATATTTTAATTATTGTTTTTTTTTAAAATTTTTCCAAAAATGTCAACAAAACCATATCATGTGAATCTCACTGGAACGTTACAATGAGGGGTCACATGATATGTTTCTGTTGAATTTGTTTAAAAATATATTTTTGTTCGTCTGCTTAATCTGTAAATTACGCGGGCGGGTGTGGCCGATTTGTTGCTTAACCCTTTACCCAACGCAGACGATATCAAAATTTATTATTTTAAATATCACTTTTCAAATTTTAAAAAAAAATTCAACAAAACCATATCATGTGACCCCTCGTTGGAACGAGCTCGTCGAGCTCGTTCCAACGAGGGGTCACATGATATGGTTTTGATGAAATTTTTTGAAAAATAATATTTTTTCAACTGCTGAATTGCATATTACGCGGGCAGATGCGGCCGATTCGTTGGGTAAAGGGTTAATAGGTGATATTATATGAATATTTTGTACTTTTGTTATTATTAATTTAAATACTTTAATGAAGTTAACCTAATGCACCAGTTTGCAAAATATTTAAATTATGCTGATTGACACCCACTTACCCCCGCCCCCACCAACCCCCACCCCTCCGTTCCAACATCTATCTTACTTGTGGCTATAGCGCCTAACTTATATCGCCTTTCTCCTATCGTTGCCTTAGCATTGAACGGAACTGTTCCGAGGCACTCCTTTCTTTGATCTTTCCTTCTGTCCCAGATGCTAAAGAGCCATAACAGCAGACTGCCCTCATATTCGCCTTTTATGTGTTATGATATGACCTCGGTCCGTGGTGTTAGTGGTGGTGGAAGCAATTCACTGGAGTGGTGGTGCTAGGACTAGTAAAATTATGGGTACACTGTAAAAGCACCGTTAGAACACAGTAAAGGTACTGGTAGTCAGCTTCGGTACTCCTAGCGTAAAATATAACAGTGAAATACCGTGTTAACCTTTTGAACTTTAGTGGTATCGTCCAAATCAGTTCAATGGAAGCAATTGGAAGAGTCAATATTTATTATCTGGGGGTCTACCACAGCAAACAAGCACTTTTCCACATCGTGGATTGTTCTTAACTGGTTGAGTGCTAGAAGCCACTATCGTGGCTTTCAAAAATGAGGGCACCAGAGCAAAAGCCTATATTTTATCTTACTCCTGTTTCATATTCAGTCAAACGCAAATAATATTTTGTTTATACAAATTTGTTCTATTACAAATTAGTGGAGAGTGCCCACGGTGCCCAATAATTTGTAATAAAACACATGTTGCACAACAAATTCAGACCACCAAAAGTAATCTAACCCTGAACCACTTAGACTACTTTTCTACCTACATTTTGTTCAATTTTGGAGCAAAACGAAGGAACCAATATTTGTTTTTTGTTAACATATTTAACCTGCGGCCATTCTTAGAAACCAAGCTGGCGTCCCCACCAACCGAACCAGACGACGGAAACACACACTGGGAACACGTGTTTCCCATGCGTACCGATACCACGTATTTCCATAGTAATAACATAACAGCATCCACAACAACTAACGCGACACCGATCATGCAGGGCGGTATGACATCATTTCCCACTTTAACAGAATATGTATTTTCCCAACAGGTTCCTTGAGCAGTTCAATAAAATCAAATATAATACTGATGATTTTTTTTAAAAATCTATTGTAACGGTAAAGACATGTTAAAGTTGACATTTAAATAATTGTGATTTTTCATATTATTGCGCACTAATGAGCTAATTTGCAAAATAATAAATGTTCCCTAATGTGGAGATTTTGGGATATGTTGTATTGAGAAAAGTAATTCATCTGTTAAATTCAACCTCGTATTTCTTTTTGAACCCGTAATTTGATTGGCTGAGAGACGGTGGCCTCCGTGCTCTAATCACAGGTGAATTCACTCTTACCGTGCTCGAATTGCCGGAAGCGGTTCAATTAGAATATGTCTGTATCCACGCTGTGCGCGAGCAACGGCGCTAAACTGCTCCTCTCACAGATCGAACACACACCGGAGCTGTTTTCTATGGCAACGGTTGTTAGCGTCCGTGCTTTGAAGTTCGTCTTGTAAATTCGATCAGGGCAAATAGAGATCGAGATCGAAAATGATATTTTTTTATTGTTTTTCTTCAAATAAAACAGGTTTGGAGAATTTTTTTCACTTTTAACGATGACGGGAATTACAATGGAGATAAACATCTCTTGTTTCGTTGGACATTCTGGAATTTGACTATGGAAAATCATTTGTTAACTCGCCCCTTCTTAAGGGCGAGTTAACAAATGGTTTACCGTAGTAAAATTCCCGAATGTCTAACCCAACAAGAGATGTTTATCTTCTAAATCTACCACGAAAGAAGGATACCAAAAAAGTTTGGTCACATCATTTCGGGCATTAACCAGATATGTAGAGACAATAACAATGATAATTTTCAATTGTTGGAAATTCGAAGGTATAAATTCTAATACTTGGAAATTTTTAAAAAATCAATTTCCTTCATGTTTTCAACTTTTCAGAGTTTCCCGACCAGTCGATTTGAATTTCTTAATTGGTGATCACAGTTTTTGCGACTGCGATCGATTGCAGTTACCGATCAAATTCATCGACTTTTCCAATCGGCTGACAAAATTTTCTGAAATTCCGACTCGAGTCCGTGACGTTTTTTCGAATTCATTGTACCGTATACCTTACAATGATCAGGTTACACAAGGACTCTAGACTGGTAGCTATTCAGCCAATACCTACTCCTTCCAATAGGCTGGCAGCCAGTTTGCAGTGGGAAGGCGTAGGTATTGGCTGAATAGTTGTTTTATTGGAGAGAAACAATGCTCCATCAACTCTCACTGACAATTCTCGTTGAGACCTTGTCCAACCACTATTTCTAATACTTTATTGACAACATGACTGGGTTTCAGTGTGTTTCCCGAAAATCAATTATTGTTTCGGCCTTTATTGCCAGCTGAAATTTCCTTTACGTATATACAGTACGTGGAGGGTGGATTGTAACTAAATCGCCCGGGGAGTGGAAGTATCACCCAAAGTATCACTTTCAAATTTTGTGCATGTGGACAGAAAACACAAGCAATGTTTCACCCAATGGACCTCCGGGTTTAACCCGGAGGTCCATTGGCTGGAACTTTGTTGGTGCCTGTTATGCTTTGCAACAAATTTGCAATTATTGCTTGGGTGTGGAATCTCCACTCTGTGAGTAATTTAGTGATAATACACTCTCCACGTACTGTACTAAAAATAATAAAACATCTTCCTTTTTTGTTTCGTCATTGTTTGGGCTCTTCATCGCTGCAATGGCTTTCCTTCACAAGTGAGAGGAATTTTTTTTTGGATGCCAAATCCAAATATTTAGAGGTATTGTCTAAATTGGCACCCGGCAACGTGAACACTACTCACACAACCAACTCGACCACGAGAAAAGAACTGGATCAATTTGAAGACCAAAACAAAAATGAAGTTACCTCTCAGAATTCTAGCTTGGAAGAAGGAAGATTCAAGGATGGACCAAACAGACCAATCCAAGAACGAAATTTCAAGGGTGGACAAACCTAAAAATGATGTTGTTACGCAGAAAGTAGTCGTGGACTTACCTGCTTACAGGACAGCAGGCACTAATGCAACCAACAATGTTAAACTGCCTGAGCTCAACGCAAAAAATAAAACAATCAACATAACTGTGAGCGTTTCACGAACGAATATATAGAGGATATCTACGCTGTTTTGGTGAATATCGGGAATTATCATATGACTCGTCCATTTTGTTCACTTTAAAACATTTGATATTTTGTTTTCATATTAATCAGAGATAAATAAACCCTTCAGTCAATTTCATTGCTCAATTTCAAAACTAGACAATTTTATTGGCTGAACAAAATACAACTGGGCCACATTTTCATAATTTGCATAATTAGAGTTGAGAGCTTTCATTGGTCAATTTCAAAACTGGACAATTTGATTGGCTAAACAAAATACAACTGGGTCACATTTGCATAATTTCAGAAGGGAGAATTTACGTTATCTGTCCTATTTAGGGTGGGTTATATTGTATTAATCTTTTACCTACAAGAAAAACGCCATTTTTTTTTTTTTTTTATATTTTCACTTTTTGCTTCCAAAACATAGGTTATGACCCCTCATTGGAACGAGCTCGACGAGCTCGTTGCAATGAGGGGTCATAACCTATGTTTTGGAAGCAAAAAATGAAAATTTTTAGTTATACGAGGATGTTTTTTCCAAGTGCCGTCTGCAACTCAAGTTAGGTGATGGCTTAAAAAGTCATACTAAGTGGCTGATTTGTGCGTGTGTGTGTCGTATGGTAAATAAAAAATGAAATGAGTGTTTTTCTCATATAATATTTATGAAACTCGTCCGAATTTTCCGTTTGGGCTCGCCAGAGGCTCGCCAAAACGGAAAATTCTAAGACTCGTTTCATTAATATTATATGAGAAAAACACTCATTCCATATCCTCTATTTATCGCATGACTGTGGACCTGAAAGTTTTATTTTTTCCCGAGCTCTTAACAAAAATCTGCTGATCGTTCCCTCAAGGCAACGTTAAAGGCAACGCCATGCGCCGAAGCGTAACGTTATTTAGGAAGCTACTGAAAAATTCATCATGTGAACCTGAAAATATTATTTTTCACTTGCGCAAGCGCTCGTAAAAAATAATACTTTCAGGTCCACACTCATGAGATAATTCCAGATACTGACAAAAATAGAGTAGATTTTCTTTTTTATTATATGCTACGAGACATTTAATTGCACAATATTCAGCTCACTCAACGAGAAATGCGTACGTTTCAAAACAATAACAAAGATCAGCTGATCGTTCCTTCAAGGCGATGTAATGAAGTGTAGCGTGACGTCATTTAGGAAGCTACTGAGAAATATTTCTCGATATCTATCGAGTCGATTTATTTATTTATTTATTTATTTATTTATTTATTTATTTATTTATTGGTGATTACGGTCACATACTTTTACACAATGGCTAATCATGACCACATCGAGTAAATAGATATCGAAAATTATCTTTTAGATAATTTGCGATAATTCACAGGCTAGTATATAATAAATTTTATTTATTAGATATGATTTCCTTTCCCAGAATTCCCCATTATCAAACTCGGCTAATGTGACGCCGATCTCGGCCAATATGAGCTAAGCTAGGGTTGTCCCCTTTGAGGTTTAACTAGGCGCAACCGATTTGTTAACATGGAAGTTTTTAAACTTTTTCGCCGTACACAGTCAGGGCAATTGGTGTGGTTAGGCATAATGGAGTACCTCGAAGATGAGGCTTTGTATGAAAAGGAATTAAAGATGGCAATAGATAATAATAGATCGAAAGAAGAAAGAAGAGAGTGGTACAGAAAATTCAACGCAACCAAAGATTCAGAATCCTAGATTCATCGAAATGGGAGAAGAGATATTTCAGCTATTCTAACGTTGGGACTTCCCAGTTGGGAAGTCGTGACTTTAGACGTGGCGACTGGGGGGGGGGGGGGGAGGGGGGGTACCCACCCCCCCCCCCCCACCCCACGACCACCAATACCAGCCAAAATTTCCTATAGTTGGAAATTCAGAGGGCAACTCACGAGTAGTTGGAAGTTCCATCTATCTGGATATTAGAGCTTCTTTGGTGATGCTGATGTCTCCTTTACTTCCCAAAAAATCCAACTCGGTTTCAAAACGGCAAAAAGTCTAACTGTTACTATTTACAACTACAGTGTACACAATATCGAGCTTTATAAGTATGCATGATGTCAATCGGTACGAGATTTCTATAGTACGTTTGCTTATCGTCATCAAAAGAATCCTCGAAATGCACTTCAAAAAAATCACATCATGTAAAATCGTTATCCTGAGTTAATTCCATCATTCACAGTTACACAATGATAAAACATCAAAAATCATTCCTGCATAAAACCTGATTTAATGTTAGGACAGTGTGAATTGCTCAAAGTTCTAAGCTTGAGTATTTGTGTAACACATATTCAGTTCCCAGAAGAATGCCAAATAATAAGACCCTGATAATTCTATCATAAATGTGTTGGCATTTCAGATACTCGAATCAATTTTATACCCCCGTTCATGGCTTCGTTTTCAAAATCTTACTCGGGAGTGAATCTTCAACTAGAGGGGGGGGGGGAGGTGGTCCCACCAGTTGGAAATTCACTACACTAGACCCCCACCAAATCGGAAACCTCTAGCCACGTCCCTGCGTGACGTTCAGATAGCTGAACTAGAAACTTCGAACTTCATGAAAAGGATGAGAAAGAATAACACTGTCAGAAAACTATAACAGATCTGAGAACATTTTCTTATATTATTTGTTTGGGCTTGATAAAAAATAAAGAGCTAATTACTGGGTTAGTTTTATGTCGGCCGAGATATCAGCTCTTAGTAACTTCATATCAGCCACAGGCTGATATGAAGTTACCTTGGGCTGATATCTCGACTGATATGAAACTAACCAAGCAATAACCTCTAATTATTTCTTTGATATGATTTTCATTCCCTGAAATGCCACTTATCAAACGCGGCTGATATGACTTCAAACTCCGCTGATATGATGCTGATCTCGACCGACATGAACCAAGTCAGAGTTGTTCCCCTTTATACGTTGTTGCTGGGAGGAACAACATGTTTATATCGAATCCGATAGCCGAAGAACGCAATCTGGAAAACTGTGTTATAGAATTCAGTTGTCTAAAGTGGAGTTTTTTGAATAACGATGAATTGATTCTGGCAATAGGTGAGGATTTGATGGAAGAAGATAAGTGTGTGGAAAATGCAAAAGACGAGAGGTGTATAAAAAGAATTTATAGCAAACTTAATAGATAGAACGGCATTCGCGTTCGGGCTCTCATTTTTTATCGCAAGAGATGGATTTGGGTGGAGTAATAGTATTGAACGAGAAGCCGAAAGCTTCGAGGTCAATATTATCCCTCAGCTGAAATCGATCGATTGCAGTAAAAAATGACAGTTCGACCGCGTATGCTGTTCTGTATTTATTATACGTCTTCAGTTTGCTAAAAAAAATATTAATCGATTTTGGCGGAGGGATAATATTGAACTCGAAGCCTTAGGCTTCTTGTTCAATATATTATCCCTCCGCCGAAATCGATCGAGTGCGGTAAAAATGACAGTTCGAACGCGTATTCTGTTCTGTATTTATTGCACGCCTACAGTTTACTAAAAAAAATATTAAAAACACAAATTATTGACAAAAAATAACGGAAATGTAAAAAAAAGAAATAGTTAAATAGTCCGCGCAAGTGATCCGTATTGTTCAAGGACAATACAAAAAAAAATATTGTTCACTTCGGTGTTTGCAGAAAAAGCGTGTATGTTATGAAAATATAAGCATAGGGGGGGGGGGGGGGGCAATAAAATTCAGAGTCTTTAGCGGAGCTTCATCGATGTAGGAGAAGTGGAAGTTTAGCTATCCGATTTTGTAAAAATCTGCGCCAGATAAGCAGTTGGTAAGAGGAGAGGGATATACAGAAACTGTGTATTCGGGAAGAATTAGAGCCAAACAAGTCCATTTCGATTTATTTTGGGTTGTTGTATGATCGGGAGAGACAAGGAGGATTCTAAAAGAATTCGAAGCAGCTAAGATACTCCTACTGAATCAAATTGGATAAAATAACGTTAAATCGACTCCGCCCCCCCCCCCCCACCCCCCCAAAAAAAAGACAAAAAAAAACAAAACACACACACACACACCGATTTACCACTGTAGGAGTTTCAGTTACACGATAACCACATGCCACCTTAGAAATCAAGATGGCGGCCGCTACACACTAAAAACTAAAGTGTTAAAACTAACACTTTCAGGGTGTTAAACCCATTCTAACTCTTAGGGTTTGATTTTAACACTCAAAGTGCAATGCTTTAAGCACTTAGACATTACAATCGTCAGACATCTGGAACTTGAATTAATGGCACTTCCCATGTGTCTAGCATTGGTGGCTCTTCCAGAATCGTCCATGATTTGATTTGCGCTTAGTCGGTACATAATTAAAAGGACACAACGCAGATGACGCGGATCAGGCTCGAGAGTTCGAGCCTGATCCGCGTCATCTGCGTTGTTTCCTTTTAAGTGTCGCGACATTACACTTGTTAAGTGGTATTATTGTAACACCTGTCACGTTCTGGGATATCTATACTTGAACAAAGTGCTAGTTCAGCTTTTAGTAAGTGTCAAATACAGCACTTCAAGTGCAGATTTTAACACTTTAGTTTTTAGCGTGTAGTATATAAATGTACGGCGGAACCAGTTGTCAGGATAGCATGCGCACTGACATTACGTGTTACCATGACAATGACGCACCAACATGGCCGTACACGCGGGCTACCATCACGACCCGAAATCACGTGACTGGGTCTTGTTACTATGATGCCACATATAAGATCCGACATGAGATCCCCGGACAGTATTTGATCCATCTAGACCATGGCCTACTATTGACCTGTCCTACCCCCTTAGTACACAGCGCCACTATGCTCTCGCATAGGTAATCAGATAATGCGAGTCGGTATAACCGTCGGCCTTTCAATATCAAGGTCCACTTTTCTAACCAGTGAGCCTCTTCGTACCCTTTTTTTTTTGTTTTCCTTTTAAAGAACTAAAAGAAAGAATCGGCCTGTTGATAAGCGATAAAACCCAATCATGAAAAATTGTATTCATTTCTGTGAATTTCACAGTTGGCGCGTGTATGGTGCCAGTTTCGAGACGCCTCCTTTGAACTTCTATTAGTTTTGTAATACTCTAAAAATCAGTTGGGTTGAAAATCAACCCTAATCAATTGGGGTGGGTGAATATAAACAGAATTGGGTTCAAATTCACTCAACTAAGTTGATGTGGGTTAATTTTAACCCAAAGGATTTTAAGGTGAATGTTTTAATAGTTGAGCCATTGGGACATTCTCGCGTAAAAAGCATATTTCATTTAGGCACATGTCAACCAAAGGGTTGAGACCAGAATTTGCAATTTGATGTTCACGGGTCGTATCCTGGTGTTGTACCTGAAAAAAACACATTTTTCTTCTTTGTGGTGGTCTGAAGTTTAGTCAACAGGTAAATTAATCTGAAAATATACATTTTTCACATTGCAATTTATGACCCGAAACAACTTTTGTGTATGATCGTAACAGAGATGTGAAATATTAAACCGCATGAGTAATATAAATGAAGTAAGTCTTACAGTTTTTTCATTGTCCTTTATAACGGTATGTAAGTATAATATATATATTCATAGACAAAGAACTAGACTCTTTATGAAAATTTATCATCATTGTCCAACGCTCCATCAAGTTATGAAGCGATCTTTCATACCTGGCGTGTGCATTAATTTGAAGATCGTGTTTTTCTCTACGTTCTCTTGGACTGAGGAGGGACTTCGAATGTTAGGGGCTGAATATGAGGTGAAAATTTGTGCAAGTGTGCGTGTGGGGAGGGGAATGGAGTTTTAACAGAGCATTCGGCTTTGCTTCAACCTGTTACTGACTTGCACTCAGGGACGTAGCGACAGGAAGGTGTGGGGGTGTGCCCCCCCCCCCCCCCCCACACAATACTGGCCAAAATTTCCTATAGTTGGAAATTCGGAGGGCAAGTTACAAGTAGTTGGAATTTCCATCTATCTGGATTTTAGAGCTTCTTTGGTGATGCTGATGTCTCCTTTACTTCCCAAAATTCCAACTCGGTTTCAAATCGGCAAAAATTCAAACTGTCACTATTTACTACAGTGTACGCAATATCGAGCTTCATAAATATGCAATCGGTACGAGATTTTTATAGTACGTTTACTTATCGTCATAAAAAGAGCCCCGTAATGCACTTCAAGAAAAGCCACAGCGTGTAAACTCGTTATCCTGAGTTAATTCCATCATTCACAGTTACAAAATGATGAAACATCGAAAACTGATCATTCCTGCATAAGATCTGATTTAATGTTAGGACAGTGTGAAATGCTCAAACTTCTAAGCTTGAGCATTTGTTTAGCTCATATTCAATTCCCAGAAGAATACCAAATAATAATAACCTGATAATTCTATCTTAAATGTGTTGGCATTTCAGTTACTAGAATATATGTTATGCCCCCTTTCATGGCTTCATTTTCAAAATCTTCCTCGGCAGTGAATTTCCAAGTAGAGGGGGCCGGGAGGGGGGTTTTCCCCTCCCAGCCCCCCCCCAAGTTAGAAATTCACTACCCTACACTCCCAATCGGAAACCTCTACCCACGCCCCTGCTTGCACAGACTTTATACAATAAACGTCCAATACCAGTTTTATTATATTACTTAGAAATTAACTGGCACGTTTGAGAAAAAAAGGCGGCATCTAACAGTACCTTAGGATCCCTGGCAGCCTGCCTCCATGAAACCTGCATCCACTTGAGATTTGTATGAATATCTCGCATCAGGCCGATGGACCCCAACAATTTTCCCAAAATAATATTACCAATGTTCTCTAAAAGTTACACAAAACACGGGAATTGCGCAAACAGTGAGACTGGCTCAAAAAATAACCCGTAACTGGGGATGTGACAACCATTACTTATTCCCAATTCCTTATTCGTCATTCGTTATCAACCGATAAAATCAGTTGATGACGAATGTCGAATAAGAAACTGGAATAAATATCGATTGTCACGTCCTCCTCATAACATACATCTATCGAACGCAAAAGGTGTCAACCCGAGGGTTAGCTTTCCGTTTTGGGGAGTTTTGTATTGGGGTTTAACGACACTTTCGACAGCCAGGGTCACCTCGTGTCCGACAGATTTTCGGGTGGAGGAAGCTGGTGTACCTGGATAGAACTACGGAGCAGCGGCAAGAAACTGTCAGATTCTGTAACGCACCAACTCCGCACAAGCATGGTTAGCATATGTGAAGGGAAATGCACCACGGCCAGTACGCCTTTGACCAAACATATTTGGGTTCGAGGTGGCAGTAGGAGAACAACAAGCTGTCGTTTTATTTGAGTGATATAGTCATATCCGAGATTACCATAGACCATAATTAACCAGAATTTATCCATGGCAGCTGTGTAGTCTATGACGATATCAAGATGCCCCCACCCACACCCCCACCCCTCAAACAAAAAATGATAAAAGCAATGCCAACACGTTTAGAAGCTAATATTTCCAATTTATGAGATCCAGCTGAACTTAATCGTGGGTTTGCTGTTCACAAATATATTTTAATACACCATCAGGGACGGACAAGCATAGTTTGCCGTCCGATCTCTATGGACTTTAGGTTACCGGTTTCATATCTAGATATCTTGAGTTCAAGACTTTTACCCATTATTGCCACCCCAAGAGGTGCCCTTTGCCCCCTCCCCCCCCCCCCCCCTCCTCACTCCCTCTTTGACCGCCACTGTGTACTATAAACCATGTATAAGTCCCGTTTTCAGACAAGGTAAAAATATAGAATATACACATAGTTGCTTGGTATACCAAATGTTTACCACGAGTGGTGAAGTGATGTTAACCGCGCGCCAAAGGCTCGCGGTTAACACAACTTCACCACGAGTCGTGAACATTTGGTACACCAAGCTACTGTGGGTATATTTTATTTATACCATGATCGTCAGATTATTAAGAGTCGCTATTATTTTTTTTTTCGATTTTACTGAGCAGCAGACGTACATACGTGCGAATCGGTTTTTGTTTACACGAGCATCGGTGGGCGGTACTTCCGCTGTCAATGTTATCGCCGAAACGAAATGGAAAAAGAAACGGGGTCTTTTTTTTCATTTTAATAACATAACATATCATTTTGAGTTATGGATGCTTTATGAACATGAGACAATGCATGTTTGTTAATGTTTGGGGTAAACTCATTTAAAAACGTAATAAATAATTGCCACTTTCATTTCACTCTTCGCGAGACGACGTGCGATAAATTTAGACAAGTTCGCATCGAGGTCAACGTCACCAAAGGTCAGCTTGGATGTAGTTCCAAATGTAGGTGTAAATTTTAACCACTGAAATCACATTACTGTCGTGTTCACCACGGTTGGTGCATAAAGCTAAAATTTATGTCATAGGCTTTTTATATATAGTAGAATAGGTAATCATGGTACAAATAAAGTTACAACCCGGAAGACCAAACAACGAGGAGGATTATACTAAATTGTGCAATTTTCTCTTTATCGGTGTTCCCTTGAAGGGGAGACAAAACCATTAACACAAAAAGGGCAGCACCATTCACAAATGCGCCCATTCAAATTTTATTAATCCCTCCTGCCCAGAGGTCCCATTGTTATCACATACAGCGCAGCAGACTGGCTTGTTCAAAGACCTTCGCGTATATTACTGGTTTGGCGATATCAGATTCTGTCTGGCTCAAATCTGCGCTAGAAATTAGCGTTGGCAATCGGCAATGTATTGGTAACAGCCGTGGCAGTTTATGTGATCGTAGACTCCTGGTGTGAATCTGTTTATTTATTGGGCTTTAACTCTTTACCCAACGGAGACGATATCAAAATTTATTATTTTAAATATCATTTTTTTTTTCTTTTTTCAATTTTTTTTAACAAAACCATATCATATGACCCCTCATTGGAACGAGCTCGACGAGCTCCTTCCAAAGAGGGTCACATTTTATGGTTTTGTTGAATTTTTTTGAAAAATAATATTTTTTCAGCTGCTGAAATTGCATATTATGCGGGCGGATGTGGCCGATTCGTTGAGTAAAGGGTTAACGACACTTTCAATAGACAGGGTTACATCGTGTCGGGCAGTTTCAGGAATGGACGACGCGGTTGTACCTGAAGAGAACCTCCGGGCAGCGGCGAGCAACTCTCAGACTCCCCAACATGCTAACTAGTATAGGTAGTATCGCTTGACGACAAGTGGGCATCAACGTGCAGTACGCTTTGGTGCACAGCGTAATCGCCCCCCCCCCCCCCCCCCCCCACATGTGCAATCGGGATTAAATGTTTCTCCAAGGACACAACACAGTTAGCGTTGATCAGGAATGAACCGCCGACCTTTCCGTTCAAAGTCTAATCCGCTTAGCTTACTACTCAGCCACCCAGGTCACCCCCTCATGTGAATAGCTCCCCGAAAAAAGAGGTGTGTGTACAAAAGACCCCTTGGTTACATACGTGTCATGGTCGGGCAGACTTGGATCACTCTCCACTGAAAATAATTATAAGGTTCTGCTAGGATGGGGCAGAGTTTATTTGGAAGGATATTTTACACCCATTTTATTTATTTTTTGATTTATTGGGGTGTAACGTCGCTTTCGACAGCCAGAATCACCTCGTGTCGGACAGTTTTACGGGTGGAGTGCCGAGCAACTGTCAGACTCCCCAACTTCGTAACTCCAAACAAGCAGGGTTAGCACTGGTTGAATACAAGTGCACTATCGACGTACAGTACGCCTCAGTACATAGCGCCACCGTGCCCCCCCCCCCCCCCCCCCCCCACATGGGCAATTGGGATTAATTGCCTTAGCCAAGGACACGAGGCATTCATGCCTGGCAGGGATCGAACCGTGGATCGTTTGGTTTGAAGTTCGATGCCATAACCTAGGGCTGCACGATACTCAAAACTGAATACCGGTATCGGTATTTAAAAAAATACCACGGTATACCGGTATATCGGAAACTGCTCAAATATATGAACATTGGTACCACACTCGAGACTTGAGGAATCACAGTCGGAACGAATCAGCATGCCTTGATGATGCGGTCCGAAAACCATTTACCCAACGCAGACGACATTAACATTTATTATTTTAAAAATTAGTTTTTCCCCCTAAAATTCTACAAAACAATATCATGTGACCCCCCTCAATGGAACGAGCTCGTTGAACTCGTTCCAGGGAGGGGTCACATGATATAGATTTGTTAAAAATTTTGAAAATTATTTTTTGAACTGCTGAATTTGTATATTACGTGGATAAAAGCAGACGATTTCTTGGGTAAAGGGATAATATAATTCATTCGGAGCGAAAGTTAAAAAAAACTCAAGACATTTTGAAAATTAAATTGTGGGTAAATAAATAATGACGATAAACCGATATTTTTGTGATTACACCGGTATTCAATCGATATTGGTTTGAATACCGGTATATATCGATTTATCGATATACCACGCAGCCCTACCATAACCACTGAGTCACCACGCTCCCATTTTATACCTATTATAATCAGTGGAAATAACAACGACACCACATGAAGGTCACTGAAGAATATATACTTCACATTGAAAAACAGATAGCTTTCGAAACGTGAGTGCAAGATAATTCATCATGTCTGCATGAGATGTACAGTCGATGGGTGCTTGTCATGTAATTTCTATTTATGTATGCTTAAAAATGTGGTCGCATACCTTCGTCGTCTCAAATTTTGCGAACTTAAATATCGCTATACATTTTTGATGATTAAAATTGTTGAAGAAAAAAAATTCACAAAATGACGTAATAAATAAGGTAAATTACAATAAGAACTCATGCCAATTACTGAATTGGTACTCTCTGACTAAGCCGAATTCATTTAGCGCAACTAGCGTTGCAGAACCAGACCTTCAACTGGGAAGGAGTCATTCACAAAATTATCAAAAACTGCTTTTTGACTCGCACCCAGACACTATCACTAATCCATCGACTGGGAGCGCGGTGGCTCAGTGGTAGACTGTTGGACTTCTATGCTAGAAGATCCCTCTATCCACCCAGCTGTCAACTCTAAAACCCTAAACTGTCAGTTGGGTAACTTGGGTTCGCAAAGTGCCTAGGCCAGTGATATTTCTCAGAGCACCCACAACCCGGAAAAAATTCTTCTATATCCATAGAAAATGACGCATTCATTTTTTTATCTTGAGCAACCAAACGTTTTCATTGTTTGCTTCTCGAAATTATAGCTCATGACCCCTCATTAGAACGCGATGAACGAACTCGTTTCAATGAGATGTTCGAAGTTGTCTTTTGGAGAAATAAATAGAAACCTGAATTTGAATGGCTTTTAATGAATACCGCTGGTCTGGTATTGTCGTTTCGTCAGATGTAACGTGTTAAAGATGTACAATGCGAAATTACTTAAATTCACTGCTAGCCATACACACTTCTACAGACGCGCCTAAAGGTCGGCAAGAAATGTAAAGAGAAGTCCCTTAATATTTTAAGTTCCAATAAGACTAAAAGTCTAGCCTTCTGGTTGTGCGAGAGCTTGCGTGGGTTTTCCATGTTTACGGCTTCAGCAGCATATGCTATCGTTTGACGTCACACTCGAAATATTTGAAATGAGGTTTCCCGTTTAGCAATTATTTCATGAACGGAGTGAAGTGACTTTCAAACTGTTTCATTTTTCTAGATTTTTCATACGTGCAGCAGACGATGTTCCAAATGAAATGCTAAATTAAATTACAAGTCAGCTCAAGATTTGAACTAAAATGGGGTGATCTCGACCTTTATCGGACTTTTTGAATTCTGGACAAGCTGGCCGGTTTTGGCCGTTACGTTGGGTAAAGGGTTAATGTGTAGCCGATTGGCTGCAGGTTAAAGATATTAATTGATCCACTTTAACCCTTTACCTAACGTAACGGCCAAAACCGGCCAGCGCTATTCTCAAAAATCACCTATTAATTTTCATTATTTTTTCATTTTTTATCTAAAAAACATAGGTTATGACCACTCATTGGAACGAGCTCATCGAGCTCGTTCCAATGAGGGGTCATAACCTATGTTTTTGAAACAAAAATGAAAAAAATAGTTATTCAAGAATTTTTTTTGCAAGTGTCGTCTGCTTTTCATGTAAGATAAAGGGTTAAGAGCGGACTCTTCCTGGACATGAGATGGAGGATGTTGTTATGCGAAAGTAGTACAAGGAAGTCCACTTAATTGTATATCTCTTAATTGAATAATCCTGTTAACTGAATATAATTTCCAAACACATAACCATTTACGATTCATTCAGTACAAATTTGACATGTTAATGGAATATAGGTTCTAACGTAACTCCTGTTAATTGAATAAAAATCTTATAATATGTTGAGAAATTATCCTGACATTCACCAAATTCCCCTCGCTGATAGACCTATCTTGCATCAGTACATACATTTACAGACATTTAGTCCATTATAACTTGTTTGACAGAACTCATAGATATAATAGATTAAATGCTGAATTCTCCGTTAATTGAATACTCCTGTTAATTGAATAATTTCCATTGGCAAAGTGGCTATTCAATTAATAGGGTTTCATCGTAATTAAAGAATTAATTGCTTTCGTACTAAACAAACCAAACTCCTCCAAACATGTGCACTTCTCAGTTGGTGTCGATTTGAGCAGAAACGGTAGTTACCGTACAATTTACAGTGACAGTACATGCGGCTGGTTGCCAGTAGATTACCGTAAATTTTAAGGTAATTTCTAACTGTGCGGTAATAACTTAATTCTTCGATCCGCTATTAACTGATAGTCTAAACTATCACTACATCTTCCTGGTGATTTGTAGTTCATTAACCCTTTTACAAAACGTGACGGCCAAAACTGACCAGCGCTATTCGCGAAAATCACCATTCAGTTTTCATTATTTTTTTCACTTTTTTATGAAAAACATAGCTTATGACCCCTCATTGGAACGAGCTCGTTGAGCTCGTTTCAATGAGGGGTCATAAGCTATGTTTTTGCCGCAAAAAGTGAAGAAAATTAGTTATTCAAGAATTTTGTTTGCAAATGTCTGCGTTTCGTGTTAGGCGAAGAGATAAATCCTCATGCAACCCGTGTTCAAAGGGACATACGTATTTGAATAATGAATAGTTAAATACTTGTTTGTTGGGGTTTGAACGACACTTTCGACAGTCAGCGTCATATCGTGTCGGACAGTTTTACGGATGGAAGAAGCCGGAGTGCCAAGAGATCACCACCAAACAGCGGCGTGTAACTGTCAGTCTCTCAAACCAACTACTCAGACTACTCCAGCACAAACAGAGTAGAAGGGTACCCTATCAACGTGTTATACACGTTAGCATATTGTATCACCGCGCTTCCATTCGCGCAGATGGGATTAAGTGTCTTTCCCAAAGAGACCACAAATATTACGAGGACCAGGATCGAACTAAAGACACCTGCAGACCAATGGGCTATCAATGACAAGCGCTTCCGAATTATCAAATAACCGGAACTAGAAAACAAGCGTTTCAAGGTGATAGTTCAAATTTATGATTTTATTTTCTATAAGTATATATATTTTTGACAATTTTTCACGCTCGGTCCAAAGGCATAAGAATGTGTGTCTGTATGACAAGCTCCGAGAACATATTTATCACTTAAACAAAGCAACAAAATAATTCATGCGCTGCTAATTAATCATGAAATTTTATGGTCATTACGGCGCGTCTGGTGAACGCCATAATGAGCTCTCTGATAAAAGATTAAAGGAAGTGAAGACTAGTGGTCTCGTGGGGCCATAATCTGTAATTAGGTTCAGTTAATAGGTAATTGTCATAAAAACAGTACATCCCACAGGTTCTGGACATACGCCCATATTACGCGTCTGGTCTGTCATCGAACGTCAACATACACCAAAAATACGAGACTTTCAAAGAAACTTGAAACAGAATTTTAAATTAAGACAGATCTATAGCGGCCAAGTTCAACAGAAGCAATTAAGATGGGAATCAATGTCCTTGCGAACGAATAAGAGTCGGGTGTTTCTCGCCAATGTTCTTCCAGTGTCAAGGCGTGGAAGACTGTGGGTCGTAGGCAAGAAGCTGGGGATGTCCATGCTATATGTTAGAGGAGGTGCCGCATCAGCGTGAAAGTGTAGGCACGTTGTAATGTAAGGGGAGCCACAGAGCTCATATTTAGAGTAGGAACAGTCGCGGGCCAAGTCGGTGGTCACATATGAGGGTAGGATCAGAAGTAGGAAGTACGAGCTCACGAATACTGGCATTCAGGTAGACGGTATTACCCGTTATAGAAGGCAAGCCATACGTAGACAGAGCAGGCTTTGCCTGTATGAACATTAGTCTGAGGTAACTAGAGGAAAGCTGTTAACCCTCGAGGTAGCGATTGTTAGAATAAAGGCGTCCAGTAAAGTGACAATACGTTAGTGGCCGTGCGGCGGCAGTGGTAAAGTGATATTCCGTTAAATGTTATAGTAAAGGAGTCCAGTAAAGTGATAATACTTTAGTGGCCGTGCGATGGCAGTGATAGAGTGAAGTTCCAGTTGTATGTTCGTGAAAAGGCGACCAAAGTCCAAAGAGACGAAGAGATCAAACGCCAGCGACAAGGAAAGAAGCAACCAGCGACAAGGAAGAAGTAACCAAGGACAATAGAGAACGCGAGCCCGCAAAGTGACTCAAAAACTTTGTGGGTGGGGTTTGATTGACGTTTTGTGTTTTATTCATTGGATTGCATGTATTCTAGACTGAAGACGCGGCGTGAATCTATTTCTCCCAGCAACGACAACGCCCGGTATCCGACACAGCTTATGCTGATGCAGAGAAGAGTGGAAGTTAAGGAGGTTACATCTCTCCGCCTTTCAGTAGGAACGATAAATATTGATCCTGTTATGTGGAAATTATCATTACATTATAAAATGATTAACCCATCCAAACACTGTGATCCAGAATGGTAATGTCACTTAGAATGAAGTCTACAGGAATGGGTCCGACACGATGTGATCCTGTCTGCTGCAAGTGTCGTTAAAATCCCAATAAATGAATAACAGGGAACGGATGCATAAATTTCATTTGCTGTGATGTTCTGCAGTAATTGAACCCTACGGCACATTAGGGCTTGGGGTCAATTATTTCTGATCCTTTTGTCAATAGATAGAGGATATGGAATGAGTGTTTTTCTCATATAATATTTATGAAACGAGTCTAAGAATTTTTCGTTTTGGCGATCCTCTGGCGAGCCCAAACGGAAAATTCGGACGAGTTTCAAAACTATTATATGAGAAAAACACTCATTTCATGTTCTATTTATCATATGACACACACACACACACAAATTAGCCACTTAGTATGACTTTTTAACCCATCACCTAACTTGAGTTGCAGGTGGCACTTGGAAAATACATCATCGTATAACTAAAAATTTCACTTTTTTGCTTCCAAAACATAGGTTATGACCCCTCATTGGAACGAGCTCGTTCCAATGAGGGGTCATAACCTATGTTTTGGAGGCAAAAAGTGAAAATATAAAAAAAAATGAATGGCGTTTTTCTTGTAGGTAAAAGATTAATACAATATAACCCACACTAAATAGAACAGATAACGTAAATTCTTCCTACTGAAATTATGCATATGTGACCCAGTTGTATTTTGTTTAGCCAATCAAATTGCCCAGTTTTGAAATTGACCAATGAAAGCTCTCAACTCTAATTATGCAAATTATGAAAATGTGGCCCAGTTGTATTTGTTCAGCCAATCAAATTGTCTAGTTGTGAAAGTGACCAATGAAATTGACGGAAGGCTTTATTTATCACTGATTAATATGAAAACAAAATATCAAATGTTTTAAAGTGAACAAAACGGACGAGTCATATGATAAATGTTGATATTTTCGCCTGCAGGTCAACTAACAAATTTGATACCGTCTGCTGCCCGTTAACCTACAAATTTGATGTCGCCTACACCTCGTCGACTTACAAATTTCTTGTCGTCTATTGCTTGTGAACTTAAAACTTTGATGCCGTCTGCTGCTCGTCGACTTACAAATTTCTCCTTACGCTATGCTTACCGTCTTGAAATAACAATAAGTCTGCGTATGCTGGTTTTCCTGTATGTAGTTTTACAAAAAACATTTGTCGAATTTATGCATTCTGCGATCGCGTCTTCTTTATAAAAAGTGTATAGATCTCAGGTTCGCTCCTGAATAGGACAGTTCATTTTGGCCACATGTGTATACTTATTCATATTTCCAGGAAATCACCCGCAAGGAAGTGTACATAATTCGCAAGGTCACTGTGACAGGTTTTGTCACCATCCTACAATGAGCTAAATTTGTTGGCTCACCTGTAAACACCGTGATTGTCAGTGTTGCATGCTCATTTCCAGGTAAGCTACCCAATCATCCACTAAGTACATTTGAAGTGACAACTGAGGGTAGAACACGTGTGGACAACACACTATAGACTCTCTCCAGTGTACTCAACAGCTCCTTAAGAAGGAAGTGCATCTCAGAAATTAGAAAAAATATGAACGAACAATCTTACTTGCTTAAATTGTTTATCGAATTTGATTTTGAATGTATTGAGCTCATAATAACAGTTATTTTATTTTACTCCTCAAACAGGGGCGAACATTTTAAATTCCAGGGTCCCCAAACTCCCATTTCCATGCATCTGAGTGGATATTTTGAGATTTTTCAGGAGATGTATTTGAAAGATTTCTCACTTTGAGAGGCGTTAAAAAAGTCTGTACAGCATACAGGTGAGGTCTATTTATCAGCTTTGGTCGTGACGACCAAAGCTGATAAATAGACCTCACCTGTATGATTTACCAGACGTTTACAGCAATTATACTGTCTGTGGATTATCTTGTCTAGGGGTGGATTTGGTACTTGTGTGTCTGTGAGATTACGATCTACTTCAGTTAACCGATTTATTAACAGACTGTATACATTTTAGCGTTTGCTGCCACTAACTGCAAAAAATGATCCGAAATCCATCGAAGCTGAACCAGTTCGAGAGAAACATAGCTGGCGAAAATATGGGGGAGGCTTTGGATCTGCCCCTTGTTTCACCAGTCATTGGTTGTGTTAAAATATCTGCATACAAAAAACAAGGCCCAGCAAAAAAAGTGGAGGGGCTGAAGCCCCTCCCCTCCCCAGCCCTCCCAACCCCCCGGTTCTGCCGCCCCTGACAAATATAAAACGAAAATACAACGTGACTTATAAAGATTGATAGGAAATTGTTGATGAAGCAAATGGTTAAATGAAAATGAGAGTAGGAAGTGAAAATGTGAATGATCAAATGTGATATAACGATAAGGATGTAACGATGAAGATGAGGAATGCAGCAGGTGATGAGGTGAAATGATGACCAATTGACTGGATTCAAACTTCAACCTGAAAGAATGATATGAAATTTGTAACGGTGACACAGTGTAAAGCGTAATTGTATCAACACACAGTAAGCCGCCGTGGACTGGTCACTTTCTTCCAGTGGACAATATGGCCACGGACGCAATAGTATTAGATTCCAAACACTAATTATAGGAATAATCATCAAAAATTTCATTAATGAAGCACCAGGAATAACCCGGTGCTTCATAAATAAAACTTTTGCTGATGATGATTTTTATTACCTGGTAAAAGCATGCGTGGACATCACTGCCCACTCGTGAATTACGACCAATCAGATGTCGACTTACTGTACTTGGTTACAGATTAAATTGAAATTCTCCCCAACCCCAACCCTTAAAAATTGTTAGTGTTATGTTCTTCCTTCATGTACAATAATAATATTTTTAGCTGTCACTTGTAAGGATACTGACTTACGATTCCATTGCATTCTATTTGAGGGTGCCTATCAACATTCTCCAATAAATCATAATGAAACAACTAATCAGCAACCTCTTCCCCACCTACGCCCCTAACCCCTCCCTTAAAAGATTCTCGGGTTATAATAAAATTATCATGTGAATTGCTCATCTGGACTTAAATTCAGATATATCCTCTGCCTTTGAACCCTTTGCACAACGTAATGGCCAAAACCGGCCAGCGCTATTCAAAAAAGTCGCCAATTAATTTTTATTATTTTTTTTATTTTTTGTCTCAAAAACATAGGTTGTGGGCCCTATTTGGAACGATCTCGACGAGCTCGTTCCCAAGAGGGGTCGTAACCTATGTTTTTGAGACCAAAAAAATGAAAAAAATTAGTTTTTCAAGAATTTTGTTTGCAAGTGTCGTCTACTTTTCATGTTAGGTAAAAGGGTTAAGATGATATCTATGAATTCTTCGACTGCCTTGCCTATGTCAACATTTGAAAACCCTAATATTATTTTTAGTTTATCATAAAACTCGAGATATTTGAAACTACATATTGAATTGCCAAGTTTCTCAAACATGGCCTTTCTTCCTGTTCAAAGTTTGTCATAAATTAAGATAATATGAGCGTCATATTCAAGAATGTTGAATAAATCGCAGACATGATTCTCCACTTCGGTGACTTTGGGTCTTTTGGGCCTCACTGTTTCAATATGGAGAGAATGAGCACTTATTATTATTTTTGTAATAGTTTTTCTATGTAAGGTGAGCTAGCAAGCATAAAGTCGTTTTCAAATTGAAAATTATCTTTTATTTGTATGTAAGTTCTTTATTTTTCTGATTTTTGTGTTTGCTTAAACCATTTACACTCAAGTTTTTGTTTAACCCTAGCTTTACCCAACGTAAATGTCAAAACCGGCCAGCGCTATTCACAAAAATCGCAATTAATTTTCTTTTTTTTTCATTTTTTTGTCTCAAAACCATAGGTTATGACCCCTCTTTGGAACGAGCTCGTTGAGCTCGTTCCAAAGAGGGGTCATAACCTATGTTTTTGAGATAAAAAAAGAAAAAAAAATAGTTATTCTATTCAAGAATTTTGTTTGCAAGTGTCGTCTGCTTTTCATGTTAGGTAAAGGGTTAAATACCCCAATTATGTGTTTCCCAACCATTTTTGGAAACTTAGCAAATTGGTTCTGCCATACATCTTCACAATTACAAAGGTTAAAAATGGATTTGACTCCATCAAATGTCGATTTCTGTCCCAAATACGTCGTTTCAACATTACAAATATAAGCATTATATCTATTTGCTTTTCGAGTTCTGCAACAATACGGCTCTCAAGGACCAATACTATAAAACTTTTACAATTGTATTTTCTAGAATTGTATTTTCTATCTAACATAACTGATTAAAATGAATCATCAGCATTTTAAAAGATATGGCAATTTGCCAACTGGCAAATTGCCACATCTTTGAAAATGCTAATGGTTCATTTCAACCCATTTAAAGTCATAACTAGAAAATACAATTAGAAAATACAGTTCTATAAAATACAATTTTAGTATTGGTCCCTGGTCACATTGTATTTGACAGATGTTATTTTCAAACTATCTCGCGACAAAGCATTTGTGTTTGCTTAAAAAACACCCCACACAGTACAGTCGCCGTGGACTGGTCGTAATCCACACGTGGGCAGTGATGTCCACGCATGCGTTTACCAGTTAGTAAAAATCTTCATCAACAAAATTTTAATTAATGAAACACTGGGTTGTACCCGGTGCTTCATTAACAAAATTTTTGATGATTATGCCTATAATTAGTGTCGGTAATCTAATATTATTGCGTCCGTGGATATATTGCCCACCCGTGGAAAGTGACCAGTCCACGGTGGCCGTACTGTACCATGAAAGTATCAGAGACGTACAGAAGAGTGCATGTCGTGGCTTGCCTCCGCCACCCCCCCCCCCCTCACCTACCCACTCTTCCAATATTTTTTTCAGTCGGGATACTTTCCACTGAACTGACGTCTTCGATATCAATTCGATCTTTCCAGTAACCAGATACTTTCTTACAAGACGAGATGTGATACTTAGATTTGTTGTGGCGGTGGCGTAGGAACCGGGGGCGGTGGGGGGGGGGGGGGGGGGTAAGGGGGGGGGGGTAAGGGGGGGGGTAAGGGGGTATTTAACCCCCCCCCCCCAACAAAAAAAAACAAACATTTTTCTTACAAAAGTTTGTAAATCATATCTAGTATCTACACGAAAATAACCACATACATCTGCATATTCTACATCATACAGGCGCACATAAAAACTGTATGATCTACACCATTTCCAGTGCATAGAAAAGTTGGTAGCCGATGTCACTGACTGATTTGACAGGTTAACATCTTCATCTCTGACATACATCCTCCTTTAACCCTTTACCCAACGTAATGGCCAAAATCGGCCAGCGCTATTCCCAACAATCGCCAATTAATTTTCATGATTTTTTTCATTTTTTGTCTCAATAAAATAGGTTATGACCCCTCATTGGAAGGAGCCCGTCGAGCTCGTTCCAATGAGGGGTCATAGCCTATGTTTTGGAGACCAAAAATGAAAAAAATTAGTTATTCAAGAATTTTTTTGGCAAGTGTCGTCTGCTTTTCATGTTAGGTAAAGGGATAAACACCAAAAATTAACAGCAACGATACCTTGATTTTTTCACTTGAGAAGCGAGGAAACGAGCTCTCAGTAGTTCATATTTCACACATTTTCCTGGTATCACCCTTCCGCACTCTCCCCCGGGTTTGGCTACGCAGAGCGGGCGCCAAATGCGACCGTGCTGTCTCCTACAAGCTCCCGTTTACAATACCCCCCCCCCCCCCCCCCCAATATTATAAGCTTCCTACGCCCCTGTGTTGTGGGGATGTGGTGGGGATGTCCAGCATTACCAATTTGGAGAACGGGAGGTGCCAACTACACGAGATACTCAAGTGAGCCTAAAACGCTCACATATCTCATGTTGTCAAAAGAGATGTGTGTTTCAGTAAGTGGCGGAGAGCAAGAGCAAGATTTTGCTTTGCCATAATCCAACCATAACTTTGTTGGCCATTCATTTCTGCTGATCCAAGAAAAGCTTCTGGGAAGTTTAAAATAAGTGTCTCTACGATTTTTGTTTTTTGTGTTGTTTTTTGTTTTTTGCTTCCGGGTTCTTCTCTCTACCCCATCCCAAGAGGAGTAGCAACGTTTGGGGAATAAAACCAGAAGAGTATACTCCACCAAGATGCTTTGTACTAAATTAGTTTAGATCTGGACCAAAAGTTTTGAAGAAGAAGAATACGTTGATGGAGCACAAGAAAGATGATGATTCGGCATTTCCCCATTACAAACAGTGTCATAACTGGCACCTACCAAGGCATCTCCTGACAATACCGATAGCAATTTTGTCCATCTGATTTCACTGGAACTTAGGAAGCTTCATACCATAAAACAGCATTCTGGTCTGTGCAGTATCGTAAATATGGGCCTTTTATTGTTTTCTCTCTCTTTTCAACTCCTGGAGTTCTCATTGGGCTACAAAAATTGTTCACGCATAAACCAAGTACTTATGACCCAATTGTACTACATGACAAATTTGGTTCAAATCAGCCCATCGGTTCTGGAAATAGAAATTTTGGTCAGATCCCAAAATGTTCAAAATTTTGAGTAGAACCTAAAATGTTCATCCTCCCACAGGGAGCCCAAGTATTGACATACTAAGTTCACTTGAATACAATTAAACCTGCATAACTAAAGTAAGTTCCATAACAGAAGTATTGTTGTGAGTGGTTTACGAGAAGATGATTTTTAAAGCATTTGAGGCTTTTGGCGCATTAATCCCACCCGAAGGGGAATAACAACATTGGTCCTAAGGAAGCTTCATACCATAAAACAGTATGCTGGTCCGTGTATACTGCACCAAGATGCTTTGTACCAAATTAGGTTAGCTTGGGCCCAAAAGTCCTGAAGAAAAATACTCTGTTGATAAAGCACAAGAAAGAGGATGATTCGGCATTTTCCCATTGTCAACAGTGTTAAAATGGGCATCCCCCATTCAGCAGTCCACGACAAAGTTGATAGCAATTTGTCTTGTCCATCTGATTCCCTTGATCCTGACGCTTCATTCCAAACAACAATATTTTGATCCAGGCACTTTTTGAAATATAGGCGTTTGAATTTTTTTCTATTTTTAGCTCCCGGTGTTCCAGTGGGGCTGCTAAAAAGAATTTTCGGGCATAAATCAAATACTTATGACCCAATTATATACTACATGCACAATTTGGTTCAAATCAGCCCCTCAGTTCTTGAAAGAGAAATTTTAGGTGGGGCCCAAAATGGGTATGCTATCACAGAGAGCCTAGATATTGACCTACCAACAAACTTGAATCTTCCCAAAATAAAGTTCCATATCATATTATCAAAGCATTCTCTCTGGTGGTTCACGAGAATTTTAAAGATATTAAAGCTTGTGGGTTGTTAACCCCAAACCAAAGGAAAGTAGCAGATATTTTGGAAAAAAACTCAGAAGAGAATACTCCACCAAGATGCCTCGTACCAAATTAGTTTACAATTGTCCCGAAGTTTCTGAAGAAGAATACTCAGTTGATGGCGAACAAGAAAGATGATGACTCGGTATTTTCCCATTGCTGGCGATGTTAAAATGGACATCCCCATGCGTCACCCCACGACAAAGTTAATTAGCAATTTTTATCCTCCATCTAATTGCACTGGTCCTCATACCAAAAATTCAAAATTCTCCTCCATGCGTTTTTTTTTTAAATATGGGTGTTTGAGTGTTTTCCTGTTTTTAGCTCATATTGTTCACGCGGGGCTACCGGAAAAAAACTTTCAGGCATAAATCAAGTACTTATGACCCAATTATACTACCCGGCAAATTTGGGTCAAATCAGCCTGTCGGTTCTTGAATTAGACACTTTTTTGGTCCAACTTATTCCACTAGTCCTGAGAAAGCTGCATACCAAAAAACAATATCTGGCCCGTGCAGTTTTTGAAATATGGGCGCTTGAAATTTATTTTCCATTTTTAGCTCCTGGGGTTTCCACAGGGATGCGATAAAAACTTTTTTCCGCGCATCAAATGGCGATTGCGCACAGGGACCGTGTGGAGAAGTTCAACCCCTTTCTGCTCTGTTGGCAGTATTCTTTGACTCAGTGTCTCGCGCAGCCATGATGTCAAAGGCATCCTAGGAGACCAAGGGGGTGGAACTTTGAAGACGGAGGTGTTGCTCTTAGCGGCGTTTAGATGTTTTCTTTGTACTGTGGAGATTCCTTTTGGTCGGTGTCTTTTATGGGCTGGTGAATGGTGATATTAATGAGATTGTAGAGGCTTACTGAGTTTCACGACTCAATTCGCGAAGGAATCTTTCCGATTGTTCCATACTCTCTTCATGTTATTTATCCAGCCTTTCTGTGAGTCTCTTGGAGGATTCCACAGCTGATTCCGCGCTCGCAATTGAGGCTCTGATGGGGGCATGCGTCCAAGATTCCCGATCCAAAGAGGGGGGGATTGGAGCAGGAAGCTTTGAAAAGCCAGTTTCCATCTCCGCCTTCGCAGCACTAATAACATCCACATTCTCCAGTTTATCCCCCAGAGAGGAGGTAACTGGGGTGTGGGTGGGAGTTATAAGAGTTGGAGGTAGGAAGATGGTAGTGGCCTTCTCGGTCTTCTTTTCCGCCCTCTCTTCCTTCTTCCATTTCGTGAAATCTTCCAATCGTCGGGTATCTGATTATTTGGCCGGTTTTGGTATTTATACGATTTAGTGGGGCTCAAAAATCTGTTAAAGGACTTCTAAAAAAATCGTCATTTTTTACTAAATGAGGAATGATTGTAGAAAAGCCCGTGTTTAAGTTCCCGCCACAGGCAATATAGTCCAGTCGAAATACCACTGAAATCGAATAACCTACAAAAAATAGTATGAAAATTGGTTTTAACTTTTTTTAGAATCTACGAACAGAGAAACACCCGAGCTCTAACTCGCGCGCGTTTTTAAAAAATCAAGACAGCGTTCAAGATGGCCGCCGATTGTGAAAAATCGTCCAAGTCGCTTTGATGACATCATGCATTAATGAATCATTAGACGATGGGCTCCATTACAATGGATATATGTTTTACAATAGCCAGCGATACATTTGACATTGGAATTGTTCATCTGAATTCAGGTTGGCTGACAAAACGGCGGCAAAAATTCTAAAAAAACACATTTTTTGCATATTTTTTGTGTTTGTTTTCTCATATTGAGACGAGATTTGTGCGCAAATGAGAAAATATGCTATACTGCCACAGAGGGTGGCCATTCTCAAATAGCCTGCGTCAATTTTGTACACAACATTCGTGTGGAACACCCACAGTTACAAATGTTATATGGTTCATGTAGATTGCAGGTGCACCAAAAGAGGTCAATGCTCTACGGTGTTGTGCGAGCGAAACGGCTTCTTTGTGTACGAGATGACTGCTCAGTGTGTATATTCATACTGAGGTTTACGTCAACCAGAAACACCCACCAAATCTCACTTTTATATCCAACAATGTCCAAATATTGTGATGTTCTTGAAATAAACAACAGAATGCATGTAACTACCATGCATGTTACATTAACTGGAATCAGATGTCAGCATTATAAGTTATTCTGTTTGTTGAGAGGGGACATGGTCTCACGTTCCCTGCATGGGATTTATATTCAACCGAGGCGTCAGCCAAGGCTGAATATATGTTTCATGCAGGGAACGTAAGACCATGTCCCCTGTCAACAAACGGAATAACGTATATGTCCCGTTCTTACACAAGTAAAATTGAATTGGAAAAAAAATCTTTATTGAGTGTTTACGTACGCAATCAAAGGAGCGAGATGCTCTCGATTCGTTTCAGTTTATGTTGCAGTAAATTAATGAAAAGAAACCTTATAATCTAATCGGTTTTATAAATAATTACCTATGTTTTATATAACTAATCTTTTTGTACGTAATAACGGTACTTTTGTGTGTATTTTACTTCAGTTAAATGTATTTGTCTCAGTTGATTTCAAGTGAAAAAAGACATTGCCATGAACCGTTGCTCATGGCAACGATACGCTTTCCTTGACAGTGGACATAAGAATCTTTGACAGTAGACATATGCGCGTGCCCGGCGACATAAAATAAAATCAACGAGGCATTGACCAATCACTGCAAGGTATTGCGGTTCGTATCGGGACATATCAATATGTCCTCTGCTCAGAATATGAAACCAACAACCGAACATAATGGGGTCAAAATGATCACCTTAGATTTACATCCCCAATCGTTCGGATCATTAGGGTTGATGGATTCTGAAATTATAGACTACTTTCTAAACAGAATAAAACAAAACAAAACACAATGTCTTTGGGTTCATCATGACACACTATGTTTACAGATATTTCACACTGCTAAGCCAGAGAGCGTCGATATTTCTCTCCTATCAAGGAAATCACAAATCGAATGAAACAAAACAGACAAACCCAAACTTTCAATCTTTGTCTACTATTGGCTGCTGCGCATTGTCACCACTCATACGCTACACGACCCACACTTCGTTGTACATTCTGTGCCGACCTTTTTGCCAACTGCACTGTGCTGACTTACAGCCAGTTTTGCAGTTACAGTGAACAATGTTCAGAAGACTTTCGCGTGCTGGGGATTTGTTTGTTTTCAAAGAATGCAGAACGTTTTCCTTCAGAGACCATCCCCAGTCTGTGGATATCAACGAATCTTCACCTCTCCATTCACATATTTGAAGATACGTCCTCCTGCGATAATATTGTGCAGAACTCTTAGTTGGTGGGGGTATTTTGAGGTCGGCAGCAGACATCGATTTGGATACTTTATCTGTGAAGATTGATCCACGCAAACTATTCAAGTTACCAGTCGCCACACCTCTATATAGACAAATGAATACAGACTCGCCAGCTGAGATTGTTACATCTTTATTCGCATTTACACACATTCACGTTTACAAAATACCTCAGCGGCAGCTCTAAAGTGTGGACTGGATCTAAATAGTTTGATAGCAATAGCTTTGCCGACACCAAAAATCCGTGATGTAGTATCACAACCAGTAAAGCATGTAGAAAAAGAATATGTGCGCATATCGTCGTGTGAGAACGCATTTTTTGTTCGCTTTAGCGGCCATCTTGGACGCTATATTCGATTTCTCGCGTCAGGAACGCGCATGACTTCGAGCACAGATTTTTATTTTGTAGTTGTTCATAGAATCCGAAAACGTTTAAACCATTTCTGTACAAATTTTTTCTTGGTCTCTCATACTTTGTCTAGACTAATAATAGCGATTTACTAAATTGTATTTCTGGTGCTGATGAAATCCATCGATTTACGTAGCTAGAATATCTCTTAAGTCGATCGACCAATGCTTTAAATGAAAATTTAAGCCACACGAATAAATGAATGTTGTATTAATGTTAGTTATAAATCCCCTTACTCTACAGTTAGGAACATATTTCCTGGAACTATGCTATGGCCAGGACAGGGGTGTAACGATCGGTAGGCACCCCTCCCCTCATTTTCATCTAGATTGGTGTCTCAGATGTCGATCAGTTACATGTTGATAATCATGAACTTTTTTGCTGGACAATAAATTTGCCTCTTTCACTTACGTCACACACACATTCGGTCTCATGAAAATGGAAGTATTTGGCTGATTGGGAAAACTGGGATACGTGCTAATTAAATTGGCAATTGGAATTCCCAAGCACTACGATTGCTGCGCGTATTCATATCAAACAAATTTCCTTGAGTTTTTTAGGGAGGCTGGCGGTGGTGTTGTGGTAACCGGTTCTCGTCAGATCACCGAAGTTAAACAAAGTCGAGTCCGGTTAGTCCTTGGATGGGTGACCTTCTGAGCGTTCGATTCAGACTCCTGCGTTGTGTCCTTGGGTAAGGCACTTTACCCTGATTGTCCATATGGGAGCACGATGACGTCGGGTACTAAGGCGTACTGCACGTCGATGGTGTCGTCAGCCAATCTAACCCTGCCTGTGCTGCAGTGTGGAGTTACGATGTTGGGGAGCTGGCAGCTGCTCGTCGTTGCTCGGTGGTTCTATCCGGGGACTCCGGCTTCCTCCACCCGTAAAACTGCCACCAACACGATATGACCTTTGCTGTTGAAGTGTTGTTAAACCTTAATAAATGAATAATTCACATTGACAAATGTAAGAGTTCTGCTCAATATCATCGCAGGAGGACGTACCTTCAAATATGTGATGATTCGTTGGGAAAAGGCAAACCAAGATGGTGTAGTTGGAATATATCTTCGGTCGGGACTTGATTCATGACAGTCGGTACAAACTGTTCGGTTCTCTTGGTGGGCTAGTGACCAACTTAGCTCCGAGCCCATCTATAATATTTTAATGAAAGGAGATAAAGTACTTGCCTTTACAGCTCGGTATGCCATTTGTCATTTTGTACCCCCAGCCCAATAGATAAGTTAATAACATCCCGTTGTATCGTGTATCAACATTTGCTTGACAATTTAACATCTTGACTAGTACTGTATTTTACTAGTATTTGGTACGAATTCCAGTAGGTGACTATTACTACTTACACAGTTTGTTGGTGGCCTAATATGGTATATATGGTGTCAGTTAATTCCATATTGGACTCGAGTGAAGCTCGAGTCCAATATGGAATTAACTGACACCATATATACCATATTAGGCCACCAACAAACTGTGTAACGAATATATCTTACCGACTGCTGCATCGACGCACAGAACTAATAACAACAGCGATCAAAATTAAATGAGAGAATTCTCACAATGTGTTCACTTGTCTTTGCCTTGTTACAATTTATGGGAGAGTGCCTACAGACACTCTCCCATAAATTGTAACAAGGCAAATTCGTACAGTTTCATTTCGAAGGTAACATGACACACATCCACAGAATATGAAACTTTTTAAGTTGCCTAACCTGCACTTCAGACCAAATATGGGCTTCCAACACTCAATCTTTCAACTTGAAGCGTTTATCGGCTGCCGCCATTTTGAATAATCAATGAACAAAGGGGAGATTACCCATAGCTGTCGGTGTATATTGATGTTGGCAGGCAGCATATGGTTTTATAAGCAGTCTGCATGTGACGTCTTTGAACCAATGAAATTCCCAGATACCTGTAGAGGGTAAGATATTGGATCATATGCATTCGCAGAAGAGTGTTCAGAAATTGTTAGTTTCTCTTAATTCGATGAAAAGGAGCGCGGTGGCTCAGTGGTGACGGAATTGGACTTCACATCGAAAGGTTCACGGTTCGATCACCACCAGGGGAAACTGAGTTGTGTCATTGGGCAAGGCACTTAATCCGATTGCCCACGTGGAGACACGGTGGCGCTGTGTACTAAGGCGTACTGCACGTCGAAGTGCACTTGTCTTCAACCAATGTTAACCCTGCTTGTGTGGAGTTAGTACGTTGGGGAGATTGGCAGTTGCTCGCCGTTGCTCGGTGGTTCTCTCCGGGTGAATAAATAAAAAATAAATTCGATGGACAGGCCACCTACAGGATTTAGCAAATGGTATCGAGCGTCACTCCTCAACAAATATAAGATTACTTAGAAAAATAAAGTCTTTCCTTTCCGTTGTTCTGCTATTCTGTTCTCGTTAACGAGAAAGATCGTTTATACCTTAAGTTGAGGCCTTAAAACTTGTCCCAATTCACGAGAATTAGTTTTCATTCTCGTCAACTCCTTTTGCGAAAATCAAATTTCAATTCTTAAATAAAATAGAATTTGAGAGTACTATTTAATAAATATAGCATGGCTTTGAGTTGACTATGCCGAAATAGTGGTCCTTGGGGAGAGGATAGTCCCGACGCGTAGCGTAACGTGTGTGGTGGGGGGGGGGGAGGGGGGGGGTTCTTCATCGGTCATATATACAAGATAATATTCTTATTCACAGCCAAAGAGAAAAGAAAATGGTTCAGGATTTAAACAGGTAAACTAAGTTAATTCTACCACTCATAGTTCTGGGATAGAGAGGTGGAGAACCAAAACACCAAGAAACACAATACCATTATTCCATTAATCCCCTCTCCACCCCAACACTACTACAAACATCACTTTCGATACACATATTTTTATTTCTCCAAAATAAATGTAATAATGTATATGGGACGAGATGTCTTGTAAAGTATTTACGCGTCGATTGAATTTTCTAAGCGAATTCGAATGTTACTATTTATAACCGTGCACTATTACCGTGCACTATTCTTTTTTTCAAAAATGATAGTAGGTCTGTGCGATTTCGCTGACGAACTATCGGAAAATAGGGTGTTTCTGTTCAACCAATCAGAACGCGGGAAATTCACGTGACATCTAATATTACGGTATATCCTCGTGAATGCAACCGGTACATATTTATCAATAGTAACAGGATCGATAGCTCAGTGGTAACGGCATTGGACTTCAAACCGAAAGGTCCACAGTTCGATCCCCGCCAGGGTTAACCGCGTTGTGTCTTTGGTGAAGGCACTTCGACCCATCCCGACTGACCACGTGGGGCACGGTGGCGTTTGGTACTAAAGCGTACTGTACGTCGATGGTGCACTTGTCTTCAACCAAGGCTAACAATGCTTGTGTGGAGTTAGTACGTTGGGGAGTCTGACAGTTGTTCGCCGCTGCTCGGTAGTTCTCTCCGGGTACTCCGGTTTCCTCCACTCGTAAAACTGTCCGACACGAGGTGATCCTGGCTATCAAAAGTGTCTTTTAACCACAATAAAAAAATAAAAAATATTCAATAGCAACAAACTAATCTCATATTTATATATTGACTGGAGTTTACCCCTTACTAGTGAGGGCCTAGTTCCATTAAGGTGAGGTTCTTCACTTGCGTGTATACGTAGAACACATGTTTCACCATGCAGGCTCTTGGTGGACTTGTTTGGTGGAAGTTACAGTACTCTCGCAGTGGTTTCGCGTGGAGTCTTGGCTGCCTATATAGGCAGCCAAGACTCCACGTGACACCACTTCTAAGTGGGGATGTTAACATTATTACTAGGAATCACAAAAATAAAAAGAATGTCAAGGCCTTCAAGGACATTTTCAGAATCTATGACAAGATTCCAATGAACGTTTTGCGAGAATCTAAGTTAATTCTCGTGTTTTTAATTGCGAGAATCATTTGTGTGAATCGATTCGAATTCAAACAGAGAATAACAGTCAAATTCCAGGGTTTAAACAGAGAATAAAAGTTAAACGTTCAAACGGACTGGGAAAAAAATTGTAAAAAGCTAGCTTCTGTATTTTAACATCACTCTACGAGAAATGCCTGAAGTTTGTGAAATGATGTGTACGTCGATGATACAACTTCGCTAATATCTCGAGATTTCAATTTTCATGTGAAATTCCCATACCCTTAGAGTTAAACTCGCTGACAACTTTAGAATATTAACCTTCATCCTACCGACATATTTTACCTACAAATCCTACTGACTGGGGTCCATTTTGACCCCAGTAATAATGTAATGCAAAATAAGCACAGAATGTATAAAACTTTCCAAGTTTGTATTTTATGATCTCCATTGAACATTTTTTGAACAAGGTATTGTAATTCTTACTGATTAATCCTTAACCCTTTGAACTCTAGTGGCATCTTCCATGCCAGTTCAATGACAGCGATTAGAAGAGTCCATATTCATTATTTGGGGTAGACCAATCAGTATTTTAAATGTGCAGCCTCGGGGCTGTACGTTGAAAATACTAATTGGTCTACTCCACAATATTTACTGAACAGCCATCCTATATAATGACGTTATGACGTATCATGTTCCTGGCCGGGAAAGTGGCCGCTGGGGCTCACAGTGTTAACTATAAGATCCATCAAGACTGGGGTGAAGGAGAGACTGAAAGCGTCTGCAAGAGTACTACGGTCTACAGCATTAGTTATAACAGGCTGTTATCTTCTGATATCCTGGGGCTATCGTCTTCCAACATTCTGTAGAGTTTTACCCTAAACTGTTCTATTTCTCCATACAAAATAATTTTCAGCCCCCCGTTCATTATGTTGTTGCGCATTCAAATGGGTGCGGCCCTTTCCACCACACCCACGCCTCTACCTCTTCCTCCTGTTCAAGTTCAACGACTTTCTTGCTGATTATTTATCTGAGGATCCCGTTTTACCATTTTTGAGTTGAGGGTTGATTGCAGAGCTGGTTTCAATCAGTTTGGTTGTCGAGTGTTGTGCCAATTGATTCTGCGTCACTGTGGTCGGACGTGCTATGGTCAGATTCTGTGATGACGGGGCGTTCGCATCTTCCACTTCTGGTTTTTCTTGGTCCTCAAATATGGCCTTTAGAACCTCAACAGTGGTGTATTTCGCATTTCAACCGTTTGCAGCCATCATTTATCGAAAGACAATCAAAACCTATATTAACACAAATGGTGATAATTTTAATCTCCTATCTGGGGTCCTCTTGGACCCCCAAATAAAATTTATCTCTGTATTAAGCCTATGATTCTGGTAGCTGAGTGAAAAACCAGCTACAATATACGTAAGGTTCACAAACAAAGTCCAAAAAGCCTAGTCCTGATATGTTCCTAATTTCGACGCTGGTTAGTAGTTGGATGGGTGACCATTTCAGCGACTGATTCGCACTCCCGCGTTGTGTCCTTGGGCAAGGCACTTAACCCCGATTGCCTACATGGGGCCACGATGACGCTGTGTACTAAGGCGTACTGCACGTCGATGGTGCGCATGTTTTAGAGTTACGATGTTGGAAAGCAGGCAGCTGCTCGTCGTTGCTCGGTGGTTCTCTCCGGGTACTCCGGCTTCCTCCACCCGTAAAACTGCCACGGTTATGATTAGCCATTGTGCATATGTATATAACCTTAAACACCAATAAATAAATAAATAAATAATTTCGACGCTGTAAAACCAAAAAAATGTAAGTGGGCCCATTTAGTCCTCGCTCGGTAGGATGAAGGTTAAGGGAAGCTAACATTTCCGAAAATTTCTTCCAATGACGAAAATTGTCAGCAATGACCGATACTATCAACAGCCAGGTTTACAGCGTGCCGGATAGTTTTACGGGTTGATGACGCCGGACTATTCGGATATAACCACCGAGCAGCGGCGAGCAACTGTCACATTCTCCAACTTACTAACTCCGCACAAGTATAGTTACCAGGGGTAGAAGGTGAGTGCACTCGCAATGAACAGAACTCCTTAGCACACAGCGCCACCATGGATATGAGCAATAAGGATGAAGTGTCTTGCACCAGTTACCGCTGGCCAGGATAGAACCGTGAACCTTTGGGTTTAAAGTCCAATGCTCCAACCACTGACCTAACTCTAACCTCCCTCCCCCATCCTCGCGATCTCCAAGTACTACATGCATATTTTATTTATCCACAAATACATTTCTAAGAAGTATTGTGTTTTCAGAACTATAATGCCGACTGACTGAAATTCCAGCTATATCATCAAGGCATGCCTTCGACGAAGGCATGCCTTGATAATGTAGTTGGAATATTTAGTCAGTTCGGATTTGAGCCATTCTAGTCAACACCAATCAGGTTTACAACCCCCCTCACCCCCTCACCCCCATCCCCTTCGGTCATTTTCGCAGACCCTTGAATCTGGACTTCAAAATAGATAACGCTGAGATATTGTACAACAAGCGCAGGACGAGAAAAAAAATCTAAGAATTATAAAACAGGGATCATTATTTCCTCCTGTGAAAAGAAATATTGCCTGGGTGATCATTGTTATTTAATGGTAAAGGTGATTCATTGCATTCAAGAAAAGACACAGAGAGAGGAAACAGGGGAAAACATTTGAAACTTTGAACAGTGCCAAAGGCTATTGAGCGACGGCGCTAATTGTTACAGAAACATTAGACAACTTTCCAGCTTCCGATTCAAGTTGACTTAGTCTCACCTTGGCACTTGATTAAATTTCAAAGGGATTTCTGCTACGTTTGCCTTTGGTTCAAGTCGGTAATGAATACGGGGGAGGCCGCTGGGATTTGTTTACAATAGCGTCATCCAGTTGCTGTCACTGTGGTGTTACAAGAAACAAGGGGGGGGGGGGGGGGGGGGACTTCTGTGTGTGTTTATTTATAAAGCATTATGATCTGGGTTCACTACCCCTTGCGAACCTTTAAGAAGGGTGACTACTTTTAACCCTTTCACAGCTATTGTTTAACCTTTTAATCCCCCCAAACTTTATGCAACATGTTTGGGGCGGAGCAACGCCAGGATCTTGCTTGTAGAGGTGGGTTCTCCATTGGGAGGCGGTGGAGAATTGCGTATGTTTGTGTGGATGGGGGGGGGGGGGGGGGCAAATCCTATTTTCCATGGGTTAATGATCCCAGTTACCAACACTGGCATAATTAGGAGTAGTAATAATGTAACCTTTTACCTCACGCAATAACCAAAAACAAATCCTGTCCTCTTCAACACAAAAATCGTCGCTCCAATTTCATTATTTTTTTGTCTCAAAAATACACCTTATGGCTCTTCATGGGAACAAGCTTGTTGAACTCTCCAATGAGGGACAGGGGGTGGGGGTGTCAGTACGCATGAGAAACACGTGTTCTCAATGTGATGTGTGTTTCCGTCGTCTGGATCGGTTGACGGAGCCGCCGACGTGGTTTTGAAGAATGGTTGCGCGTTAGGGACAGAGGCAACGGAAGCGCCATTAAAGTGGAGGGGCACAACTTTTCAATTCGACCATAGTTCCTCCCAGTGGGAGAACAGTATATGGTCTATCAGTAAATGTACAGTAACATACTATAGTCTCTCGTTTAGATGAACATGCCGCGGAGTGGTCACTGCCCTGTCCATTTCTTTTACTTCGATCATCTTCCAACCCGAAGGCTAGCCTTCGGGTTGGAAGATGGGTGCAGTAGAAGAAACGGGCCTAAGAGACTGAAGGTGGGATTCTTTTGCCAAATGTTGCTTGGATTGCAAATAATATATTACAGGAATGCCTGCCTGTACATTAACACGTTTGCGTGTGCTCATAATAAATCATTGTGTAACCGAGCATCATGTCTGTGGAAAAAAGTGGAGGAGCAAATGTGTCCCCTGCACCCCCCCGCCCCCACCCCCACCCCCACCCCCCACCCCTGGTTCCTCGCCTCTGGTTAAGGATATTAATTGGTCTACTCTGTATGACAAACCAACAGCCTTCTCGTATAATGAAGTGAAACCAAATATTAGCTCCTCGGTTTTGATCCAAGATCAAACAAAAAGTAGGTCGGTATTGCCAAGGTACAGGTATTCTCACTTTAATATTTTACGGCTCTTTGCCTCGTCTGGCAGTAGGTCGACAGAAGACGATTGCCAAATATTTGGCGTTTTTCAAACCGCATAGACATAAAACTGTGGTATGTGGTTGCCTGTCTGGTGGTATATGGATTGGACCAGTCCAAGAGAACATAGCTGTGCAATCGGAATTGTCGTGGTAAAAGCAACGGCGCAAACCCACGGCCGTCGCTTTTATTGTGACATCTTCTGCTGACGTGGCTAAACTCGATGATTCTAGAGTTTCAGTTTGAACTTCTGAAAAGCTTGTCGAAACGCACGGCTATGTGTACGTAAGATCACGTACTCTCACAGTGGTACTTTATTAACTTCCACATGGATTTAATTTAATTTCAACTCCGTCTGCTTTGGCTGAATTCAGTAATGAATAAGGTTGAAGACACTGGGGGGGGGGGGGGGGGGTGTTCATAAAAGAAAGCGTCCTCTGTTTATTAAGCGCCAGGTAAATTCATTTCATGATCGGGAAAACATGGGACCTGTCCCTCCACACACACAGACCAGATATGTGGCTAGAGGTTTCAGCTGGGGTGGGGGTGCCACCGGTGTAAATTCCAACTGTGAGTGGTTTCGATAGGTGGTTGCACTGCAGCGCTAGGTGATATCTTTTAACCCTCTACCCAACGAATCGCACGCATCTGCCCACGTAATATGCGAATACAGCTGCTGAAAAAATATTATTTTTCGAAAACTTCAACAAAACATATCATGTGACCCCTCTTTGGAACGAGCTCGTCGAGCTCGTTCCAAAGAAGTCTCACATGATATGGTTTTGTTGAATTTTTTTTTTAAAAAAATTTTAAAAATTGATATTTAAAATAATGAATTTTGAAATCGTCTGCGTTGGGTAAAGGGTTATGAACCCTTCTGAAAATTTTCACTAGTCCTGAAACGGAAAAAGCATCATTTATAATGTGTCTGGGTCAGAAAATTTACCGGATTGATGTCAGAGTCGAAATTTTGAGGCCATGTCAATTTTAGAGTAGGAAATTTGAAACTCAAGTTTCCAGTTGGAAATAAAAGAACAAAATTTCTCATCATTAGTTGGAATTTTAATATTTTTCATGAACAATGTTAATTTATTGAATTTCCAACTATTTGATTTTTTACCTCGGAATTTCCAACTGTTGAAAAAATACTCCTAGCTGGGGGGGGGGGGGGGGCGGGTAAGACCCCCCACCCCACCCCCTGTCGCCACATCCCTGACACAGACACACACCCACACACGAAAATCTGTAGATAGTTACGGTCCCTATCTTATATTGACATGCCAGTACTATGAAATCGATTTTTTTTGTGGTAAATATTTCAAATGTGTTATGGGTGATTATTTCATTGTTTGCATTTTGATGCTATTTCTTCATTACTAAATAAATTTTTACGAGTTTTGTTGTCTTAACAGAGACGGCGTTTGCATGGATAACGTTCAAACGCGGATACCCTACGCCATTTCCTGATCAAAATCAATAACGGGTGTGACCACCCCGGGCCTCAGCGCTGCTCTAACTCTCGTTACCATTGACCCCATCAAATTGTTTATGGTCCTTTGTGGGATGTTATTCCACTCCTGGAGAAGGGTCTGGGTAAGGTAAGCTGAGCGACGTTGTTTGGGACATTGGCGCGCTTCCTGGCCCTCCTGTCCAGCTCGTCCCACAAATGCTCGATCGGGGACAAATCTGGACTGTAGGGTGGCCAATCGAGAACTGGGACATTGTTTTGGTTGAGGAAGTCACGACAAACCCTAACAACGTGCGGCCTGGCATTATCCTGCTGCAACGTAAGGTTACGAGCATGGATAACAGTGCTGGAAATGAACAAAATTGATGGGTGCAGTTTTAAGCTCCCGTGAATTCAGAGACGGGAGTAAATTGCACCCGTAAAATGTTAGTATATGAATTTTCGAGGGAATACTGTCACCAAACACCAGAAACCTTAACCCTTTGATCTCTGGTGGTATATTCCATGCCAGTTCAATGGCAGAAATTAGAAGAGTCCATATTCATTATTTGAGGTAGACCAATCAATATTTTCAACGTGCAGCCCCAGGGCTGCACGTTGAAAATATTGATTGCTCTACCTCACACATTTACGAACAGCCATCCTATTTAATAACGTATCATGTTTCTGGCCAGAAAAGCGGCCAATTGGGTTCAAGGGGCTAAATGTATAAGGAATTACTGAATTATGACAGTAACTTGCCTCTGGCTGCAGAGTGCTGCTTTATCAAAACAACACACATTTGTATGCCTTCACAGAATATTGGTGCTCCACAACATTTTCAACGAGTGCAATTTTTAGCTGCCGTAAAATGGAAATCACGGGTGCTGACGGGAGCAATTGCACTCGCACCCGTCTCATTTCCAGGACTGGGATAAGTGGAAGGACGTGAGGCACGAGGACCTGATCCCAATATCGTACGGCTGTAACATTGCCCTTGGTGACCACGAGAGGTGTTTTCACGCCATGAGACCCCCCACCCTCAAAACCATAACAGTCACTCTCCCGAATCTGCCGTTTTCCTTAACGCACGCGTCAGAATATCGCTCACCACGACGTCGATAGCAACGTTTTCGTCCATCTGACCCGTAAAGCCCCGTACAGACGAGCAAATTTAATTTGTCAAAGAAAATGTGGCAAATAAAATTTGGTCGTGTGTACGAGAAAATTTGTCACATTTTCTTTGAACACATTTCTTTGTTCAATATCTGGACGTCCCAGATATTGAACAAAGAAATGTGCCATATTTCTGCGCACGGAGAAACTGCGCATGCATAGAAACACTTAAACAAGTATTGCATTATCCACCATGCTATAATAATTCGAAGCTAGAGAAGACTTTAGTGAATAGTACCGCGATTTTCAAAACATGTGGTGGTCTGACAATGCTGTATATTTACTTTTGGAAGAGTTGCAAAGTAAGGAGAGTCTATGGAATATAAAAAGTGAACTTTATAGACTTAAAAATTTCTCTCTTCACATCATGGGCGCAGGTCTCTATCGGAGAGTAAGGGGGAGGGGGAGGGGACGACCGGATTCCTTGGTCCAAGAACACACAGGGCCGTTGGGGACATCATGTGTTATGCCCCCTCCCCCTATATTTTCCAAGACAGCCGGTATTTGAGTAATAATTTCTATCGCCACCTTATGTACAAAGCAGCGCCGTTGCATACACACGAGAAGCAAAAAATGTGGCAAATTTTATTTGCCACATTTTCTTTGACAAATTAAATTTACTCGTCTGTACGGGGCTTAACCGAGACTCGTCAGTGAATAACTCACGTCTCCTGTGAGTGGGCCAGGTGAACCCGATTTGGTACATGTGCCCGCAGCCATTGCAATCGACAATGACGTCGCCTGGGTTTAAGTTGTGAAACAATGTAGAGACGTCGTGACCTTAAATTGAACTCCCGTAACCGATTCCTAACTGTTCTTGGACACACTCGGCGACCATCAGTGCCTACAACCTGACTCGTCATCTCTGTCGCCGTCTGGAATCGGTTACGGAGGTGTGAGTGACGCATGCCTTTATATTGAGGTGGCGACCTAACGCGCAGATGTCCGCTCCTGGGACGGTCAGCTAAACTACATGTGGCGCTGACCCACCCAACTAAACGAGCTCTCGTTGACTCATGGACTCATGGTGAGTGCGCATGCGCTGCGTGTGTTGTTAGAGTGATACGCGTTTCCGTCGTCCATTTTGTATACCGGAGGCCGCCATCTTGGTTTCTATGTAGCACGTGGTTGCTATGTGACCTTAAGGCTTACAACATGACAGGGATATGTTTGGAGAGGGTGTGTTCCTTTGTACAGAAGTAATTTCCTGATTCGTAGAATTACCCAAATAAACCCGACAAGTTGAACTATTTCGAATTCTTTCAGAATCCTTTTTAGGACCGCCATACCATGGTACCTAGGGGCACAGGGGGTAAGTTCGATTGAACTATATTATTTTTCTGGCTTGGATTTTCCTCCCAGTATCCTCGTTTAATTCGTAGAATTACCACAAACAACCCGACAAGTAGTACTATTTCGAATTCTTTCAGAATTCTCTGCTTCTATCTATCTATGCAATAGTTTTCGTCTGCCTGGCCATGTTCGTTTGTCCTGAAGTATACTCCAGTAGAGAAGAAGAGCCTATCATGTGGAACAGCTTTGCTTATTGTTACTATATTTAGCTTTTCTGGTCTGTTCTGGTTAGTTCTGACCCTATTCCGAATACTCTTTTTGTTTCAGCTAGATCACCCAACCAGTTCACTTTACTGGCGCTAACAAACCAATCAGATTGCTTGATTTCCCATAATCTGTAGGCAGAGTTATTTCCATTCTGAATAACAAAAGCCTATATCATTCCCAAAGCCAATAAGCTATCGAGCAGTTACTGAAAAGTCATTGCCAGAACGACTCGAAGTCCATCGAACAAATGAGCTATAGAGCAATTGCTCAACCGAGTGACTCGCACATCTCTTAGCCTCATTTCGGAAAAAAGGGATTCTGCTAACCCCCGACGTTTCTCCAAAAAGGGATTATGTAAGTAGGATACCTAGAAACAGGGTTGATGATTTCCCCAATAAGCTAAAGAGCCAAGAGAGCAATTGCTCCATCAGCAATTGCTCGAACGACTCGAAACCATCGAGCAAGTGAGCCTAAGAGCAATTGCTCGATCGAGTGACTCCACATACTGCTAGAACGACTCGAAGTCCATCTAGCAAATGAGCTAACGAGTAATTGCTCGTTCGAGTGACTCGCACATACGACTCTTCGACTCAATTCAGGAAAAGGAGCGCCTAAGACCAGTCATTTTCAAAAAAGGGATTCCGTAAGTAGGATTTTCCCAAATAAGCTAAAGAGCCAAGAGAGTAATTGCTCCATGAGCAATTGCTCGAACGACTCGAAGCCCACCGAGCAAATGAGATATAGAGCAATTGCTCGATTGAGTGACTCCACCTACTGCTCTACGACTCATCTGGGTATTTTAGGATACCTATGGTATTGGACTATTGGAGGACACTTGTTGTAGAAAACTGACATCCAGGTACTTCATGCTACATCCGGATTCTTCTGTTGGGAAAGGCATAAAAGGGGTGCAAGCTCGGCTTAAACCTCATTTGTGTTCTGACCGTCGTCGAGTGAAGACATGTTACCGATTCGTTGCAGATACTTTTCCAAGTCATTTTCGAGATCGGATAATGCTAGTAGACACGAAAAGAACCAGTGCAGATATTGTACTAAGTTGTTCACACAATAGGAAGAGGCATGAAGTACATCACTGTCCAAGAAGAACAGAAGAGCATACATATACTAGAGATTTCAAAACTTGGTGAAACGACTCGTGTCGTTCGAGCAGTATGAGCGAGTCACTCGACCGAGCAATTGCTCTAAAGCAGATTTGCTCGATGGACTTCGAGTCGTTCGAGCAATGACTTTTCAGTAACTGCTCGATGGCTTATAGGGGGAATTTGGGATAGGTATGTCCTGGGGTGGCTTAGAAGGCTGGGCCAAACAAGTAATAGTATCCTTATGTAAGTATCCTATAAAAGATATCCTCAAATAATAATACAGTACCAGTCCATAGGTATCCTCAAATACCGAGATGAGTCGTTCGAGCAGTATGAGCGAGTCACTCGACCGAGCAATTGCGCCAATAAAGTGAACTGCTTGGGTGATCTAGCTAAATGAAACAACAAGAGTACTCGGAATAGGGTCAGAACTGACCAAAACAGACGAGAAAAGCTAAATATAGTAACAATAAGCAAAGCTATTCCACATGATAGGCTCTTCTAATCTACTGGCGTATCCTCCAGGACAAACGAACATGGTCAGGTAGACGAAAACAATTGCATAGATAGATAGAAGCAGAGAATTCTGAAAGAATTCGAAATAGTACAACTTGTCGGGTTTTTTGTGGTAATTCTACGAATTAAACGAGGATTCTTGGGAAAAAATCAAAGCCAGAAAAATACTCTAGTTCATTCGAACTTACCCTCTGTGTCCCTAGGTACCATGGTATGGCGGTCCTAAAAAGGATTCTGAAAGAATTCGAAATAGTACAATTTGTCGGGTCTATTTGGGTAATTCTGCGAATCGGGAAATTACACTTGCACAAATGAACACACCCTCCGAACATACCCCTGTCCTCTTGTAAGCCTGTATGTCACATAGATACCACGTGCTACCATAGAAACCAAGATGGCGGGCTCCAGTATACAAAATGGACGACGGAAACACGTATCACCCTAACAACACGTGCTGCGCATGCGCACTCACATCACGTATCACCATGGGGTGACGTCACAAGATGGCCGCGCACGCGGGTTCCCATGACAACACAACATGGCGCCACCAGGTCACGTGGCTATGACGTCACTTCCCCCTGCGGCTCTCCCTCAGGCCAATAGCTCAACTACTACTTACATCGAAGGCATGCCTTGATGATGTAGTTGGAATATTTTATCAGTCGAGACTTCAAGACGATTATATTCGATTCGAGGTTCGATTCGATTTCGAATAATAGACGCGATTCGAATCGAAAATATGTGATTCACAGGGCCCTAGTCCACGGTTAGTCACGCCCCTCCTCTCCCTCTCGTCGCTTCGAGACTCGCACCATATATTTGACACCGTGAGCTAGAGAGTATCAAAGGGCCTGCGACCCTCAACAGAATTTGACCCGCGGTTCGAAATTCCTCCCGCCGGCCCTGGCTTTATATCGACAGATTATAAAACAAGGATATGTAGTAAGGGATATTCTACAAAATATCAATCGCAAAATATATTTTTTATAGAAGTCATCAAAGTGAAAAGTGTGCTCTGTGTGTGGGTGTCCCATAGGCCTTTTCTGGTTGTCTTTTTTCACAATTGGTAGACTGTTTTGAAGCAATAAACAGTAATATCAGTATAAATATCAGTTGGATGCAAAGAATACAATCAAAAAGCTGAACACCTCCCATCTATTTAATAAGGCATGCACGACAAATGTACCTGTCACGACAGTTTTAAACACCTTGTTGTGTACTTATTTGAATAAGATGAAAGAAGCAGTGAATGTTAATGATCGACATACAGCCGCGTACGAAACCCACCATGATTTAGTTTATCAGAAACCTCGATTAAGTACTGTCCATTCCTGAAACATAATCGAGATTAGGGCTTGTCTCCATCATTATAACAATAACATGAGTGTGGAGGGCGCTGTTAATGGATCCGTGAGGAAAGAATAACAGTCCGAGGGTTTATTACCGGCCCGAGACGAAGTCCAGGCCCGTTAATAATCCAGAGGGTTATTATTTAGCCCTCGCGGGCCGTTAATAAACCGGGACGCCTACAAAATCATGTTATTACTTTTATTACCATTACCGGAAGCGAGCGGCGGGCTGAATTTTGTTTTCAATAACGCCCCCCGCTCGCTTCCGGTTGCATGACGTCATGAATTACTGAGTTTTACCGCCCTGCTAAACTCCGTTAATATACTAGAGAACGCCCGATAAAGTGGTAATAATTGTCAGAAAAAGACTGCAAAGAGGATTCTTCAGATTTCAAGTCTTTTCCTCCATTACGGTGGTGGTGACGGGTTTTCCCCAACAAGGGGCTTGTGCTCACCGACAGGAGGCTTGGGTATTCCCCGATAAGCCCAAGATGAAGGATGCAGATTCGCCGACCGGGGCGAGGGGGGGGGGGGGGTAGACCTACTCGACAGACGGGGTGTAGGCCCTCCTAGCCCCGCTACTGATCCATTACCAAATAATATTGAATGCCTTTTGTCAAAACACGATCGGCATTCACGAAGACATCATGCACGGGGGAACGCACGGAGTCGTAGGCGCATCATATGTGTTTATATATCTCATATCACAATTAGAGAGAACCACCGAGCAACGGCGAACAACTGTCGAGACCCCAAACGTACTAACTCCACACCAGCAGGTTTAACAATGGTTGAAGACAGGAGCACCATCGACGTGCACTACGCCTTAGTACACGGCGCCACCATGCCCCCCCCCCCCCCCACCCCCACGTAGGCAATCGGATGAAGTGCCTTTCCCAACGACACAACGCAGTTGGCGGGGATCGAGCGGTGGACGTCTCGGTTTGAGGTTCAACGCCGTAACAACCGAGCCACTATGCGTCCATAGAGGTGGACCTTAGCATATTGAAGAAACGCAGGATTATGTACGAAAATGTATTACTTCAAAGCCGGTGTGATGGCTGCTTTTCCATATAATGTATATTTGATTTCGAAATATTCACACGCGTAGGGCGTTCTGTGTTTATTACACGCCTTCACGTCTATAAACAATTTTCAGAAGGACACTCGGCAATTCATTTGACAACTATTAACACAGACAACACGTTTTATCGCCAACCAAATTTACGAGGGGAACCCGTGTTAATATTTCGTCCCCTGAGTTGCAATGTGTTCAATGTGCCTACTGGCACATAGAACACATTGGAACTCAGGGGAGGGGGGCGCGGTGGCTCAGTTGGTAGAGGTGCAGGCTGCAAGCCGAGAGGTCCTCGGTTCGAATCCCACCTGCGGCAATCACGTTGTGTCCTTGGGCAAGACACTTCACCCCCATTGCCCACGTGGGGGCACGGTGACGCTGTGTACTAAGGCGGACTGCACGTCGATGGTGCACCTGTCTTCAACCAATGCTAACCCTGCTTGTGTGGAGTTAGTATGTTGGGGAGCTGACAGTTGCTCGCCGTAGCTCAGTGTTCGGTGTTTCTCTCCGGGTACTCCGGCTTCCTCCACCCGTAAAACTGTCATGGTCATGATTAGCCATTGTGCAGAAATATGTGACCTTAAACACCAGTAAATAATAATAATAATAACTCAGGGGACGAATTCAGCTATCGCTAGCGATTCAAATTGTAATTGCGTTGCACAATTTGTAGAAAATTCCAGTGAAATTTCGCTTCTATTTAAAAACAGTCCGTCGACGATTTCCGTTCCGAACATATGTGCGGAACAGATTTTTATTTTCCGCACGATTTAGTGTTGCTGTAGATGGGGATTTCATAGAACAGGCGTGCAATAAAAGGTTTATTTGATTTTGAAATCAGACAAAAAAGACACCTATAGCGATTCGTGTTTAATGTTTGCTTCGCATCTCAGTTGATCCATATTTGTTGTTTCCATTGCCTCACATGTCCATATAACGTTTTTTCATGCTGACGTGACAATCGTTACTTATTCTCAGTTCCTTATTCGAAATTCATTATCAGCCGATTTTGTCGGTTGATAAGGGATGTTGAATAAGGAACTGGGAATAAGTAAAGATTGTCACATCCCCGTTTTATTAACTTCAAAACGTTCTTCTGATGTGGAGTTTTTAGGATTATCTAATTGCTAAGCAGTCGATTGAATGGGAGTAAAATGTGGGTCTGCCTTATTAGGAGTGCGTGTATTTAAAACGACACTTCTTACAAGATAAACCGCAACGACGAAGTTCAAAATACAACAGCAATGGTCAAAGGGAGGCAACCACGAAAAATAAAATTGATGAAAATATTTTTACATACAGTCACGGCCAAAATTAGTTTAGGACTTTGGATTGAATTATAAGTATCACACTCACTATATTATTAATTGATTATTGACTTAAAACCGGATATGTGGATAATTCCACTGGTATTGCACACCCTCTCGGGTTCCGATAAAATTTGTAGGCCATTTCATCTCTTTGTGGAATGACTGACTTCTGAATGTCAATCCATGCTTGGCATGTTGGTTGACGAATGTGGGATCAATCCTATAATAAAAGTTTATAATCATACTTTACAGAATTGTACAATATACTTGGGGCCAATATTACAAAGCTTTTACAGTTGTATTTTCTAGAATTGTATTTTCTACCTATTAATATAACTGACTAAAATTAATCATTAGCGTTTTAAAAGATATGGCAATTTGCCAAATGGCAAATTGTCAGATCTTTGAAAATGCCAATGGTTCATTTTAACCCATTTAAAGCCATAACTAGGAAATACAATTCTAGAAAATACAATTGAAAAAGTTTTACAGTATTGGCCCCTGTGAAGATAAATTAACAAAAGGAATCATTAATAGTTTTAAAGACGTGGCAATTTATCTACCAGTAAACTCAGGTCAATTTACTGGTAGATAAATTGCCACGTCTGTTAAAACGTAAATGATTCATGCATCATTCACCCCAACCGCTTACAGAAGGGGGCACGGTGCTTCATTAGTTCAAGCATTGGACATGACATAGAAAGGTCTACGGTTCGATCCTCAACCTCGTCATCTGTGTTGTCTCCTTGGGCAATACAGTTCATCCCGATTGCCGATATGGGAGCATGGTGACGCTCTGTACTAATATATCCCCAACTTTTATCGTCATGAAAATCGACTTTCGATAAAGTTATCTCCTTTGAAATTATTGGACGCGCGAGGAAGGTCAAAATAAGAACCAAGTAATTGTTAAGAAAACATATATACCAATGACAACAGAAGAAAATGAAGCCATGTTTCCTTCAGTTACTTTTAATAAACGAAAACAACAGACAGCTCTCGGAGATGTGTGTTGTTTTCGTTTATTAAAAGTAAAGACATGAAACACTTGGCTTTTTATAGAAAGCTAAAGGGGGGGGGCGGTAGCGTTGCGGTAACCGGTTCTAGTCAGGTCACCGAAGTTAAGCAACGTCTAACCCGGTGAGTCCTTGGATGGGTGTCGGGTGACCGTCAAAGCGATCGATTCAGACTCCCGCGTTGTGTCATTGGGCAAGGCGCTTCGCCCCGATTGTCCACGTGGGACACGATGACGCCTTGTACTAAGGCGTACTGCACGGCGATGGTCTGCATGTCTTCAACCAATCTAACCCTGCCGGTGCTGCAGTGTGGAGTTACGATGTTGGGGAGCTGGCAGCTGCTCGTCGTTGCTCAGTGGTTCTCTCCGGATACTTCGCGTCCCTCCACCCGTAAAACTGTCACCGACACGATATGGCCTTGGCTGTTAAAGTGTCGTTAAACCCCAATAAATAAATAAATAAATATATAACGGAAAGCTAATTAGAAGCAATTAGTTTACAATAGTCCATCATTAAGAAAATCTATCTGTATCACACCAGCCAGCACAAATGTCCACTTTGGCCCTTTGCTAAGTGAATGTGTATTTTACAGTATTATATGCAAGTTTTTATTCTCGGGTAAAAAATTAGCAACTGTCATTTCCTTGACTTTTATATTCATAGACTGAACCGTGTCTTTATTATCTGTTACGATGAGCACTGTTGATATAATTAACAGAAAAAAAAGTTGCAGCACATAAAAATATGATGAAAACGCCGTTTTGTTTAATTTTAACCCTTTACCCAACGTAACGGCCAAAACCGGCCAGCTCTTTTCACAAAAATCGGCAATTAATTTTCATTTTTTGTCTCAAAAACATAGGTTATGACCCCTCTTTGGAACGATCTCGTCGAGCTCGTTCCAATGAGGGGTCATAACCTATGTTTTTGAGACAAAAAATGAAAAAAATTAGTTATTCAAGAATTTTTTTTGCAAGTGTCTTCTGCCCTTTCATTTTAGGTAAAGGGTTAGGCCTAATTGGGTCTCTGCAGAGAATAATATGCTAACGTTCAAACTGGGCGGGAATGAAAGAAAATGTAAAAAAACAGCTTCTGCATTCTTATACTAAGCCACAGGAAAATACCTGAAGTTTGTGAAATGATGCGCACGTCGATGATACAATATAGGTAAGATTTCGAAATTTCATTCTTTATTTGAAATTGCCATACCCTAAGTGTTAAATTTATTGACTCTTTAGGAAATTAAGAAGAGCTAACTTTCCCTTCCCGTCATGGGTAACTGCGGTGTGTCCTTGAGCGAGGCACTTAACCCTTTACCCAACGTAACGGCCAAAACCGGCCAGCGTTATTCACAAAAATCGCCAATTAATTTTCATGATTTTTTTCATTTTTTGTCTCAAAAACATAGGTTATGACGTATGTTTTGGAGACAAAAAATGAAAAAAATTAGTTATTCAAGAAATGTTTTTGCATGTGTCGTCTGCTTTTCATGTTAGGTAAAGGGTTAATGCCGATTACCCAAGTGGGGCGCGATTACGCTGTGTATTAAGGCGTACTGAACGTCGATGATGCACCTGTCTTTAACCAACGCTAACCCTGCTTATGTAGGGTTAGTTCGTTGGGGAGTCTGACAGCTGCTCGCCGTTGCTCGGTGGTTCTCTCCGGGTACCTCGGCTACCTACACCCGTAAAACTGTCCGATACGAGGTGACCCTGGCTGTCGAAAGTGTCGTTGAACTCCAATACCTAAATAAAAAATACTTTTCCGTAAATCTCTTCCAATGACGAAAATTGCCATATTTGAAATCGATCCTTAACGGCGTCAACTGCATTGTATCCTTGGGTGATACATTTCATCCCGATTGCCATTGTGAGAGGGCGGTGGTGCTCTCTACTAAGGCCTTGGACCCGGCGACGATACATTTTTCTTAAAAAAATGTTAACCCTGCTTGCAGGGACGCCGGAGCACGGGGAAAGAGGGGACAGCTGCCCTGTCTGTCTTCAGACCACGGGGAAGAGAGGGACAATGCCCTTCACACATTCGTCACTCAATATTTTTGTTTTAAGGATTTATTCTCGAAGTAAATCTAAAATACACCCCAAATCCGTTCTAGGTGCTTCCAAATTCAATGGGAGAGTTGAGGGAGTTTGGAAGGAGGTGCCAACTCCAGATGGGAGAGGACATCTCCTCTCAAACTTCCCATCTCGGGCCAACAGTCTTCGAGACATGCATGCTTCGGCAGGTCATCGCACGGCTCTCGTGCGAGTAAATGTCCTTTTCCAATTGGTCTGAACGCCTCCACCCCCCACCCCCCGCCCTGATGTGCTTCCGGCGCCCCCTGTCTGCTTCTGCCGGTTTAAACTTTTGACAATTACTCGCCCGTTGCTCGGTGGTTCTTTATGGATACCACGGCTCCCCCCATCCGTAAAACTGTCTGGCACGATATGATTCTGGCTGTTGAAAGTGTCGTTAAACCCCATTCAGCAAACAACCGTTGACAGTCAGAGATAGAAAAAATACAAATCCGGAAAATACAAATGTAAACGTTTTATAGGATTAGCTTAAGATCCCCCTATCCCCCCCCCCCCCCCCCAGTACTGCGACGAGAAATGGGTAATTTGCTTCTAAAACTTCTCGGGTGTGGATTCTCCACTCTTTAACCCTTTACCCAACATAACGGTCAACACCGACCAGCGCTATTCACAAAATTCACCATTCAATTTTTATTACCTTTTAATTTTTTTTTACAAACACATAGCTTATGACCCCTCATTGGAACGAGCTCAACGAGGTCGTTCCAATGAGGGGTCATAAGCTCTGTTTTTGACGCAAAAAATCAAAACAATTAGTGCTTCAAGAATTTTATTTGCAAGTGTCGTCTGCTTTTCGTGTTAGGTAAAGGGTTAATAATAAAATTTTAATTTGAAAACTCATAAGAAGATGCACAATTTCGTCTGTAAACCATCATAAGTTTGCATTCGGTGGTCTATAGGCTGAAAGGATGATTTTTCATGAATACTGAAAGGTTAGGTTCAACACCTAAAATATTCTTGAATAGAGCTGACTTGAAATAAATGTTTGTTTTGTTTAAGAAACACAGCTTATGGTCCTCTGATCGACTGACTTGTTCGCCGAGCACATAGGTATGTGTGAAAAGAACCGTAGGGTAAATTTATGTCATGGTCACGAAAACGTGGGTCACCCCCTCGCGAAATATCTGAAGAAGGTTATGGGACTGCATTGAAGGTTTTAAATCGTTGTGCTAAAATGCGCATAAAAATTCCTTAGGTAAAAAGTAATATCTCGTTCAGGATTTATTTTTTTGTGTTCAGCCACAAATTAGATAAATGCTGTACATATGATAGCTTTCATATAGCCCAGGGCATCGTTGTTTGGTACACATGAGGTACGTGTTTACATTTTTAATCCGGGATCAAATGTCTGTCAATCACAATCGATGTCGACCAATTAGATTCGCCGACATATCCGAATCACCGCCCCTCAAGTATGAATGAAATTCCCATTACAGAGACTGTTCAATGATAAAACGCGAGGTCAGCATTCCTTTCGCTCATTCATAAAAATGAACGAGGCCAATGGTGAAAAGATTCCGGTTTCTCGTCTCTTTTTTGCCCCCTTTGAGTTGAATGAGTCTCTGTCACAGGGATGAGATTGTTCAGCAAATTTGATGATTTCAGCAAATTCATGCCCCAGGAAATGAAACTTTATGTCTATAAATGTGCATAAAAATGGTCTTAAAAGACCATTTTCATGCAAATTTATAGAAATTAAATATCTCTCAATCAGCAGGTTCACTCCGTCTTCTTAGATTTGTTTAAGAAACCTATTTTCACAAATTTATCCTAAAAATATGGGAATTTGTACAAATTTCAGCAAATTTTGTTGCTTGCCATTCTCATCCCTGCTTTCGGTTATCCCGTCTTCAAATTCTGCTACTCGTTTTTAATAATCGACCGTTAGGAGTCGGGCAGCTTAATCGGACACACCCTCCCGCGTAATTTACAAACAGAAGAGTTGTACAGAATATGTAAAATAACTTTCAACAAAATCATATCAAGTGACCACATCATTGGAACGAGCTCGTCGATCTCGTCCCAATGAGGGGTTACATGATACAATGAGGGGTTACATGGAAACGTGAAAAGAAATTATGAAAATAACAAAATTTGATATCTTGTGCTTTGAGAAAAGGAGTAAAGCTTACAGGACGTTTGAAAGAAAAGCTCCAACGATATTTCGCTCAAATGTTGTGTCAAATTATGCAAACCCTTTGTCAAACAGAATTCAAAAATATCAAAATCTCTTTGAAAATATTTTAACTCGTTTTTAACATTTCTGCTGCAATGTCTCCGAAACTAAATAAATCATATCGCTGTTGATCGCGACACGAATTGCAAATCATGTATGGGGGAGGATGCACCCAATCTCCCACCACCACCTCGCCTCTCCTATGCATACGCCACTGCTAAAGTTGTGTATGTGGGAAACAACGCCACAATATGATTTTTCATTTTCTCAGCGCTCAACAACCTCTGCATTTAAATTCGAGATATATAAAAGTGACTTTGAAGTTGTGACTCTGGCGAGTATAATAGATTTTCCCTTCTTGTCTCTTTGCAGTTCTCTCTCCTTTCTTTCCTTTACGTATATCACTAAGATTGAACAAGTTGACCCTTTAACAAAAGGTTTAAACTTGATGTATGACACGAATATTAAGTTAGTATTTATTTATTTATTTTATTTTTTTATTTATTTATTTATTTGTTCCCAAACTGGGTGGGATTGGGTGAGCTATTTTTTATTTATTTATTTAATTATTTATTTATCTATTTCCCCAAACTTCCAAATGGCCTTCTTGTAGGAGAGAGTCTGGGGGGGGGGGGGGGGGGGGTAGATAGAGAGAGAGAGAGAGAGAGAGAGAGGGGAGCTCTCTCTCTCTCTCTCTCTCTCTCTCTCTCTCTCTCTCTCTCTCTCTCTCTCTCTCTCACACAGCAGAGACTGAACATCTTTTGTTGTTTTTCACACCATGATATTCATCCTGTTTCAAGCACGAGCATACATGAGAGAGGATGGAACGATGAGAGAGATAGAGAGATTCTCTCTCTCTCTCTCTCTCTCTCTCTCTCTCTCTCTCTCTCTCTCTCTCTCCTATAACAAGTGTCAGCCCCATTCATCCTGTTTGAAACAGGATGAATATGTTGGTGTGAAAAACGACAAAAATTCTCAGTCTCTGCATTGAGATAAACTGTATAAATTAGACGGGTTTTATGACATGAAATTGTAAACAAGAGCGTCAAGCTTGAAATGTCACCAGAATATCAAACGAATACCATTCGGGGGAAAGTCCTAGAAAAAATCTGGTGCAAGTTGGTGTGTCCTAAGCGACCTTGAAGCTAATTTGCGCTAGAAACAGGCTAAACAGTGTGGGAGTTTTTTAATAACATTTTACAGTGATAAAGAGATTCAAACAAACATTTCCGAGAATTTGCATTCACGCGCAACATAGTTTTTTGAAAATCGTATAAATAAACGAAACAATAGACTGAAACGAAACAATAGACTGAAATTTCGTTCCACAAAAATACCACAATGTACAACCTTTGGGAGCTGTGTTATTCAGTATATTGTGGAGTATGTGCATACAGTATACGAAACTTGGAAAGCACTTATTCAAAATCGCTCCACACAGAAACTTGGTTCTGTCAGAACAGCCATATATCATTCTAATAAAAAACGACTGGATAAAACCCAGTGACCATGCACGAAACTGGGTGGGGTTAGGTGGGCTACATACACAAACAGACTGGAAACTTGATGTTTGGTACTACATCGTAAAAGCAATCGAAGCCAGACTCTAATGAGATGCGCTAACCAAATTTCGAAAACAACGGCGATGTGTGGGGCTATGGTCAGGTTTAATGGGTTTATATAAGTGCTTAGACGCCGGTACGACATGACCAACATTCGCACAAGAGGGACTCGATAAAATGAGCCAGAAAGGCGCGTTACAGCTACATCATCAAGGCATGCCTTCGCCGAAGGCATGCCTTGATGATGTAGTTGGAATATTTATCAGTGGGGACTTGAGTCCTCACAGTTGGAACAAACCAGGTTTACACCACCCTTCCCCTCCCCCTCCCCATAATCGGCCATCTTCGCGACGCGCTTGCCTTTGACAGTCCCACGCTCACGATATCATATACATGGCCTGAAGTCTGAAACAGTGACACGTAGAGTATGAGGCGGTGTAAAAGGAGACATTACGAATAACCGAGACCCTTAGAGTTCAAATTCGGAAAATTTCCCAATTTTCGACTGCAAATGTTGCTATTTCCTCGGATCAGTGCCCGTAATGAATGAACTTACATAGATAGGGCCCAACAGATTGGGCGTCTCCACGAGGCCCTCAAATTTCATTAGTCATATTGGCGAAACTGCACATGATTCATTATTATTTGAAAATTTCGGAAATATTAATATTAAACATGGGATTTTTGAAACAGTATCTCGTGTGTCCCGTGCTTAATTCTCACGTGAACAGGCAGAAACGGCCTCAGTGTTTACCAAAAAGTTCTAATTCTTGTGACCAACTGCAAGGGGTTAACAATTTTTAGAAAGATTTTATTTTTCATATTTATGATACGTAAAGTGAAAACCCCTTTTGTCAAATATTTGAGATTTATTCATGAGCACTAGCTAATACTATAATGGGAGAGGAATGTTGTATCACTCGGGACCCGCCTCGACCGGAAATACCGCTATGTTCAGATCAACTGTTATATGTAACAGCTGAGAAGTGTTACAGGAATGGGTTTTGGGTTGCTGTCAAAGGGAACATATATCAAACTGTTCTTCTAACCGATTATAACATTAACCATTCGCCTGAGACGACTTGTAGCAGACACTTATAGATTGTTTTCGAGGATAATTGAACAATTTTCATTTTTTTTTTTTTTTTGCTTCAGTAACAAAGCTTATGACCCCTCAATGGAACGAGCTCGGCGAGCTCGTTCCAATGAGGCATCATTTAACTGGCAGAGAGCTGTTATTTTTAATCGTTGCAAGTTGTTCATGTGTCTTTTACTTGTAAGTAACAAGTTGTGGGAGAGTGCCCCTGGGCACTCTCCCATAAATTGGAACATGGCAATTCCATACAGGCTAAGTAATCTCACTTCAACGATAGTACGAAGTACTTCTATAGTATATGAGACTTTTAAGTTGCAATACCTGCTCTTCAGAATAAAGCCTCAATATTGGCTTCCAGCACTCTACCAGTTAAACAGTGGTAGAAAAGAATAGATTGCGACACGAGGCCAATCTTACAGGTGCCACCCTATCCCCATGCATCGTAAGTATTTCTGGTGGCAGGTCCCATATAGACATTTGGATTTCATGGCTTTATTAAAATTATTTTGATATATTTTGCCACCCCACGATGTGCTGTTCGGGGCCTTTGCCCTTCGTCCCCCTCTTTGGTCGCCACTGGTCATAAGACATGCTTCAGAAGCTAAACTGAAAGGCAATGATGCCATGGAGTTAAAAGATGTCATGACAAAATTTCTTTATTTTTATAAATACCTTGGGTAAAAACTTTATATGTTCGCGACGAATAACGGTAAAAAGTAGCCAATATTGTGAAGTTTATAAACCGTAGGATACGTGAACCTTTAATGGTTTATGTCAATTAAAATAATCATCCGTTTTTTGGAGAAGTGTGGTGGTAAATAGCGAACAGTCCAGTTGCGTATAATGTTCACATTCGTTTGAATGAAATAAGTAGTACACACCAGCTAAGGCGAACTGGTTATGATGTGTAACGCCAAATTTCATCTGACAACAAGATAATGTCTTCTGAAAAACCATATGCGCTTCTGTAATGTTCAGCAGAATCGCGACTGGACATTAAAGTGTCAATTTGAATAAAAGGCGTATAGATCACACAAATAACAGGCATAATAAAGGAAGCACAGAAAGCCATTAGAGATGTGGAAATTCGAGCTAAGTCTCTTAAACAAGATTAAGCTTTGTTATAAACCTAAGTGTTAAAAGAAGGCACTTATTGCTGCAGTCGGGTGCTTACAAACTGTATTTATTCAGGGAATATACTTAGAGTCGGTGGTAGGTGTGAACGTCAACAAAGTAGGGCTCAAACGGTTGGCTCATTTTCGTAACCGACTAACCGAGAGCTATAACCGGATAATATCCGGTTATCCGTGGACTTTATTTTACCGAATATGGGATTAAAACTATAGGAATTGGAAAGCAGTATTCTCAAACTATTCCGTAGTGTGTATTCAAACGAACGTTCGTTTGTATACACACTGCGGAATAATTTCTGCGATTACTCAGTACTCACGGAAACTGCCGATCATTATCGAAGTCTTGAACGCCAAAATCGATTATTTCTCAACGTATATATATACAACGCGGCTTCGAGGTGTAATCTATCACAAAGGAGAAGCGGCGGATTTACTACGTTTTGAACGTGGAATGACGATCACTATCGATATTTCGGATAACCGGTTGACGGTTTTTCTAATCGGTTAGGTAGCTAACTAGTTTCAAACCGATTATCCGGTTAACCATTTCAGTACTACAACAAAGACGTGTCAGTGCTCATGGGGGCAATTATGATTGCTAAGCAGCCAAGAGCTGCGAAGAGCTGGTTGAGCTCGTTAGATAGAAATATTAGTGCTAGAGATCTGTTTGGTAAGCCTCTGGGTGTCAACTGTTCCACTAGCGAAAACGCAGATCTTACATCTCACCTCCCAAATGGTATTAACCCCTATTTTGTGACAAATGAGAAAATTTGAATGGCTATTTACTGGGAATAGTGCTATTCAGATATGGTCGTTATGTTAATTAAAGTGTTAATACAGTCATTGTTTTCAAGTACAAAGGAAAATAGCGTATGCATATGCTTGCCAATGTATGCATGTACGCTGGGCGCGTGCATGTGCTATTATTCAATGTCTGAGTGTAACTGTTATTTTTTCGTCTTTTGTCTGTTTATGCTTATCTGTCACTTTTATCTGTTTTAAACTGTCATGTACCAGTGTTATGGAACTTTCGACAAGATTATTATTATTATTATTATTATTATTATTATTATTATTATTTTTATTATTATTATTATTATTATTATTATTCATTTAGTTTCAAACTATTAATAGTGAGATATCTTTAGGGAGAACAACTGGATTTTAATATCGACAAAATCAAATGAATGTGGGAGAGTCACGTCGCATTTTATGAACTGGGGGAAGGGCAGGGCCCAAATTACAGTTCGACATTTGTTGAGTTTGAAACCTATTTGTGTACGGCAAGATTAAACGCCTAATGTAAAATGAATACACTTCTGTAAGTCCATGGGCCAAGTGCCGAAAAGATGATAACGGTACCAAAACGCGGGATTAATGCCCACTATGGTTTTTAACAAGCTGAAACCTCTAAAATTATGTTTTAATATATAGAGGATATTCACGAAAATTTGATGAATACCGAAAATATCTCGTGAGTGGCTACCAAGAAATATGAGGATCTTCACGAGCGACGCAGTCGCGAGTGAACATCCTCATATTTCTTGTAGCCACGAACGAGATATTTTCGGTATTCATCAAATTTTCGTGAATTTTCTTTTTATTTAATGCTCTACGACTACAAACTCTCCAATTTGTGGCCTTTATTTGCCATTAAGGCGCAAAATTTATGTGCCGAACCGGCGTCCATACAAAAATTACAACAACCAAACTCCAACCATTGGAATGTGTGAATATCCGCACAAAAAGTAGTCCCGTCTTATTTCTCCCCTAACTTTACGATTTACCAAGGCTGGCGAATTGAAATAATCGCAATGTGTTTCGAAGAAATAGAACAATAACAAAAAACACCACTTTCTTATTTTCAATAACAAGACACGTCATTTTATTTTTTTTTAACTCAATGCACTGAAGACGTGTGAAGTTGAACTGAAGAAATTTGAAAGTGATTTCGGCTTTTCGCTGGAAGGTGAATGAGAAAGTCAAACTTTGAAACCGCTGATTTAATGAATTGATTTAGTCACTGTCACTATCAATTATTCGAATTCGTTTGTATTTGGGACTCTGGAATTCATTACTGATGTGCTGACTCGTTTAAAGTACATGTGATTCGTCATCCGAACCTACGATGAAATATCGATTTCTAAATATCATTTTGATATTTCGTTTTGCCGACCGACAGGGGAATATGACTTAATTTTTCAGCGTGAATTGATGCCTGAGCATTAAATAAAATAGACATTTTATAATTGCAGCTTTCAGTATTTTTTCTGGTGTTTCTGACACCCCCATGACGAAATTTTGTGCAATACAGGTATGAAACTTGGAGCAAGATTTTTCTTACTTCTCTACCGATACAACATGCCTATTACAGTACGTGGAGAGTGGATTGTAATTAAATCACCCGTGGAGTGGAGTTACCACCCAAAGTATCACTTTCGAATTCTGGACATATGGACAAAAAACACAAGCAAAGTTTCAGCCAATGGGACTCCGGGTTTAACTTTGCTTGTGATTATTATGCTTTGTAACAAATTTGCAATTTTTGCTCGGGTGGAATCTCCACTCCGCGGGTGATTTAGTGATAATACACTCTCCACGTACTGTATATCTGTGTTGTATATAGATGATACATAAAAGAATATCTACAATAAAAACAAATAAATGCGCGATACTTTTGTTTATTTTTCACATATTTGGGTAGAAAAATGTCGGAAAACAGAGATTTTTTTTTTAATTTGCGTCTGGTAAGTATTATGTATAAAACTTGAAAGTAATGTGTACGTGTTTATTCTCTACCCTACACATCCCCGAGTCAATAATCTACACCAATATGGCCAATCAACCCGTGTATTGCAAATTATTTTATTTCTTGAAGTCTATATTTGACACCCCAAACCACGGAATTGCATTAACCCTTTACCCAACGTAACGGCCAAAACCGGCCAGCGCTATTCACTAAAATCGCCAATTAATTTTCATTATTTTTTTCATTTTTTGTCTCAAAAACATAGGTTATGACCCCTCTTTGGAACGAGCTCGTTCCAAAGAGGGGTCATAACCTATGTTTTTGAGACAAAAAATGAAAAAAAATAATTATTGAAGAATTTTGTTTGCAGGTGTCGTCTGCTTTTCATGTTAGGTAAAGGGTTAACCATCGATCCTGGTCAATGCGCGTATTAATACAGGCTTCCTTATAATTCAGGGGAGAATACTACGTTTCTGCCTGTCGTTCCATTTTCCAAAAAATCCCATCACGTCTCACGAGAAAAAAATTAATTAGTTCTGAAAATAATATACAGTAATGAGTCTACATTTCATCTGTACAAAGTAAGTTTCCAAATAAGTACACAAATAATAAACATCTCATGATCTTATCTATTAAAAAGCATCAATTTGGATCAAATTTTGAGATGCGAAGAAAAGGTCAACAGTATTGATTATCGTGTGCTAAAATTAGATCTAGGGAATTATAAGCATTACCTTTTCCACATCACAGGTACTCGGCACAAGCTGAGAACTCGAAAAAATGACATTTAATAAGGATTTTTGGATCGACTCTCTTCACCCCCCTTAATAGACTAATATATAGAACAAGGTGAACAACATTGAAATCCTCGACAAACCAACCGACCTTCGTTTCATTCGTCTCAAATCTTAACTACGTGGTGTTTTACCAAATACCCGGTGTCATTTGAAAGGTGAGACAATAAGCTTTACGCTGGTGTATAACTTGGCCGTTGGGTGTTCTGGGCTTATTCATAATTACTTGGAATTTCGGGATAAAACACAAAAATCATCAGGTCGACATCGATTGCGTTCAAGTGAATAAGTAGGACATCACCTGAACTGCCTGATTTACGATCAAACCTGAAGGTTTCATGTTCCGATTGAAGCATATTCTTAAATGGCATGTTTCGTGGTGCTCAGTTTTGATCGTGAATTGAATTCAATTCACACACCATGGTCGCAAGTCTCAGATTTACATTATTCTCCGAATAACATTGACAGAGATTTTTCCAGGCCAGCCATGAATAAAGCCTAGAACGCACTCATACATCAACGCTCTCCCATTGGCTACTATTCGCCCAGGGTAAATATTAACTTGTATTTATACTTAGTTTATCAACGCTTTTGTGTTGCCTAAAATAGTAGCCAATGGGAGAGCGTTGATGTATGAGTGCGTTCTAGGCTTTATTCATGGCTGGCCTGGAAAAATCTCTGTCAATGTTATTCGGAGAATAATGTAAATCTGAGACTTGCGACCATGGTGTGTGAATTAAATTCAATTCACGATCAAAACTGAGCACCACGAAACATGCCATTCAAGAATATGCTTCAATCGGAACATGAAACCTTCAGGTTTGATCGTAAATCAGGCAGTTCAGGTGATGTCCTACTTATTCACTTGAACGCAATCGATGTCGACCTGATGATTTTCGTGTTTTATCCCGAAATTCCAAGTAATTATGAATAAGCCCAGAACATCCAACGGCCAAGTTATACACCAGCGTAAAGCTTATTGTCTCACCTTTCAAATGACACCGGGTATTTGGTAAAACACCACGTAGTTAAGATTTGAGACGAATGAAACGAAGGTCGGTTGGTTTGTCGAGGATTTCAATGTTGTTTACCTTGTTCTTTTTATTAGTCTATTAAGGGGGGTGAAGAGAGTCGATCCAAAAATCCTTATTAAATGTCATTTTTTCGAGTTCTCAGCTTGTGCCGAGTACCTGTGTTCCACATAATTCATAAACTAATCATCGCTTTCAAAAGTATATTATACTTCACACTTCATGACACGCATAATTTGTTGCATAGTTTAATCTTACCTCCCGAAAACGTTGTTAAATATACACTTATGATAAAAGGTTAAACAAAATCAAAGAGAAATCAAAAGCCGAATTATCATGTCTTTTCTTAATTTTTTAAAATACGGAACGCCGAAAGTATCACAATAAAATCGTTTTCGAATGCACAGTGCGTAGAAATGGAACTGTGCAATCCAGTGTTCAGCGAAGTAAAACAACATAAGACTCCACTGTCAACAGTTGGCTTATTTTAATTAATTTGTAGCATTCTGATTGTGTAGGTTTATTGAGTGGCTTCCTGGTGTATTGGTCCAATATAAGAATGCTACCAGTCAACCCCACCCCAAAACACAGCTTCTTTTTCAACGCGAGTATTAAAAAAAAACACTTTATTAAAATGTACTGTTAACACACACACACACGCATACACACACCACAGAGTCTTGTTTAGCATTCGGTGAGAGGACATGTTATTGGGGGGGGGGGGGAGTATTCGATGGCAAACAATGAAAAACAAGTCCCCACAAAATCGGGTAAACAAACCCTTTTCTATCATTACATTTGTGAGAACTTGGCGAAACAAAGGAAAAACCCCGCGAGGACCAAACAGTATTATCTAGATAACCACAAAATCGGGAAGACAGACCCCCCCCCCCCCCCCCCCACACACACACACACACACATTTGCACGTGTGCACATTCGCACACTACATTCTTTTTGTCACATATAAACTAACAAATATCTTTGTTTATCATATGACTCGTCCGTTTTGTTCACTTTAAAACATTTGATATTTTGTTTTCATATTAATCAGTGATAAATAAAGCCTTCCATCAATTTCATTGGTCAGTTTCAAAACTAGACAATTTGATTGGCTGAACAAAATAAAACTGGGCCACATTTTCATAATTTGCATAATTAGAGTTGGGAGCTTTCATTGGTCAATTTCAAAACTGGACAATTTGATTGGCTAAACAAAATACAACTGGGTGACATTTGCATAATTTCAGTAGGGAGAATTTACGTTATCTGTCCTATTTAGGGTGGGTTATATTGTATTAATCGTTTACTTACAAGAAAATCGCCATTCATTTTTTTTTATATTTTTACTTTTTGCTTCCAAAACATAGGTTATGACCCTTCATTGGAACGAGCTCGACGAGCTCGTTCCAATGAGGGGTCATAACCTATGTTTTGGAAGCAAAAAATGAATAGTTATACGAGGATGTTTTTTCCAAGTGCCGTCTGCAACTCAAGTTAGGTGATGGGTTAAAAAGTCATACTAAGTGGCTAATTTGTGCGTGTGTGTGTCATATGATAAATAGAATATGAAATGAGAGTTTTTCTCTTTTAATATTTATGGAACTCGTCCGAATTTTCCGTTTGGACTCGCCAGAGGCTCGCCAAAACGGAAAATTCTAAGACTCATTTCATAAATATTATATGAGAAAAACACTCATTCCATATCCTCTACATATTTCAGTGGCAGAGGAACATTTCTGGGCATCTGATGGGTTGTCTACATGCAAGAAATCAAAGACATCTCGCTGCTGAGTGCATTATTCACTGTACAGATGATACATCAAAGTTAGTGTCGTTATCAGATCTGAACTCGTGTGGAAAGCATTACTAAATGCTGCTACAATCAGAGACTTCCATCCTGGTGCAATTCCCAGTATACAATACCATAGAAAATGTAGGCGTTCTTTCACTTTGAAAAAAAACTTTGCAGACAATAAGTGCCAGACAATATGTACCAACAAGAACAAGTGAAAATTCTGAGAAAAAATCAAGAGACTGTTCTTCATCAGCTATACTGGAGAAAAAATGCATCTTTTGTGACAAAATAAACAGGTACAAAAATAGTAAAGTTAAAGACAAACTAGTTAAGTGCCAAGAACTGCGTGCTGATAGAACCTTAAGTGAAATAGCTACAGAAAGACTTGACAAAAAAACTGCTTTCGCGGGTGTGCAGCACGGAATTAATCGCAGCAGAAGCACATTATCATGTGTCGTGCTACAACAACCACACGAGAATTAGACCACCATGTAAACGTTTCACCGAACCAAATGATAACCCTCCTTCACATTATAGCACTATAGAATCTCGAACATATAAAGATTTATATTCTTAAAAAAGGGCTAAAGTTTTTGAAAAATGGCATGTTGCAACTGTGGTAGAATTAACTTTAAAACTTGTTTCCATTATGGAAGAGATGGGTGTCGAAAATGTGCTCAGTGGAACTAAAAACATATTCGAAGGAATTTAGAGGCAGAATTCGGAGAATCAATCACTATATTCCCAGATGAGAAAGGCAAGCTTTTGTTGATACCAGGACATTTGACAATACAAAATCTAGCTATTGAATACAAAAGATTGGTGATGAATGAGTTGAATGCAATAAAGAGTACGTTAATGGGTGCTGTAATGCTAAAGCAAGCAGGCTTTAAAATAAGATCAGATATAGAGGATATGGAATGAGTGTTTTTCTCATATAATATTTATGAAACGAGTCTAAGAATTTTCCGTTTTCGCGAGCCTCTGGCGAGCCCAAACAGAAAATTCAGACGAGTTTCATAAATATTATATGAGGAAAACACTCATTTTATATTCTATTTATCATATGACACATACACGCACAAATTAGCCACGTAGTATGATCCTTTTAACCATTCGCCTAACTTGAGTTGCAGACGGCACTTGGAAAAAAATATCCTCGTATAACGAAAAAAATTAATGTTTTGCTTCCAAAACATAGGTTATGGCCCCTCATTGGAACGAGCTCGTCGAGCTCGTTCCAATGAGGTATCATAACCTATGTTTTGGAAGCAAAAAGTGAAAAGATAAAAAAAATGGATGGCGTTTTTCTTGTAGGTAAAAGATTAATACAATATAACCCACCCTAAATAGGACAGATAACGTAAATTCTCCCTACTGAAATTATGCAACTGTGACCCAGTTGTATTTTGTTTAGCCAATCAAATGGTCCAGTTTTGAAATAGACTAATGAAAGCTCCCAATTCTAATTATGCAAATTATGAAAATGTGGCCCAGTTTTATTTTGTTCAGCCAATGAAATTGTCTAGTTTTGAAATTGACCAATGGAATTGACGAAAGGCTTTATTTATCACTGATTAATATGAAAACAACATATCAAATGTTTTAAAGTGAACAAAACGGACGAGTCATATGTTAAATAAAGAATATGAAAGACAATATGTCATGGCCACCCAGAATGTCCGATTTGAAGGAAGATGCAATTGATATACCATCGTCAGCTTATGTATTTCTCAAAGCTCTGTTAACTGGTGTGTCTGATAGCGATAAAACTCCAAATGGTAAAACTATGAGAATCATTAATTCCATTGGCCAAGACGTCGTGTACTGTATAAGTGCTGGGAACAGAAAAACACCAAAGCATATATTACTACCATTTGTAGTTAAATCATTGACAGGGAATGTTGAACTGATAAAAATTATCAACCGTTTAGGTCATGGTATATCGTATGCCACGTTATTAGAGACTGACACAGCGTTTGTCATGAGCAAACTTTCGTCTGTTCCAGAAATGGCTAGTGCACTGCCAGACAATATTTTTCCAGGCATCCCTATGACGCTTATGTTTTATAATGTTGATAGATTGGAGGAGACTTTAACCGGGGGAGGTTCAACTCACAGAGTAAATGGAATAGCTGTACAGCAAGGGCTAGTGGGACCATTGCCAGAGAAGCTGAAGCATGTAGTTGCCAAGGCAAAGAGACGAAGCCTAGAATTACCACCACAAATCCTTCCAGCATATAACATGGGGAAACGGTGTGGGCCACAAGTTATTCCTGTCACTGAAATTGACTGTGACAAGCCAAGATTAATTTCTCGGCATAAAAATTTCCTGTGGTGTGTATCCAGAAAGATTGGCTCCGAGGAACAGTCTGTTTGCAGCTGGACAGGATTTAACATAGAACTACGAAAAAACAAGATTATGAGCAGGATAACGTTGGATACCTTGCAACGATTGATTCTCCGGCAACTGAGATGTCTACTGTGTATGAGATCCTGAACAGAACATTGAAAGTGAAAGATGAAATGAATTTGAAGGAGATTGTGGTTGTTTTTGATCAAGCAATCTACGCAAAGGCTGTTGAAATAATGTGGAAGCATGAGGAACAGTTCACACCCATTGTTGCTAGATTGGGTGCATTTCATGCTACCAACATGCTTCTATCTGTTATCGGTAAACGTTTTGCTGATGCCGGTGTAACAGGAATGGAAGTCCGTAGGAAAATTAGTCCCTCTGGACTATTATTCCGCGGAATTATAGTCCTAGGTCTAACATTTCTAGGAATAGTAGTCCGCCGGACTACTATTCCTAGAAAGGTTAGACCTAGGACTATAATTCCGCGGAATAATAGTCCAGAGGGACTAACGTTCCTACGGACTTCCATTCCTTTTACACCTGATTGAAATATTTATGTGTTGAAACAGGGATCATAACTGAAGGATCAGTTTGTGCTGTAATGGAGGGTCAGCATTATAATCGGGCAGTTAGACTTCATAAATTTGTGTATGAAGCACCGATGAGGATCATACAAAATGAATTTTGAAGTTGGTTACTAATTAAGCATCCAGATAAATGCATAATCTATGATGGTTTCTTGCAAACTATTAAATCAATAAATAGCGAAATAGTGTGTGATACATTTGAGCAGTGCCTCACCAGTGAACAGCTTATAGCAGTGTCTACTATGTTCGATGATTTTCAACAACACTTACGACACAACAATGGACTGATGTCCGCATTTTGGATGAGCTGCGTTGATTTGATACAGTTGCTACTAGACCTCAAACGAGCATCTTGAGAAGGCGATTGGGATCTTCACTTAGCAGCTATACGTTAGAATATTATATCTCACGTGACTTCCTTGCATTCTGATTGGCTGAAAGATGATACCCTATTTCGTGTAGTTTGCATCCACAGAACTGACCAGGCACTACATCCAGGCACTACACGTTTTCTATTTTTAGCACACTACTATATCAGTTTTCTTTTCATACTGGGCGAATAAAACTGATCAGGCTAAATTTAAAAATCGATTCACAGAGGCACAACATCCACAAAACGACCCGGAAAGAAATCTTTGTGGAAAAATGTATCGCTTTTCCATTGTTGAAGTCACATTTTTCGAGGCGTTCATTTTATTCCTTGAGAAGATGATTCATATCTCGTTTCGAAGAGAATGATCCATACCTGGGTCCAACTTTCACGAGAACGCGTCCGGATATGAAAAATCGTTTGTTTCGCTGCTCATATTATTTCGCTATTTAATTGTATGTTTTGGGCAGTAAACGAATAAATAATGGAATTCAATTGAATCTTCGGAGTTTGTAAGTTTGTATCCCGTACTGACCCATTCGGTAATGTATATGTGTGACAAAAGTGTGGAAATTATCAAACTGCGTTGTCAAATTTCGATAATTTTAGTTTCCATTCGCGAGTTGCGCTTTGTTTACCCTTGCCGACCGATTCAAAATCTGTCATCTGCTCATATCAGTAATCCAAGTTATCCGTGTTTTGGAAGAAGAAAATGTTTTTTTAAAAACTACATGGTATTTTTGTCTATATAACGCTGGTTGGTAGGGCTGCTACCTTGGTAATAAATTAACAAATCGGACAGATGACGAGATGTTTTTCTTGATGGGTGTTCGATATAATATAAGGATTAGTGCATATCTTGTCGTTGACTTCGCCCATATAGTGCCCAGTGAGGTGGTGTAGTTCCCTCCGCTTCGCGGCATGAACTACACCACCTCACTGGGCACTATATGGGCGTAGTCAACGACAAGACATGCACTATTCCTTATATTATTCCCTGGAGCTTTGCATATGATAGCCTAAATTATGCTCGACATTTACCTTGGTACTTGAACAACATGCTTAGTTTACAAGATACACACCCTAATATTCATCTGCAGGCTAAAAGGGGGTGGCTTCTCTACTCAGTTGGGTTCTCAAAATATTTTTGGTCGTATAGCAATGGATCAAACAATTGAAGAAACTGCTAATAAGGACACACAGACAACTGGTGGGACAAATGGATTCAGTCTTAGACCCGGAACCGTAATGAGATATTACTTAACAGCTGATTATAGAAGTGATTGTGTACGACGACTGAGAGAAATGACTGATGCCAACCGCCATAAATTTTGTTTATCTGACATTAACACAAAGAAAATCCATGACACTTTACCGAAACTTAAGTTGAAGACCTTTTCTGACATCAGCAAAGAAAGAAAAGTTAAAGTTAATGGACAGTCAGTTGTTCTGGAGACAGACAGCAGCTTATTCGGAAAGATGACATTAATTGCACAGAATGGAAAACTGGAAATGAAGGAAGTACTAAAGTACCCTTTGGGCCCGCTGCCCTGACCACTAGCTGCGGTAGATGGCGGTTTAAGAAAAACAAATAAGTCTACTTTGGGAAACGAGCTAGAAAAGTTTACCAAGCCTGAAGAAGTTATCCCACAACCTTCAGTATGTATTATTGATGCAATGAGATTGGTACAGTGTGTCTAAGGTAACGATAAAACATTTTCTGAATTGGCGCTTACTCTCTTCAGTATGGTTCTGGCGGAAGCCTTCAACAGTACTCGAATAGCTGTTGTTTTTGACGTCTACAAAGACTGTTCTATAAAGCAACTGGAACGAGTCAACAGTGGTGCTGAGGATGCAGTTCAGATAAAAGATATATCAAGTGGTCACAAAATTCAAAAGTGGAAAAAATTGTACGCGGTCAGAATAACAAACGTTATTTTATTCTGTCTTTATGTGAAGAATGGAGAAAAGAAAAGTATCGAGAAAAACTGAAAGTCAGAGTATAATACACTGGGTTTGAGGAAAGGTGTCTTTAAATATCATCATCCGAAGTCAATGACGTTCCAGAACTGTTTTCTCACCAGGACGAGGCTGACACGCACATGGTCTTGCATGCTGCACATGCAGGCAAGTGTGAATACAGGGCAGCAATTGTAACTTCAGATGATACAGATGTTTTGTTACTACTATTGTCACATTGCAAATCTATTTCAACTAACACGTACATGAAACGAGGGACACGGTCTCGGAAAAGATATATCAATATAAACAAGTTAACATCAGCACTAAATTCAAATGTGCCATGCGCTTTACCTGGTATGCATGCATTTACCGGATGTGACACCGTCGAAGCATTTTCTGGTCGCGGAAAGCTTGGTGCACTGAAATTAATCAAACAATGTCCCGATTTTCAATCTGTTTTCACGCGTCGAAGCATTTTCTGGTCGCGGAAAGCTTGGTGCACTGAAATTAATCAAACAATGTCCCGATTTTCAATCTGTTTTCAATGAAATGGGAAATGAGTGGACTGTTTCATCTGAAATGGCTGAAACGCTTGAGGCATTTACGTGTGCTTTGTTTGGTTCAGAGGAGTAGGGAATTGGCCCGCAGGGCCCGCATTGCGGGGGGGGGGCGGCTAGAAGGGGGACCCCGTCTTGAAGGACGTTCCAACGTTGGAAGAAAGAGGGAAAGAGAGAGAGAGAGAGAGCGAGACTGTGTACCAAATACACATAATTTCAAACTCTCACTTCCACACGATGTACTCTTTGTAGTCTATGTATTATTCTTTTAACCCTTTACCTAACGTAACGACCAAAACTGGCCAGCGCTATTCTCAAAAATCGCCAATTAATTTTCATTATTTTTTTTCATTTTTTGTCTCAAAAACATAGGTTATGACCGCTCGTTCCAGGGGTCATAACCTATGTTTTTGAGACAAAAAATGAAACAAATTAGTTATTCAAAAATTATTTTTGCAAGCGTCGTCTGCTTTTCAGGTTAGTTAGAGGGTTAAGTGAACGCTACATCTTTGTAACTGATAGGAGTTAGAAATGAACAATATACACACATGGTGCCTCTCAAGTTACACATGTTGGGCGTGCATGTGTGTATCGTTGGATGGTGGGGGCGAAACTTAAAACATGTAATGAAAAAATCTACGGAGTCGTACTTTTAGAATCGATCATATAGGCTATACCTTCATTTAATTTATGGCGTATGTACTACGTGAAATCCTGTATGCTGTGCACGGTAACAACACTAAATTTGCTCCCGTTTTAAAGGCAACCACGAAAGGGCCCCCATCTCTATCTCGCGGGGGGGGGGGTGCACAAGATTTTCCGCTACACCACTGGTGCGGTTCTAAAGATGTTAGAGACATAAATCAGCTACGTTATGGGATGTTTTGTGCCAAGAAAGGCTCACTAGAATCTAATCATTTTCCACCTTGCAAAGACAGCTTACAGAAACATATTTTAAGAGCTAATCATCAAGCCGCTATTTGGAAACGATGTCTGTCACAATATGCCGAAATACCTAACCCACAGGGGCATGGCTGGAAAGTGTGTAATGAAGATGGTGTCGTGTCAGTGGACTGGATGGATGGTTTGACTGCTCCAGATTCTATTCTCGAATTTCTCTCCTGCAAATGTATGAAATCTGGTATAGACAACAAGTGTATTTGCATATCAAATGGTCTCCAGTGTACAGAGATGTGTCGTTTGGCTTCAAGTGGGAATCAAGCGTATAAAAGTGATGTTGTTCACCCATGACGATGATGATGACGATGATGATGACGATGATTATTTTAGTGATGATTGGTGGTATACGGAACTAAGTACAGTTTGTTTCAACATGTCCGACAAACTTGTATGCATGCATGTTTCTGTTGTATTGTCAGGATAATCGGTCACTGTACACCTGCGCTATTCTCCAGTGTTGCTTATACGTTATGCATTTAAATGTGTTCTCTGGCTCAAAACTCGGGTTCGTAATAGTTCGTAAAATAAGTACACCAGACTAATCTACATTAAAACTACCTAGAAAACCCATTCATCATTTCGATGGGTTTGATTGATTTTAGTGAACACAATTAGCTTCCCCATCGAACTCAGTAATGGAGAAATGTTACAGTTGAATAAAATGGGTACCCCCACCCCAAATGCCACCCACCCCTGCCAAACACACAAATAAACAGTTATTTCTCTTTTACACTGCTCGATGTTGACGCTACTAGTAATATAATAAGTTATGTTCCAATAACACTAAAATCCCCCTCCTCTGATTGGACGAGAGCTCGCTTAGTATATTCTATGTTTACGGCTCAAGTGGCAAATGTTACCCCTGACGTCCCAACGCGAAATATGTCAAATGACGTCACTCGGTTTGTAATTGCTTCATCAACGAAGTACCTAGCAAGTCGCTTCATTTTTCTGGATTTATCACTCGTACAGCAGACGGTGTTCCGGATGAAGTGTTGTTTAAATTACAAACCGATTTACGATTTGAACTGAGATGGAATGAGTTTATCTGGTTTATTGATTATTTATCAGTGCCGTCGGTGGACAGTCTACGCGAAAGGTTTATTTATTAAACCTGTGATCGTTAAAAGTTGCCTTGAACAAGGCAACTTTTAACGATTACATGTTTAGTAAATAAACCTCTCGTGTTTCACGTTGTCGGTTTTGGGCTATGGGTAGTGTCAGTTTGGAACATATACGTTATTGTGGTGAGTTGACGGTAACATGGTCTGAGGTTTGCGGCTCGGATCGTATGTTTAACCTCGACGCTTCGCGTCTCGGTTGAACATGATCTCCGAGCCGCAAACCTCAGACAATGTTACCGTTAATTCATCACAATGACTTATAATATTCATCCATATCAATTGTGCTCATCGAAATGATCAATAGTTTATATAGGTATTTTTAACGTAGACTAACCTAGTGTAGTTATTATTTGAGGTGGGGTGGGGTGGGGAGGAGGATTTGAAACTGTTAGAAAGCACATTTTTTATCCTCGAGGGTACCATGAAAGCACACATTTATTAGTTCTGCAATACACACTAAAAACTAAAGTGTTAAAACTGACACTTTCAAGGTGTTAAACCCATTCTGACTCTTAGGGTTTGATTTTAACACTCAAAGTGCAATGCTTTAAGCACTTAGACATTACAATCGTCAGACATCTGAAACTTGAATGGATGACACTTCCCATGTGTCTAGCATTGGTGGTTCTTCCAGAATCGTCCATAATTTGATTTGCGCTTGGTGGGTACATCATTAAAAGGACACAACGCAGATGACGCGGATCAGGCTCGAGAGTTCGAGCCTGATCCGCGTCATCTGCGTTGTTTCCCTTTAAGTGTCGCGGCATTACACTTGTCAAGTGGTATTATTGTAACACCTGTCAAGTTCTGGGATATCTAAACTTGAACAAAGTGCTAGTTCAGCACTTAGTAAGTGTTAAATACAGCACTTCAAGTGTAGTTTTTAACACTTTAGTTTTTAGCGTGTATGGCTTTAATAAGCTATCGATCATTGAAGTACTGGTGGATTCATAAATCATGCCCACAAAGTTACACAGTGTCAAGTTTAGCCAATGCTTCAAGTTGTGCAATTATTTAACCCTTTACCCAACGTAACGGCCAAAACCGGCCAGCGCTATTCTCAAAAATCGCCAATTAATTTTCATTATTTTTTCATTTTTTGTCTCAAAAACATAAGTTATGACCCCTCGTTGGAACGAGCTCGTCGAGCTCGTTCCAACGAGGGGTCTTAACCTATGTTTTTGAGACAAAAAATGAAAAAATTTAGTTATTCAAGAATTTTTTTTGCAAGTGTCGTCTGCTTTTCATGTTAGGTAAAGGGTTAAAAAGGTAAAAACGGACACTCGTGTGACGTTAACCTTGGCCTTGACATTGATCTCGCAGATTCATATAACCACAGAATACCCAACACAAAAAATACTCTGCAGTATTCTTTTACTGAAGCCACATTGTTTAATTTATATCACACGAAGCAAACTACAATAAGAATCATTCAATGAATAATACTCCTTTAAGCTGGGAGAGATTTCTTCTAGACTGATGACATAAGAAACCATTTTCTTCAAGGACTGCTAAGCCAATATCAATTATTCATAATAAATAGAGTTTGACAGAAATAACTAAATGACTAGATTTTATTGACTCAAATGCAGCATTGCACGATAGTTTTAAGATTTTAAAACATAAAGAATTAAATTCTAATTTGTTTGACCTTTGGGTCAAGGTCATTGGACGTTATAATTCTCTCATATGGACTATGTTTAGCACGGAAACTCATCAAGCAGGTTAATAATCCATAGAAACGTCCAGGCATGTAAAACAATTGAAATGAGTTGGTCACATTTTAAAACCACCATAAAATTCAATCCATTTTGATGGTAAGGTGGGTTGGGCTGTCCCTGTGGTGATTTCCATAGAAAGCTACAATATTCAGAGGTCTGTCATATAAAAAATTAAATAAGAGTTAATGGTCTAATAAAAAATCAGGATGGCAATTAATCCCGCATTTTGGTGCCAAAATCTGGTTTGGTCCATGGACTATATCTGTTAATGTGCAGCGAGCTACATTAATTCCGGATGCCAAAATTTATACAAATACATTTCGTCCCTTGAGTGCAACAAAGTACCACCTGCAATGCTAAAAGCATTGCAGATGGCCCCTTGTTGCACTCAACGGATGATTTTTGTAACAGTTTATTAGGGAGTGCCATACTATCAAAGGTAAACGCCGGGTTCTCTTACCTAGTGAGCGAAAATAAAGTTTAAGGTGTATTTAAGTAATTCTCAAGAAGTTCTCAATGATATGTCATGGAATCTTGTGTAAAGTTCAGGAAAGAGCATGCGCAACACGCCGTATGTAAAGTGTTAAAAGTGCGAAATTAATTAAATTTGTAATTAAAAAAACTTTAATGCAGACGAATTTTCGGAAAAGACGACATTGCGAAGAGATAAACGGAGATGTCCGAAAGTAGCCGGAAGAATTCCTAACAAATAAACATAACTGTGTGACACATTTTCTGAGTCCACATGGAACTTAGTTTATTTTCGCAGCTATCCGAATGAATGACCTTCACGAACAGCAAGTGTGCATTATTTGAGGAATAATTCGCCCGTTGAGTGGAAGAAGATGCCATCCGCAATTTTAAAGCTTTGTAGAATGCAGATAGCACCTTGCCCCACCCAAGAGATGAATTAGGCACGTCGATGAAAATGTTATCGTATGTCGATGACACTACTGCCTACACGGCTGGCAATAACTTCGAAGTAATTATAGAATTAGCTAACAACGAACTCAGCAAGGTATATAATTGGTGTTTGGCGAATAAACTCGTCCTCAACGAAAGTGAGACAAAGTTTATCATTTTACATCCACAGGGCGATACGTACTCTATTGGAAGTAGAAGAATTGTGCTTAACGATTCAACCATCTCTCCTATCGCAAACAGTGGCGTAGATAAAGGGGGGGGGGGGAGGGTTTTGTCGGAAAATTTTGGGACCAGAAGTTTTGTCGGAACTTTTTTGGGACCATTTTTAGGCGAATTTATGCCTAATAACATTAAAATGCTGGCTTTGGGGATAAAAACTAGCCATTTTGGGTAAATTTGGGGTAAAAAAAGACCAATTTTCAGTACATGTGCCAGAATATTATGTTTGCATGAAGCCAAGAACCATGAGGCCATTGTGTGTAAGATTATTAATTTTTCACATTACAATCGGATCGTCTACAAAGGTTAACAAACACTGTGTAGTTCTTACCAGAAAATAAAAATTACATTAGACACATTACTGTGTTCTTTTCTTAGATATGTTTTGAAATTTTATTGACGATTATTGAAATAAAAATCAATCTTATGAGTTTTTAAAATCCATTTTAAGAAGAAAAGACCATTTTAACCATTTATCGTCCAATAACCGCACCGCGCAATTCACTGAGATGACCATTCAAATTTATTATTATTTTAAAATTTGTACTGCCCCCCCCCCCGCCCCAAATCCCCCCCCCCCCCCCCCGTCCAAAATATAACCTTTGATCACTCACTGGAATGGGTTCGTTGGACTCGTTTTAATGAGGGGTGATAAACTGTTTGGGAGGCAGAAATTAAAATGTATAAGTCCAGAAATTTTGTGTTTCTTCTGTTTGTGTTAAAGCAATTGATTTAATGATAATAATATAATAATAAGGCCTAAAAAATTAAAAGTATGTTTCTCGGGCCCTCCTGCATGGTCATTTTGGCTGTCGCATGCTCTCTTTTTATAACCAATGCAAACTTAAAAAAATAAAAATTAAATGGTTTATTTCTAATATTTTACCCAGGTTAATAAAATTGATAAATTTGTGTCTTGAGTGCAAGAAGGCTTTGCAATGCTTTAGCATTGCAAAGCCTTCTTGCACTTAATGGACATAATACTCCACCACTCATGCTATTCTGTAGATTTTGAGGCCTAAAACATAAAACAAACCAAGAGCATAAACTTTTGATGGCAAAGAAATAATTTACAAAAAATAAAAAATAAAATAAAAAACCGCCCGCCCGCATGCAATTTTACAAAAAATGGCCTGAGAAACAGAAGATCTACTTTGTGGGGCCTATTTAAATGCTGTATAAAAATGTGTATGAGCATTTTTTTATTCATCAAGAGTGGGAGGGACAACATACATGATCTGGAAAAGTTGTGGGCATGCCCACTGGCCCTTACACCCCGCCCCACTGTTATTTATTTGAGGTGGGGAGCTTTTTTTCATACTTTTGGAGGGTTTTGTTTTGTATTTCGTACAAATTTCAGGCTGCGCCGCCTTTTCAATTGCACAACGTGTGCTGTCATTTTTATTTGGAAGTTAAATAGTGACTGAAACTATGAGAAAAGTAGCCACCGCACTTCCGGTCGAATAACATTAAATAAAACGCAACGTGTGTATCCAATTAGACATAACGCGTCTAGAGAGGAACAACAATGCCCAACCTGTTATGAAAAATACTAAAATGCCACTCCTTTAACCTTCCAATTTAATCTCTCGCAACACGGAAGTCATGCTATGATAATCTCACACCTCGGCCTGCCTCGAGACAGAGGATCTGGACACTACTGAAGTCCATAAGGGCCAACATGTGTAGCGGGGGGATCGAGCATTGCGAACATTCACAATGTATTGCAAATATTCGCATTCAACATTGGGACTATTTGCAATGCATTGCGAATATTCGCATTCAACGTTGCGAATATTCGTATTCAACATTGCGAATATTCGTATTCAACATTGCGAATATTCGCATTCAACATTGCGAATATTCGCATTCTGCATTGCGAATATTCATATTTAACATTGCGAATATTCGCATTTAACATTGCGAATATTCGTATTCAACATTGCGAATATTCGCATTTATTTATTTATTGATGTTTAAGGTCACATATTTATGCACAATGGCTAATCATGACCGTGACAGTTTTACGGGTGGAGGAAGCCGGAGTACCCGGAGAGAACCACCGAGCAACGACGAGCAGCTGCCAGCTCCCCAACATCGTAACTCCGCACTGCAGCTCAGGCAGGGTTAGATTGGTTGGAGACATGCGTACCATCGACGTGCAGTACGGCTTAATACACGGCGTCATCGTGCCCCCACGCGGGCAATGGAGATGAAGTGTCTTGCCCAAGGACACAACGCGGTTGCTGCAGGTGGGATTCGAACGAATATTCGCATTTAACATTGCGAATATTCGCATTCAGCATTGCGAATATTCGTATTCAACATTGCGAATATTCGCATTCAACCTTACGAATATTCGTATTCAACATTGCGAATATTCGCATTCAACGTTACGAATATTCGTATTCAACATTGCGAATATTCGCATTCAACTTTACGAATATTCGTATTCAACATTGCGAATATTCGTATTGAGCATTGCGAATATTCGCATTTAACATTGCGAATATTCGCATTCTGTATTGCGAATATTCGCATTTAACTTTGTGAATATTCGCATTCAACAATAATATGCATTGTGAATATTCGCCTTGATTGGTCTTCCCCGAAGTTACGAATATAGACTTTACCAACTGATGGCTCTGACCTGGCATGGAATGTATCATTAGGGGGTCCAAAGGGTTAATATATCAAGTCAAAAGTGTGCATTTGAAGTTTCAGCGGTAGGTACGCATACCGTCATAGTTTCATGTAATATTAAGTTGGAACCAGCTCAGTGGCGTAGCCTGGGGAGGGGGCACCCCCCCCCCCAATTTCAGTCACCCCTCCGCCCCATGTGATATGGCCTACTTATTGATGCCTTTCACAACTTATAAATTATGGACTCAAACGGACTCCGAGTCAAGGGAATTGCGAGATTTTGTTTGTCTCGAATTTCAAATTTTCTTCCCGGGGAGCCTCCCCTCCAGCAAGAGGGAGTGTCCCTCTCTTGTGCTCGCCCCCATCTCGTCACTACGAGGCTCGAATGATGCAGTGCATCCTATTCCGTATCCCCCCTAGTAGTCCAGTGATCTGAACCTAGCGGCTACTCCCTACGTAAGGGGGTAGCCGCTACGTTCAGATCGCTGAACTAGCACCCCCTCCCATCCCGCCCTTTATATTACAGTTGCCCCCGTAACTATGATATCTACGAGCCTGAACGAGCTATTTCAGCAAAATAATATATAGAACATAAAGGTACTCTAACAAACGATAAGGAAAGCTTACAATCCTTTTGACGTCAAATGTTTGTGTAGCACGTGACGAGCATAATCTATGAGGATAATCATCGGTATTTTAGTTCCTGAGCCCACAGGATTGTTGGGGTGATGTTTTAGTTATCTTTTATTATTAGTTATCCTTCATTTGAAGTATCCCAAAGTGATTTTACCATTCCAGGATGTACTTTTCAAATGAGCAATTATAAATGGACGCTAGTACCACGAAATTAGGTAAAATATAAGTAAGAGTAAAATCGTATTTCCATTCAGTAGTTCTGTTGTCTATAGGATAATGCTACGTCGGAACACAAAGGTATGTCCAGGTTTCGTCATCTCGTTTTTGTACATTTTTCGAGCTGCGAGTTAAATTTAAGATACGATGGATCACAACCACCCCCCCCCCCCCGCCCCTCCACTAAAAAATATAGAATGTTAGAAGCAAAATTCTTAACTATTGTGTTAACTGTTAGCCCCGAGGCTTCACGTTGAAAATATTGATTGGTCTACTCCAATTAATGAATATGGACTCTTCTAATTGCTGCCATTGAACTGGCATGGAAGATACCACTATTTTCAAAGGGTTAAATATAACATGAAGTACATCTGTCATGTAAAATATGGAGCCTTTGAGATACGTTACCTGAATTAAAGCCGCACTTCCGAATGGATATCTAACCCTCAGCCAGTTAATACCTGAGGGTACTGAGGTCATAGATTTGCGACAGAAATGAGCGATGAAAAAGGTCGCTAGTTTCGGACCTTTGTCGAAATTTATTAGTGCGAAAAGGCGAAAATAAGATCTCGCATGATGCAAAAGTTGGTGAATTGATACAAGGGACAAAACTCTAAATACGCTAATATACACTTTTTAAAAAATTAAGGGATATTTGATAAAAGTGAGACATGAAGAAATATTTTCATCAAAAAGACAGTTGAGGCATTGCACTGTGACAACTGGTGAATGATTTCAGCGATAGTGAGGTGTCTAACAAGCACACATTCCACGCACTGAGCTGTAGAAGACGTGGACGGTCAGTCAGAGAATTGACCACATTCAGTCCAAGACCTCAATACCTTGTAAATCCTCCTCGGTTTGCGAGACAAGCGCGGATCCGACGTGGCATACTCCCCACCAAACGTTCAATATCGTCTTGACTGATGTTATTCCATTCGTCCTGCAGTGCAGCGGGGAGTTCCTGGACATTGGAGTGGGGCTGTTAGCGTTGTCGTAGGCGCCTGTCAGGCATATCCCAGACGTGCTCGATTGGTGAAAGGTCCAGACTTTGTGCTGGCCAAGGCAGTGTAGTGATGCTCTGCTCCTGGGGGAACTTGGGAGCGACACAGGCCCTGTGTGCTCTTGCATTGTCACCTTGGAAAATTAATCTACGGCTGTGACGTCGCACAAATGGAACCACATGAGCTACTAACATGTTGTCACGGTAGTATTGCCCTATGACACGCTCTTGGATGACACCTAATGCAGTTCTGCTTGTCATGCGTCCCCACACCGATCCACCACCAAAACGATCGCGCTGCCTAACGGTTACGCCATGGATCGTTTGTTCCGCTGCCGCCGCCACACTCTGTTCCGCCTGTCGTGGAAGTCGAGAGTGAACCTCGATTCATCGGAAAACATGACGTTGCTCCACCGATTGTCCTAGCGCTGTCGTGCTCCACACCAATTACGCCTTGCTGCGGTGGTACATTCAGTCAAACGTGGAATTATTCGAGGGCGTCGAGCGTACAAATTCCAGCTGTGTAGGGGATTTCGGATAGTCTGACCACTGACTCGCACATCTGTCGTTCGATGCAGCTGCTGTCAAATTTCTGAGGCACTTTGATGGCAGTACGTGATGCTGTGGTTCGGATGAAACGATCCTGGTCAGCAGTGGTCGCCCTTGGACGAGCTGACCGACGTCTGTCATCAACATTGCCTGTCTCACGGTAGCGTGACCACAACCTGCTAATCCCCGATTGAGTAACGTTGAGAATTTGAGCCACTGCAGTCTGTCTGCTGCCAGCTTCCAACATGTCAACGGCACGTACACGTTTGTCACGTGTCAGTCTTTGCATACCTCAAAAGTTACGTTTCGACCAGAAACTATTGATGAACGAGCTTGTACCAAGAAAAGAACGATGAGACCTCCGAAAAAGCTCGTTCAGTACAACTGAAAATTTCAAAACGAACCCCACAGATGTTAACGCGGCGCTCGTGCGAAAAACCTGCACGAAACTTTCGTGGGCCGGTGACATTCATGATTCACACTAAACTTGGTAACATACTGATGTGTCCAATCACGAGTATCCAAAACCATTTTCCGAAAATATCAACAGTTTGGATAACCAACTTCTTTTGAATAGTATACTTGTATAATCAACAAATTTTGATTTGATTTTGGGAGGTTTAAACATTTCCCCAAATAATTCCCATTTTCTCACAAAGATAATTTTAATGAAGCACGACTGAGTGTTTCAGTGTTAGCTTCACTGGATTCCAAATACTGTGCAGACATTTTTTCGAGGAGAGAGCGTCAAACGAGGACGTCCTCTGTTAATCGAGGACGTCCTCGGTCGGACAAAAGCACACTAAATTTACCCAGAGTCCGTAATTTACATCCGGTATTCAAACTTGAGTCTTTTCTTACAGACCTACGGTTATGCATAAAAAATCCTCACCCATGGATTGAGCCGTTGAGTTGACCAGGTACAATGCTCCTCAATTGACACCGTGCATATGTATTTGAGAGAGGAGGTGGAATACAATGTCGCTTCTAATTTCGGTGATTAGACTCCTGCTCACCAAGAGGTACAGACTTGTGTACGTAATGACCGTTGGCAAATTCATGTCGTGGGGCAGGGTTCGATGCAGGGTAACTGCGTGGGGTCCTTGAGCAATGCACTAAATCCCGATTGCCTACGTGGGGGGCACGATGGCGCTGTGTACTTGGGCGTACTGTAAATTAATGGTGCACTCAGTGGAGTAGATAGCTTTTCGCTGGCGGAGGGGCAAGCCCAAAATTTTCCGACAGACCGAAAATTTTCCGACAGTGTAGCAACAACAAAAACCCAAAGAATCTGTTGTTCACTGCAAATGTACTGAAAATTGGTCTTTTTTAGTTTTTATCCCCAAAGCCAGCATTTTAATGTTATTAGGCATAAATTCGCCTAAAAATGGTCCCAAAAAATTTCCGACAAAACTTCTGGTGGGGGGCCTCCGCCCCCCCCCCCCCCCCCCTCTTATCTACGCCACTGGGTGCACTTGTCTTCAACCAATGCTAACCCTGCTTGTGAGTTAGTACGTTGGGGAGTCTGGCAGTTGCTCGCCGTTGCTCGGTGTTTCTCACCGGGTACTCCGGCTTCCTCCACCCGTAAAACTGTCTGACACGAGGTGACTCTGGCTGTGGAATGTGTCGTTAAATAAATAAATAAATAAATAAATAAATAAATAAATAAATAAATAAATTTATAAAATAAATAAATAAATAAATAAATAAATGAATAAATAAATAAATAAATAAATAAATAAATAATGTCGTGGGGAAGAGATGCGGAATCGGATGTTTGTGTTTGTTGTGCTGGTGGGACGGCTGAACAGGACATTTGCTGCTCTGGGTATTCAATTATTTCGCAAAAGGTTAAAGTAGGGCTGCACGATATTCAAAACTGAATACCGGTATCTGTATTCAAAAAAATACCGCGGCATACCGGTATATCGAAAACTGTTAAGATATCTGAACATAAGTACCACAATCTAGACTTGAGGCATCACAGTCGCAAGAAATCAGCATGCCTTGACGATGCGGTTCGAAACTCCTTTACCCATCGCAGACGATATCAAAATTTATTCTTTTAAATAATAGTTTATTAGATGTTTCCAAAAAGTTCTACAAAAACAATGTCATGTGAACTCTCATTGGAACGAGCCCTGTGAGCTCGTTCCAATGAGGGGTCACATGATATAGTTTTGTTGAACTTTTTGAAAAAAATTTTTTTCAACTGCTGAATTTGTATATTACGCGGGCATATGCAAACGACTCTTTGGGTAAAGGGATAATATTGTTCATTCGGGATTACAGTTAAAACTCAAGACATCTTGAAAATTAAATTGTGGGTGAATAAATTATGATGATAAACCGATATTTTTGTAATTACACTGGTATTCAATCGATATTGGTTTGAATACCGGTATATATCGGTTTATCGATGTACCGTGCAGCCCTAGGTCAAAGTACGCGTGACTCAAACAGACACAAACCTTTTGAGCATCAACCAAAGGTGGATGGGATATAAAATGAAACCAAACAAGCTGAGAATATATAGTATATATTTTCATCGATTTAGTGCCGACTGACGGTATCAGATGTATGGATACCTTCATTGAATGTCATGTTTGTTTGTTAGGTCAGTGAAGTCATCATGTAGTGCCGCCTTTAGGGGTTGTCTTCTTAGTACTCCTGACCTCTATTCAGTATGCGTGTTTGTTTAACTGGTCACTCCTGTCATTAATTGAAACAAAGCTTGCCCTCCAGATTTGTGTTTCATGTTCGTGGTAATTCGATACTTTCTGCACTGGGTGGTCTGAAGTGAAGCACACCATTCACAGTTGGAGTCGCGCAAGGTCACTCGTATGAATACCAGATTTTAAGTATTAATTATATAACATCTAGGTTTTATTCATATTTCAAAGAACCCATAACTGTATGAGAATTAATAAGTGCACGCTAAAAACTAAAGTGTTAAAAACTACACTTGAAGTGCTGTATTTAACACTGACGAAGTGCAGAACTAGCACTTTGTTCAAGTGTAGATATCCCAGAACTTGACAGGTGTTACAATAATACCACTTGACAAGTGTAATGTCGAGACACTTAAAAGGAAACAACGTAGATGACGCGGATCAGGCTCGAACTCTCGAGCCTGGTCCGCGTCATCTGCGTTGTGTCCTTTTAATTATGTAGCCACCAAGCGCAAATCAAATTATGGACGATCCTGGAAGAACCACCAATGCTAGACACATGGGAAGTGCCATCCATTCAAGTTTCAGATGTCTGACGATTGTTATGTCTTAGTGCTTAAAGCATTGCACTTTGAGTGTTAAAATCAAACCCTAAGAGTTAGAATGGGTTTAACACCTTGAAAGTGTCAGTTTTAACACTTTAGTTTTTAGTGTGTGGTGGATTTATTCCCAGCTGTTACCAAAGCTGTTCGAGGAGGTAGTTCACCATCAAGTTCACGCTGTGACCTTTCCCTGGTGAGAATACTTTTCGGGGGACATCGTCCAACACGGGACAACACCCGGTGAAGTGGATAGATGTAGTGGGGATGAAACGCCATCCTTAGAAGAAAGGGCAGAGAAAGAAGAATTGAAAGACACAGATCTTCTGAGAAAAACGTCGAAACGCCAGGCGGGTGGACGCGTGGTTCGAGAGGAGACGGATAGAGACCGAGAATCAGGTGGAAAAAGCAACAACCATTCTCGTATCTCAAGCACCTATACCACCCATAATGTCATGTCGAACCTTTTCTTTACAGAATAAGGCGTATGACAATAAGGTGTAGGAAAGGGCGAGCTTGGAGGGAGATGCAAATTCCTTACTCCGAAAATATTGGATAACCAACCTGCCATGATCAGTCTGGCCACAGCTCAGTTCTGTCTGCTAGTTCAAATCCACACAAAGGAGGCGATGTCTTCTTGGTTCTTTCTTTGAGATACTGCTTAAAAATAACCTCGAAAAATACCGGTACCTCTGTCGTCTTTGTACCTGCCAGGAATCTTATTACAATTTTCAGAACACTGGTAAAAGTGTCTAATAGGGCTCTGCGTCCTCACATCATCCAGTTCTTTCATTCGTTCGTATTTCACGCCACAACATAATGAAGGTTGGATTACCCAAAAGGGCAACCGACAAATTGCCCACACTATTTTTCCCAAGCATATATGAGGAAAACACCAATATAAATATTAACAAGGTACACAACTCGCTTTTCGAAAACGATAGCACTCATCTTCATTATACCCTCCTGAAATTTGATTCACCATCGTGTCTTGGGTTATTCACAATAACTGGGAGAAGTCGCAGAAAAGGCCGAAAAACACTTGGTCGGACAAGTGTGACGAGCGACAATTCTCCGATTTCTTATAAATGTTCGAGGTCCCATTGTCTATGGAGGGTAGATTCAAATATGAACCGTATACCTTTACCAATTACTAATCTTGGATCCACATTCATTCATTTCTGGTGTTCGAATTTATCTTTTATACATTTTTAATCCTTCATTTGAAAACGCAACAAGTTGTCGGCGTCCATCGGAATGGCGAGACTCGCACAAAAACATCACCAACGGTTGTGTTATACACCATTGTAAGCTTATTCTTTCCCCTTTCCACTGACACCAGGTACTGCTGGATACGCTTGTGAATCAATTTGAGGGGGATATAAAGAAGATGGGTGCTATCCTTTTCGACAAGCGAGTTGTGTACCTTGTTAATATTTATATTCCATTATGGGGGCACGTCCGCATCGATTCAAAAATGCTGTCAGATATCATTTCGTCTCCCGAGTTCCAATGTGTTCTATGTGCCAGAAAACTTTGGAACTCAAAAGACGATTTTTCTTTCGATTTCTCAGCTTGTGCGGAGCATTTGACCGGTTACTTTGGAAGGTCTGAAGATTGCACCTTGAAGCGCTCAAGGGACGATATATTTGTGTCAAATTGTGTTCAATATATGAATATTTGTCATAATTCCCGGGTCAATTTAACTCCTGTGGGTTTCGATTTGATATGAAATGAGTAGTAGTGCTCGCACCTTTCACCCCCTTTTTAGGTCACCTGGCCCAAATGACCCACGCGAGCTATTACCATCACTTTGCGTCCGCCGTCGTCCGTAAACTTTTCACATTTTCATCTTCTTCTCTGGAACTGCTTAGCGGATGTAAACCAATCTTCGCAGGAATGGTTTATGGGAAGACCTCTACAAACAATCCTCGTTTTGTTCTTGTCGGATGAAAAACATGGCCCCAGGGGCATTCTAAGGTTCTGATTGGCCGATTTTTTTTTAAAATCTTACCCTCTGAAACTACAAAGCCAAATGTTTTGAAACTTCACATGGTTGATGACTGGGACACTCTCTACCAACACTCCTCATTCAATGATGATCGGGTTGCAAACATGTCTGCAATTGCCGCTCTTTTTTACCATGGAAACCGTATGGGAAATCACATTTTCATCTTCTTCTCTGGAACTACTGAGCCGATGTGAACCAAACTTGGTAGGAATGGTTTATGGGTGGTTTTCTACAGATGATCCTCATTTTGTTCTTGTCGGATGAAACCATGGCCGTTAGAGGCATTCTTTGATTCTGATTGGTCGGATTGGTCGATTTTCAAAAATCTTCTTCTCTGAAACTACAAAGTCAAATGTTTTGAAACTTCGCATGGTTGATGACTGGGATACTCTCTACCAACTATCCTCATTTAATGTTGATCGAGTTGCAAACATGACCGCAATTGCTCGTTGAGCTCGTTCCAAATAGTGGTCATAACCTATGTTTTTGAGACAAAAAATGAAAAAAATTAGTTATTCAAGAACTTTTTTTGCAAGTGTCGTCTGCTTTTTATGTTAGGTAAAGGGATAAACCTTTTGTAAACCTGATAACCTACTGTTCTAGTGCTGAGAAAAACAATGACTCCTTACCAGTCACTAACAGTTAACTTTGAAAGTTTATCCAAACACTAATTCAAAAATGGTATTGACAAAATCACTGGTTTGGGGTGCGTCAGTGAGTTGGGGGTGTGTCACTGGGTTTGAGGTGTGTTTCATGAAAATCGTTTATTGTTTCCGTCTTTATTGCTGGATGACGATTTCCTTGCACAAGAAGAAAAAAAGTGATTTCCTTTGTTTGTTTCGTCATCTGTCGCGTGCTCCATTTCCCCAATGGCTTTCCCTCACAGGTAAAAGGAACTTTTGGGTGTCATCAAAATTTTAGCCACCGGAGATTTATTGGTACCAAATCAAAATTTTTAGTCAAAGTGGCAAGATTGGCACCCGACAGTATGAACACAGCGTGGTAGCAATATAGGGAATAACGTAAGGTAGTTGTTTTTGACGATTAAGTGTCTTGCCCAAGGACACAACGCAGTTATCACTGGTCAGTTTCAAACCGTCGACATTTCGGTTTAATGTTCAGTGTTCTAACCACTGAACCACTGCACCCCACGTTATAACGCAATGCACCTGACTACACATAACATTGAACCTTTCAACTCCGTATGCATATGTTTTTACATAAACAACAGTTCAGCCATCGACACTAGCGCCGTGGGGGTGGGGGTGGGGTGGTAAGGGGGCAACTGCCTGGGAGTTTTGGTGTTTTAAAATCTGTAGGTTGACCTATCGATACGTCTGAGCTGAAAGTCGTGGGAAGGATTTTAGTACGGGCCTCCGACAACTGGTGGTGGCAAGAGTTCGTAGTTGCATTACTGACCAGGTTACATTCATATAAAAAAAAACACTTGTTCCAATTTGTCGGTTTTCCACAGGTTTTTCCTACGTCATGGTGATCACGATTGTTTTGGGGGAAAGTGCACCATACACACAGAAATACAGGTAATAAAGTACCCAAATTATAAGGAAATAATTAAGTAGATATTGTCAAGAAAATTCAGGACAATGCTTCTTCAAGCACTGATTTAAAAAAAAATTCTGGGAGACGCTTCGCACCTTCGGCACTCGCAGGGCCCGTAACGCCCATTTCACACATTGCCTCGGGGCCCGTCCTCGCTCTCGGCGGGACTGGCCATCGACAGAGATAAAAAAAAAAACGGTGAGTAAAGACAGGGGAGACAGGCTCTCGGTAATAAATCAACTCCTATGGGGTCACATAAGGCAACTTTTCTAGAAATAGCACAGAGAGAACGAGAGAGTGTAGACCAATATTATCTTCATAACCAGGCATTGGAATCTTCTTGGGAATTATCAGGAAGCGGATGAACAGAATCTTTCCCTTTATATGTAATCAAAGATTCCTTCTTTTGCGGTGTCTCTATTACGGTCTTTAACCCATTATCTATCACAAAAGGCAGACGACACTTGCAAACAAAATTCTTGAATAACATTTTTTTTTTATTTTTTGCGTCAAAAACATAGGTTATGGCCCCTCATTGGAACGAGCTCAACGAACTCGTTCCAAAGAGGGGTCATAAGGTATGTTTTGGAGATAAAAATGGAAAAAAATAATGAAAATTAAATGGTGATTTTTGCGATCAGCGCTGGCCGTTTTTGGCCGTTATGTTGATTAAAGGGTTATAGTTCATATTTTTTGTGTCAGATTTATCAAATTATCCCTACCGGACCTAACCGTTGTTTCTGCCCGATCGGAAAGTTTTTTTTAAAAGTGGAGGTAAATGTGCGTATTTTTTTCTAAATATCGAGGCCAGTGAGTTCCAAGCAAAATTTTGTGTATTGGAATCCCACAGTGCCATGCACTACAGCGCATGGGCCACTGCTGATATATACATATATATCAGTGTGAGGGAGCACTTGTATGCCCAACCCCCTTCCCTTCCCATCATTACCACCACCAACATCTGACTCGAAACACGTCCTTGTTTCAGGGCTTAACACTTTGTACTAGAGGAGGGGCGCGGTGGCGTTGCGGTAACCGGTTCTCGTCAGATCACCGAAGTTAAGCAACGTCGAGCCCGGTTAATCCTCGGATGGATGACCGTCTGAGCGATAGATTCGGACTCTCGCGTTTTGCCATTGGACAAGGCACTTAACCCCGATTGCCCACATGGGGGGCACGATGACGCCGTGTACTAATTCGTACTGCACGTCGATGGTGCGCATGTCTTTAACCAATCTAACCCTGCCTGTGCTGCAGTGCGGAGTTACGATGTTGGGGAGTTGGCACCTGCTAGTCGTTGCTCGGTGGTTCTCTCCGGGTACTCCGGCTTCCTCCATCCGTAAAACTGTCACGGTCATGATTAGCCATTGTGCATAAGTATGTGACCTTAAATACCAATAAATAAATAAATAATTGTACTCGAGGGGCGGTCTTCCGGCTCGGAACATAATACGTCATCTTTTCATTAAGTAGGATGGCTGTTAAATGAAAGTGTGGGGCAGACCAATCAATATTTTCAACGTGCAGCCTCATGGCTGCACGCTGAAAATATTAATTGGTCTACCCGCAAATAATGAATATGGGCCCTTCCAATTGCTGCCTTTGGACTGTCATGGAAGATACCACCTGTGTTCAAAGGGTTAAAAACCAAGTTCTTGACGCCTAACATTCATTTTGTGGAAAAACACAACGCATACCCGCCTGACAAGGAAAGTTACGAACATATACCGGAAGTGTTCTCGCCAGAGATAGCATTTGCCTTCGGGTGCAGATGAACCAATCCCATCATCGAACTCTCTTTATGGATAGAGTTTATTGACTGTAAAAGAATTTTAACACGGACGTGCCACTTTGGTGGCAATTTCTATGTTACGCAGTTAACTGTAGGTGACAATTTACACTGCACTTAGCCATATCCATTTCCTCAACAAATATTCCACTAACCCAGTGACACGTATTACATCTCTTGAAAAGTGGAACGCAAGCAGAAATCATGGGCAGGCAGTATGCACACACACGCATAGTGACAATCTGTAGACGTCTAGACTTGACGATCTGTACGTACTGACTCCATACATCCTCTCTCTCTCTCTCTCTCTCTCTCTCTCTCTCTCTCTCAACAGCCAGGGTCATATCGCGTCAGAGAGTTTAGGATGAATAAAAGTAAAAACTATGCTGCCAACCAATACTAAACCTTCTTGTACCGGGTTTGTGCGCATGACGGAGAGTCAGACATTTACTCGCCGCTGCCCTGCGATTCTCTCCGGAAATATCGGCTTCCTCCACCCGTAAAACACAATATTGAAATGTCGTTAATCCCCCAATGAATAAATAAACAAACAAGTATTTCAGAATGCTGCCATTTTATTACATCTTTGCGTTTCTGCCATTTTCGTTACTGTCATTCCATTACCGCCGTATTTGATGCGGCCATTTCGTCAGCCATTTTGCCACTGACATTTTAGCAATAGCCGTATTTGAACAGTTTGAGAGTCAGACAGTTGCTCGTTGCTGCTGAAGGGTTCTCTCCGGGTACTCCGGCTTCCTTCGCCCGTAAAATTACCCGCACGAATGTTGAATTGTTGTTAAACTTCAAAAAATGAACAAACGTTTGAGCAGATGTGCGCATTCAGAATTCGTATGGATTTCAATATTTTCCAGTCCCGATGCGGTCACGATTAGCCATTGTGCATGACTATATGACCTTAAACACCAATAAATAAATAAGTCCCGATAAATTAAACCTGCAACATTCTTTAACCCTTTACCTAACGAATCGCCCGCAACCGCCCGCGTAATTTAAAAATTAAGCAGTTGAAAAAAAGATTTTTTAAAAAAAATGTCAATAAAACTATATCATGTGATCCCTCATTGGAACGAGCTCATCGAGCTCGTTCCAATAAGGGGTCACACGGTATGGCTTTGCTGGTGTATTTTTTTTTTTAATTTGAAAAAAAAAACAATTATTAAAATAATAAATTTTGATATTCTGTGTGTTGGGTAAAGGGTTAACATTGTTCGAACAAGTAAATGGAAAGAGATGAATATAGGCGGCGTGTGATGATCGGTCTATTTGGGATAGTAACTTTGAAAATGTAAGTGGTCACTTGTTGCGGTCAAACAAGTGCTTGTGTAAAAAAGGCGATGTTGCGAAAAAGTCTCGACCAAATACTACTGATATTTAATCCATTAATTTTGTGTGATTCATATGCAATATTAACTGTGTTTGCTGATTAGCATTGCCTTGACATCAGCACTCCAATACATGAAAGACATTCCACAAATACGTCACCTCAATAATTGTCCTTTACTGCAGTTCATTGGTTGTCTGTCTGCGTCAAGCGAGTGGCGTGTTTCGGGGTCATGGAAAATTTATATATCGCCTATACCAATGTTTTTTGTTCTCTTGATATTTTATGTGAGTGGTTGTTTCGAATATAGAGGATATGGAATGAGTGTTTTTCTCATATAATATTTATGAAACTCGTCCGAATTTTCCGTTTGGGCTCGCCAGAGGCTCGCACAAAACGGAAAATTCTTAGATTCGTTTCATAAATATTATATGAGAAAAACACTCATTTCATATTCTACTTATCATATGACACACACACGCACAAATTAGCCACTTAGTATGACTTTTTAACCCATCACTTGACTTGAGTTGCAGACGACACTTTGAAAAAACATCCTCGTATAACTAAAAATTTTCATTTTTTGCTTCCAAAACATAGGTTAAAAATGAATGGCGTTTTTCTTGCAGGTAAAAGATTAATACAATATAACCCACCCTAAATAGGACAGATAACGTAAATTCTTACCACTGAATTTATGCAAATGTGACCCAGTTGTATTTTGTTTAGCCAATCAAATTGTCCAGTTTTGAAATTGACCAATGAAATTGACGGAAGGCTTTATTTATCACTGATTAATATGAAAACAAAATATCAAATGTTTTAAAGTGAACAAAACGGACGAGTCATACGATAAAATATTATTCGGCAGATGCAGACGAAATAAACGTTCATATGACATAATAGTCCATCATGGGTTACGTCAAAGACAAGTCATTAGAGCACCCAGGCAGTACCAGAGAAACCAGTAAGCGTGCAACCTTGAAAAATTAAGATATAGTGACGCGACATTATGCCACCGGACAATAAACCCTGGGATATCCATCCCTGACTTATATCGTCATGGAAACCGACTTTCGATAAAGTTATCTCCCCTTAAATTATTAGATGGACGCGAAAGGTCCCATTAAGAAGCGTGTAATTGTTGAGAAATCACCTATGACACCAGTAAAAAATAAAGCCAAGCTTCCTTTTGTTAATTTTAATAAACGGAAACAACAGACACGTGTAGGAAATGTCTATTGTTTTCGTTTATTGAAAGTTACAAAAGGGAACTTGGCTTTCTATGGCATGATAATTAGAGGCAATTAGATAACTGTCCACTTTGGCTCATTGTTTAACAAATGTTTTTGACAGTAAATTGCACGTTTTGGTAACAGGACAAAATCCCCTCTAGACAACCCCCCCCCCCCCCCGGAAGAAAAAAAATCCTCACTTTCTGCATTCAAAGACAAAATCCCCTCAAGACAAAACCCCCTCACAGGAAATATTATTAAAATAAGTAAAATTCGAGCATGTTTCTCCAAATGTTGTATCCACTTTTTTACCGATGATTTAAGTCAACTTTTCTATGCATTTATCTTGTCACGTGACAACCATCTATTTCCAAATCCTAAGAAATAATCAAGTGGTCAAGGTGATTACCATGATACCATCTCTTTCCAAATTTGAAGAAAACTTACGTGGTCAAAGATTTCAAGATGATGAGGAACTTACTGCTGCTGTGGAGGCTTGGCTACAGAACCAAGATATGGAATTCTACAGACGCGGCATCAACGACTGACAGACCAGGTAGAACAAGTGTATTGAATTACAAGGGGACTATGTTGAAAAATAAATATATTCTGTATCGATATTTCAGCTTTATTTATGTTAGGCTCAAAACTTTTTGACATCCCCACGTACGATAAATGTTCCCACAGAAATCGCTCGGACCTTTAGTGGTATCGAGAGTCGTCTCCCCTACAAATTCGCTGGAATCAGTGCTCGAAGAGATGCTTATGCTGTTACAGCAAACCTTCCCCGAGAAGTGCCATATTTTTTAGTTCATTAACTCCTCAAATACTAAATTATTCTTGGTTGTCAAAATTGTCTTACATGTCTTCAATTTACGTCTTTATAATTGATTGGAGATTTTGCCGTGTTAACCCTTTACCTAACACGAAAAGCAGACGACACTTGCGAACAAAATTCTTGAATAACTAATTTTTTTCATTTTTTGTCTCAGAAGCATAGGTTATGACCCCTCTTTGGAACGAGCTCGACGAGCTCGTTCCAAAGAGGAGTCATAACCTATGTTTTTGAGACAAAAAATGAAAAAAATAATAAAAATTAATTGGCGATTTTTGTGAATAGCGCTGGCCGGTTTTGGCCGTTACGTTGGGTAAAGGTTTAAAATAAATGTGAGAGTTCTAACATGCATACCCCAATAAATTGTAACAAGCCAACTCCAACTCCATATAGACTAAAAAATGTTATTTCAAAGATAATATTACGCACATGTTGATAATATCAAAACCCATACAGAGCATTGTTTTTTTAGTACGATAGTATTGGGATAAAATATCCTTTTGGTCGTAATTTTTAATTAAATAAAACAGGTTTGATTGGAATCAGAAGAGTAATGGCCCTTTGTTAAAATCGACTAATTTTGAGCAAATAATTGTTTACAGTTATTTTATTGGAACGTTCCAGAAGATACGCTAACTTTTCTATGGAGTAAATATATTAGAAAGATAACTGAAAAGCGCTTTAGAGCACCCTTGGTGGCTTCACGCTATATAAAATTAATTATCATTATTATTATTTTCTAATGATGCCAATAAAAAAAAGAATTTAAAAATATAAAAATATTATCATTATTATTATTATTACAATATTTACATGCTGGTGCTCCTGGCAGAGGAAGAATTTCTTTATACACATTATAGATTACAACAGATCTTTGTTATTGTCTTGAAACTGTTTGCAGTCGAATTGGACTGAATATTGCGCAGTAAAATATCACGTTGCATATAATAAATAGAAAATCTACGATATTCTAGTGAATATCGGGAATTATCTCATTTAGTGGATCTGTTCCTAGTCCACTAATTTCCTAGTTGATTTTAGGAAATTAGTGGACTACTGAAACCGATCCACTAAGTCTCGAAAATCGCCCAGATATTCCTATAGTACGGCCGCCGTGGACTGGTCACTTTCCACGGGTGGGTAATATTTCCACGACGCAATAATATTAGATTCCATACACTAATTTTAGGAATAATCAAAAAATTTAATTAATGAAACACCGGGTACAACCCGGTGCTTCATTCATTAAAATTTTGCTGATGATGATTTTTATTACCTGCTAAACGCATGCGTGGACATCAATGCTCACGTGTGCAATACGACCAGTCCATGGAAACAGTACTTTAGGGTGTGTTCTCTGACACTGGGGGTAGTCACAGCTCCGCCGCTGACACCGACTCGGATAATTGCCGATTCAAAAGTAAGTCGTTTAATTGACGTTTTTAACGACACTTTCGACAGCCAGGGTTACCTCGTGTTTTACGGGTGGAGGCAGCCGGAATACCCCGAGGAAACCACAGAACAACGGCGAGCAACTGTCAGACCCCCCAATGAACTAACTCCGCACAAACAGGCTTAGTATTGGTTGAAGGCAAGAGCACCATCGACGTGCAGTATGCCTTATTACACAGCGCCACCTCTACGTGGGGACATCAGGGTTATGGATTAAGTGTCCTGCCCAGGGACACAACGCAGTTTACCCTGGTGGTGATGGAACCGTGGACCTTTTGATTTGAAGTCCAATGCCGTAACCACGGAGCAACCGCGCTTCCAAAAGTAAGTTATTTGGTATTAACAACCTCGCTCCCACACACTAAAAACTAAAGTGTTAAAACTGACACTTTCAAGGAGTTAAACCAATTCTAACTCTTAGGGTTTGATTTTAACACTCAAAGTGCAATGCTTCAAGCACTTAGACATTACAATCGTCAGACATCTGAAACTTGATTGGATGGCACTTCCCATGTGTCTAGCATTGGTGTTTCTTCCAGAATCGTCCATAATTTAATTTGCGCTTGGTGGGTACATAATTAAAAGGACACAACGCAGATGACGCGGATCTGATCCGCGTCATCTGCGTTGTTTCCTTTTAAGTGTCGCGACATTACACTTGTCAAGTGGTATTATTGTAACACCTGTCAAGTTCTGGGATATCTACACTTGAACAAAGTGCTAGTTCAGCACATAGTAAGTGTTAAATACAGCACTTCAAGTGTAGTTTTTAACACTTTAGTTTTTAGCGTGCAAAAGTAAGTTATTTGGTATTAACTATTTGAACACGTGAGTCCCATATTCCGACCCAGCTACATGATACGTCATAATTTCATTAGGTGGAATGGCTGCGAAGTGAATGTGTGGGTTATATTTATTTATTTATTTATTTATTTATTGGTGTTTAAGGTCACATACTTATGCACGATGGCTAATCGTGACCTGACAGTTTTACGGGTGGAGGAAGCCGGAGTACCCGGAGAGAACCACCGAGCAACGACGAGCAGCTGTCAGCTCTCCAACATCGTAACTCTGAACTCTGCACCGCAGCACAGGCAGGGTTAGATTGGTTGAAGACATGCGCACCATCGACGTGCAGTACGCCTCAGTACACAGCGTCATCGTGCCCCCATTTAGGCAATTGGGGTGAAGTGACTTGCCCAAGGACACAACGCGGTTGCCGCAGGTGGGATTCGAACCGAGAACCTCTCGGCTTGCAGCCTGCACCTCTACCAACTGAGCCACCGCGCCCCCGAATGTGTGGGTTAGACCAATCATTACTTCCAACGTGTAGACTCAAGGCTGGAATATACCAACATGGTTCAAAGGGTTAAAAATACTAAGCATAATAACAAGCTATTAAGCTCATTTTGTTTACAATTTTCAAATAGTCAGAACATTGTTGACTAAAAGAGCTAGACTGGGAGAGGGGATGAAAATTTACCCTCTCCAACCCCACCCCACCCCTCCCTTAGATGTAGGAGAAGAGTTAGCTCAGTGAATGGCACTTCAGTGATGAGTGAAGCTGAACCCTTTTAATGCGAGATAAATAGTCACGCTTGCCGCGGCAGCAGTAGCCGTATTTTGGAAGAGCTTCGGTGTTGGATGCATTTGAGCTGTGATTCAGATGCGGACTGGCCGTATTGAGTGACCCCTGTTGCTCCCAAATTAATGCAGCCCAACACCTGTTGGGGCCCAGAATTTTGGGAAAACGCCCAACATGCAAAATGGATCTGATTGCATATAATATCGGTATATTAAAATGTTTTCTATGTGGACTGTCCACAAAGAGAACATTTCCAGAAACCAGCAGTCAAGTCTGCAACTGATCGATCAGATGCAAGGAAACAGCGTTCTTCTGATTTGAAAACTCAAAATTTCTCCCCTTAGGCCGAACTATGGTCTGCCCGATGGGTCCGCGAACCCCACCTCCACCTCCGTTGATACCATTCTTGGAGGTTCATACCCACTAGACCAATTCCCTTTAGACCAATTCCCACAAGGCCAATTCCCAAAAGACCAATTCGCCTTAGACCAACTGATATGTTCTACTTTTAAAATAATTCTATATCAATAATTTGATATATTTATAAATATTTATAAATGTATTTAATGTTATTGATATTCAAGCCTGAAAATAAGCAGTCTGTCATTTGCAGAATGAGGTCCCCAGAGGGTGAATTTGCTGATGCTTTCCCATACAGTGGGCCAGTTTATCCTCTGGCTACCTCTTTCAGTTTGTGTTTGAGGCCTTGATTCAGGTTGAGGTTCACAGAGGGTAAATTTAGTGATGCTACCCTGCTGTGCATGGTAGCATCACCAAATTCACCCTCAGCGGTCCTCATTTGTTAGATGACAGTCTGTTTATTTTCTGGCTTGTTGATATTTTATAGATGTTGGCCAGATTTTTCATAATAATTGTTATAATAATCACACACTTTCAAAGGCTGTGATTCTTTTTATTGTTTTGTGGTTAACAGATATTGACCTGATTTCCATAACAAAACAACCCCAACAAACACAGTCCTTTGTGTGTATTGAAATTATAAAATCTATATTTTTTGTAAAAGTTTTTATGTACTGAGCTATGCTGAAATGGGGGCGCGGTGGCTCAGTAGGTAGAGGTGCAGGCTGCAAGCCGAGAGGTCCTCGGTTCGAATCCCACCTGCAGCAACCGCGTTGTGTCCTTGGGCAAGACACTTCACCCCATTGCCCATGTGGGGGCACGATGACGCCGTGTACTAAGGCGTACTGCACGTCGATAGTACGCATGTCTTCAATCAATCTAACCCTGCCTGTGCTGCAGTGCGGAGTTACGATGTTGGGGGGCTGGCAGCTGCTCGTCGTTGCTCGGTGGTTCTCTCCGGGTACTCCGGCTTCCTCCACCCGTAAAACTGTCACGGTCATGATTAGCCATTGTGCATAAATATGTGACCTTAAACATCAATAAATAAATAATACTATGCTGAAATGTTATGAACCTATATTTTTTGTATGTTATGCATATAAATATTTTTTTTATTTAAATAAAGTGTTCATCAATAAATAAATGTTTTCTTAATTATCCTTAATCAACCCTTAATCAATAACTGTATATAGTTGATCTATGGGGAATTGGTCTTTTGGGAATTGGCCTAAAGGGAATTGGTCTAAAGGGAATTGGCCTAGTTTGAAGGCACCTTCTTGGAGAATGAGTGATGAAGATGATACAAAAATGAAAATGCCATCGAAATGTCTTCTGTGTGAACTGCCATTTATCACTCAGATGTAAGGAAGCAGCGTTCGTTCAGTTCGAAAAAGCAAAATTTTCTCCAGGTCCGGGCAAGCCTTGGTTCATTTCCCGGTAACATTTCTTGGACCAGTCGTCCCTGCTCTGCTGTAATTGGTGTTTCCCTGCATTCGTCGGAATCCTATTCTTTCCATGTCAGCGCCCCAACAAGAAGTTAATACCTGAAGTTAAGGTAAAAAGATCACAGAGGTTATATTGTTGTTTTTATTCTTATAATGCTCTGCTAAATTCGGAATGCTTCAAATCTACGCGATCCGTGACATAATGAATGATTTTGACCTGACCCCCTTTATAGTGTTACACGTCGCCTGTCTCGGTCGTATATAATCAACAGCTGATGGACAATATACAATCAACAGGTGATGTGCTGAGTATATCTCATTTCCTTCAGTATAATTATCAATCAGCTGGCAAATGAATGATTTTAGTGAAAAGTTTTATTCATTAAAGCCTTTTATGTAAACCGTAGATGGAATGTGCCATCTCATGTTCTCCATTCACTGCACAAAATTTATTATAATTTCGTCTTTTTCGTTCGCATAACTGCAACAAAAGATTTAAACATAAATTACAGTGCCTCTCTGTGTATTGAACGACACGTGCCTGCCACGGGCGGTTTCCTTGACCTCCACGCGCCGAGAATGATTTACCTACAGCGTTATGTTAATATCCTTTGTTGCCACATTCAACAGGTGTTTTTGTATCGGCGGGAAATCAAGACTTCAAAGAAAGCCAACGACAGTACACATACTTATATGATATATAATTTACTTTCAGGTGAAAAGATCGCACTCGGTGTTACTTAACGACTGTCTTACAACAATATTCATCTCTCGTCTGACCTAAATTGATATAAGAACATCTGCCGTTCTTAATTTATGTAACATTGCGCCTGCCGTTGGATATTTCACTTGAAGGTCTTGTAAGACAGGTCGTTACGATGTCGTAGTTCCGCTGTCATGACTTTTGACGTACCCGTGAAAAAACGTATCTTAACATTTACTGGCCGAATAAGTGGTGTCATCCCAACAAGACGAATCCCAACAAGACGATCCCACCAAGACGAATGCCAACAAGATGGAATTTTTTTTCTCATCAAATATGGGGAAAATTTATTTTAAAAACAACGTGTACATTACGATGTATGCTAATTGAAGTATAGCAAGAATTGGTAAAATATCCCAACAAGACGATCCCAACAAGACGACCCCAACAAGACGAATCCCAACAAGAGGATTTTATTTTCTCATCAAATATGGGGGAAATTTACTTCAAAAAGAACGTGAACATTACGATGTATTCCATTTGAAATATTTTAGTGTTTTATTTTATGCATTTGTGTGGGAGTTTTGTTCATAAATAGATTTTGTTTATTATTATGGTTTAACGACACATTAACAGTCAGGGTCATATCATGTCGGTGACAGTTTTGCGGGTGGAGGAAGCCGGAGTACCCGGAGAGAACCACCGAGCAACGACGAGCAGCTGACAGCTCTCCAACATCGCAACTCTGAACTCTGACCGCGGCATAGGCAGGGTTAGATTGATTGAAGACATGCGCACCTTCGACGTGCAGTACGCCTTAGTACACAGCGTCATCGTGCCCCCATGTAGGCAACCGGGGTTAAGTGCTTTTCCCAAGGACACAACGCGGGAGCGCGAATCTGATAAATATAGATACAAAAAAAACTGTAGCAAATAGCGTTTTGTAGCAAAGCGTGGAGCTCCTATTAACTGATAGCGTGCTATGTTTGTTTTTTTTTTTTTGGTTGTCAAAATTTTGTTCACATATTATTGCCCTGTTACAATTAATGGGAGAGTGCCTATGCACTCTCCCATTAATTTTATCAGGGCAAATCCACCCAGACCTAATAATATCACATCAAAAATTAATTGAAGAACATTCACAGAATATGAAGTCTTTTAGCTATGGTACCCACACTTCAGGATAAAGCCCCAAAAATGGGCTTCCAGCACTCAACCAGTTAATTGAAAATTCTTTGTCCAAACTTAAGCCGTTTTAGCAGTTTATGATGGAAAACCTCGAAATAAATGGATTACATAGACATTTTAATTGAATTCGACTTGTTGGGGTGACTATTTTCGACATTCGTCTTGTTGGGAATAAACCGAATCAGTAGCTTACTCCGTCGACTTGGAGACACTTTTAGAGGGCGATTTATTTTTGTCTTTGTTTTTCAGGTTTATTTAGTCGAACGCACCCTCTTCGTGGCGAATGTTCCAGAACACAGTCACTGTACTGTCTAGTGAGCACGACACTTCGTAGAAAGACATTTGGTAGAATGTACATTTGGTCGAAACAACACTTGGTTGAAACGGCACTTGGTCGTCGAATGAACCCTTCGCCGAATGGACAGTTGGTCGAATGGACACTTGGTCGAAAAGGACACTTCGTCGAATGTACATTTGGTCGAATTTTCATTCTAAAAATTAGGCCATTTCGTCGAAATTAAAATTTCAACTTTTCTTTTTTTTCAACTTTTTTCTCTTTATTTATTTCTATTTTTCATTTTTATTTATTTATTTTTTTGAAGTAGTATAAAGGTATATAGAGATCGGGCTGTATTTATTTTTCTTGACTGGGAGTTTGGTTCACTCTATTCTTGGTTCCATATACGTGAGAGTTTGGTGTTTATAATAGAACGAAATGTTTCGACAGTGTCCATCACCAACCTGCATAAAAATGTTACCAAACAACAAACTATTATGATTGTTTCTTTGGGTTTTTTTGTTCTTTGTTATATAGTGCATATGCAAGTTTTGTAAAAGTACAAAATAAAAAAAAACAAAAACATTTTAAAGTTTAGTGTTCAATCGATTACCAAAAATGACCGCTGACCGATTACTGGTTATTTGAGCTCACAATCAGCCGATTCCAATGCCGATTCCGATTGTAATATCACACACTACTAGACAAGTCGAGGCCCGCAAAGAACTACATTAAATTGAACATATTTTACAGTGTTTACAGTCCGTTCACTACTAGATAAGTCAAGACTCGAAAGAACTACATTAAATTGAACTTACATTTTACAGGTTTACAGTCTGTTCACTACTAGATAAGTCAAGACTCGAAAGAACTACATTAAATTGAACATATTTCACAGTGTTAAACTCCGTTGACTCAGGTCCAGTAAAATTACCAGTCGCGCGAACTTAGATGGCAAATGTTGCTCTCAGAGTCACGTTTACCACCCAAGAGCGCGCAACTGGTAACTTTTACTGTGACCCGAGTCAATGGTGCAACTTTCACTTTTCCGGAATGAACTCGCGATTGCCGCAAGTACGCTCAATTGTAAGCTTTACATGTCGTTTAACTTGTATATCTAGTAAAGGGGCGTCTTGAGGAACAACACGTCGAATGATCGTTTGGTCGAACGAACATTTCGTCGAATGGATACTTCGTCGAATGGACACCTGGTCAAATGGACATTTTGGTCGAATGCAATTTTCGTCGAACTTTCATCGAATTTTCGAAAATTTTTATTCGGGTTAATTTAAATTTGTTTGCTAATCATGGTGTCTTCCCACTAGACAAGTTCCCTTTAGACCAATTCCCTTTAGGCCAATTCCCAAAAGACCAATTCCCCTTAGACCAACTACATACTGTTATTGATTAAGGATAATTAAGAAAACATTTATTTACTGATAAGCACTTTATTTGATAAAAAAATATTTATACGCACAAAAGACAGAAAATATAGGTTTATAACATTTCAGTTTATAAAATATCAACAAGCCAGAAAATAAGCAGACTATCATCTGAAAAATGAGGTCCCCAGAGGGTGAATTTGGTGATGCTACCCTGCACATTCGGAGTTTCAATGCAGCCACTTTATCTGTGCTCGCTGGATGACTGTGTTCTTTTTGTGACAGTACTTCTTCTTTACCTAAATTGGTCGTAAGTGCCCCATTGCATTGGAGCTCTCGAACTCAATCGTATGAGGTATAAAATAATTACTAAATAACTTGTTAAATTGAGAAATAAATTAAAAAGAGGGGGTGGGGGGCTGTTGTTCGGTGGGGGGGGGGGGTTGTTGGCCGGGGGATATATGGGTGGGCAGTTGTCCGGGGGAACACATGTCCATGTGGATAATGCATGTGGGGAGGAACTTACCCCCGGGGGGGGGGGAGGGGGCACATGTCCGGCATTCGTTTATTCCACGAAGTGTCTTTCGACGAAGTGTCATATAGCCATTGTCGAAACGGCATTCCTTTTTGTAATGAAAAAATACATGAGACTGTTTTTTCTGTTCTTTCACATACTCTTGATGAAAATATCAAATGGCCCTCTCAATTCAAATATAATTTATTGAGATTTTTTAAAAACTAAATATCCACTTTACAAAAAGCCCATATATGGCAGATACACTGTTAAACGAGGTTATAACCTGCTCATACACAGCCGTAGAGAATTTGTTAGGCTAACGAAAATTAAACTTTTGATTCTCAGGCACCGGCGCTTTCGTTTGTTTGGCCCGCGTTTTTCGTCATATTTATTTCGGAGGCGAAATTGAAAATGTAGAAAACTCCCATAGGGTGTGATTTTAGCGGCATCACATCGCGATTTGCGATGCAATATGTCATAAACAGTGATACAGAATTATTCTCTTCGCGAAATGCGATACGATTCTCATATGTAGGTACAAAATAAATATTTATTCATCTGCTTGAGGGCTAGATTATTTTTGGTGGTCTGAATTTGTTCATTGAAAATTGTTTTATTACAAATTATTGGAGAGTGCCAACAGGCACTCTCCGATAATTTGTAATAGAACAGATTTGTATAAACAAACTATTATTTCTTTAACTGAATACGAAACATGGGTAAGGAAAAAATGGCTTTTGCACTTGTACCCTCATTTTTTGAAAGGCCCGATCGTGGCTTCTAGCACTCAACCAGTTAAAAAACACCTCATTATTTTTGATCTCCATTTTAGTTGTTCTATATTGATTTTGTACTGTTACAAGAGGAAATATCAGTGAAATCAACTTGGAAGCTCTAATTTTTAATTTTAGACTCTGACAACTGGAGTTTAGGCATCGGTGACCATTCCACCAGGAATAAATAATAAAAATATAAACCACCCTCCCTCATTTGTTTTTTTTTTTAAAATTGCCTGAGAATCAGTTATTTAATGTTGTTTGGCCTTATATATTTTATCAGTTTACTTCTTCGCTAAAATTGAAATGTATATAAGTAAAGTAATTTTAACACAATGAATATGCCGTGAGACGAACCTGTAAAATCTGGGATTGTGATACATATACTGTACAGGGAGATATACAACACACAATAGGCGAGTAACTGTAAAATGTTTATGGCCCTTTAATACATCATTTTAAATTTAAAATGTTTAAGATTCTAGGTTTGGTTTCTATTAACCCTTTACCCAACGTAACGGCAAAAACCGACCAGCGCTATTCACAAATATCGCCAATTACTTTTTATTATTTTTTCATTTTTTTTTTTGTCTCAAAAACATAGGTTATGACCCCTCTTTGGAACGAGCTCGTCGAGCTCGTTCCAATGAGGGGTCATAACCTATGTTTTTGAGGCAAAAAATGAAAAAAAATAGTCATTCAAGAATTTTGTTTGCAAGTGTCGTCTGCTTTTCATGTTAGGTAAAGGGTTAAGATAAGTTTTAAATTTTATTGCCCCATATTGCTATTTGGATCACAACGCTGGTAGAAAGTACGAAATTTCGTAAACATGTTTTGCAGCACCGGAAAGGCTTGGGTATAAAAAAGTATGGACAGTTTAGTTTTATTGCAGAGTTCCTTCAAAACCCGAAAAGAAACTATCAAGTTTATCTTATGTCAAAAAAAACTATCATCTGGGTGGAGTGGGTAGGTCGAAAACAAACTGCAATTGACCCGACGAAATACAAACAAAGTTGATCAAGACAATAGCCTACAAAATAAAAACTCCTCTGGATAAAAGCAACCAGTAAAATGATAAAAATGGACAAAAATCCTCAAGTAATTTGGAAAAAAAATGTTTTGGGCATTCCAGTAACGTAACAAAACCTTTCAGGGAGCGCGGTGACTCAATGATCAGAGCACTGCGCTTTAAATCGAATACGCAACGGTTCGACCTGACCAGCAGAAATTGCGTTTCGTCCATGGACAAGACACTCAGGGCCGTAAATCCTGGGTATATTCAGATCTGTTTACAGGGCAATGAGTAGGGCAGGTTACCCGGTTACCACGGTCCGCGGCCTACGCAACTACTGCCCTACCCGGGAATTATTTACCCTGCCTAAACGAATAGAGCTGAACAGCTAGGGCATGCTGGGCACCTAATATATCATGGTCTTGTATACAACTTCCATGTCAGTTCATATGCTCTGCTTCCCACGCAAAAGGAGGCCAGGGTGTCCTTGTAAATTCAACAATTCTATTCTGAATATATTCATTTATCTTCCTGTGTGGAGTCCCCTGCCATACTTGGCATCTCATATCCGGAGATATGTACTTTTGCAAGCAAAGCACTTGAAAAGGTGACATATATACAGGGCAATATGCGCTGACAGTAGATCAGAATGATGATACCCCTCCCCCACCCCCACCCCGATATTTTTCGATAGTTATACGGGCCTGAAGGCATTTAATCCCGATTATCCATTTGGGGCGCGGTGTAGTGATGGTATTTACGTACAATGTCCATCAGAACTATGAGACGGTGTATATGACGAATACCAAGCTTTATACCATGATTATTTATTTATTTATTTATTTATTTATTTATTTATTTATTTATTTATTTATTTATTTATTTATTTATTTATTGGTGTTTAAGGTCACATACTTATGCACAATGGCTAATCATGACCGTGACAGTTTTACGGGTAAGGGAAGCCGGAGTACCCGGAGAGAACCACGGAGCAACGACGAGCAGCTGGCAGCTCCCCAACATCGTAACTCCACACTGCAGCACAGGCAGGGTTAGATTGGTTGAAGACATGCACACCATCGACGTGCAGTACGCCTTAGTACGCGGCGTCATCGTGCCCCCATATGGACAATCGGGGTTAAGTGCCTTGCCCAAGGACACACCGCGGGAGTCCGAATCGGTCGCTCAGATGGTCACCAATCCGAAGATTAACCGGGCTCAACGGATTACGTATTCTACTACAAATGTATATATGAAAAGCCTGTCACATCAATTTTAGCTTTACAGACCAACTGTGGAGAACACGACAGCAATGGGATTTCAATAGTTAAAATTTACACCTACAGTGGGACTACATCCAAGTTGAACTTTGGTGGCGTCGACCTGAATGCGAACTTGTCTAAATTTATCGCACGTCGCCACGCGAAGATTGAAGTGAAAGTGGCAATTATTTATTACATTTTTAAATGCGTTTACACCATAAGACACCAAAATTAACAAACATGCATTGTCTCATGTTAATAAAGCATCCATAGCTCGAAATAGTATGTTATTATGTTATTAAAATGAAAAAGGTCCCGTTTATTTTTCCATTTCGTTTCGGTGATAATACTGGCAGCGGAAGTACCGCCCACCGATGCTCATGTAAACAAAAACAGATTCGCACGTATGTACGTCTGCTACTCGGTAAAATCGAGAAAAAAATAATAGCGACTCTTAACCCTTTACCCAACGTAACGGCCAAAACCGGCCAGCGCTATTCACAAAATACACTATCCAATTTTTATTATTTTTTCTTTTTTATCACAAAAACATAGCTTATGACCCTCATTGGAACGAGCTCGTTGAGCTCGTTCCAATGAGGGGTCATAAGCTATGTTTTTGTGATAAAAAATGAAAAAATTCGTTCTTCAAGCATTTTATTTGCAAGTGTCGTCTGCTTTTCGTGTTAGGTAAAGAGTTAATAATCTGACGATAATGGTACAAACTCGTGGTGAAGTGATGTTAACCGCGCGCCAAAGGCTCGCGGTTAACACAACTTCACCACTCGTGGTGAACACTTGGTACACCAAGCTACTTTGGGAATATCCTAATTTTATTCCAGTGAAGGGACTGGAAGGAAAAAAACGAATTTCGAATCAAACCGAATACCAACTTGATATTCGAAATCGATTCGAATCAAGTTACCAGTTTTTCCCATAATGCAACTAGGAATTTAGGATTTTCAGTCTTGCTTGACATAGTATTTTGCCATCACGCAACTAAGAATTTAACCTATGTAATCCTGTTTTAGGGAGCTCAGTGAGCTCCGTCAAACAAGACAGAATTGGTTCAATGTCTGGTTCCATGATGGGGAAATAGTGACGGCACAATTTGATTTTTTTAGGCATCAGTGCCCTGAGGGTTAAAGCTATATTTTTTTAACTTTATTAATTTGTGAATATGTGTAAAACAAATCTTGGATAATTTTTCAACTTAGTTGTCCATGAATTGAAAAGTTGATGGTGTTTTTTGTCCCTGATTGAGAGCTGGGCATCAGAATTATAGAAGGAGGATTTAGTCAGGGAGGGGTTTTGTGTGTGTGTGGAAGGTATCCCTTGATGGATCAGGAGGTAGGGAGCGCGGTGGCCTAGAGGTCCTTGAGCAGGCACTTTATCCCGGGTGCCTACATGGGGGAACGATGGCACCGTGTACTAAGGCGTACTGTACGTCAATGGTGCTCATGTCTTCAACCGCTGTAACCCTGCTTGAGCGGAGGTGTGGTGCCAACGGTTTATTAGATTATCAAATAACTTTAGTTATTTATTTATTTATTTATTTATTTATTTATTTATTTATTTATTTATTTATTTGTTTGGGGTTTAACGGTACTTTTGCCAGCCCGGATCACCATGTGTCAGACAGTTTTACGGGTGGAGGACGCCCGGGTACTCGGAGAGAACGGGCCGAGAAACTATACGTGCAGCTGCCTGATTCCCCAGCGTACCAACTCCACACTAGCAAGGTTAGCATTGGTACAAGACAAGTGCACCATCGACGTGCAGTACCCCACAGTACACAGTGCCACCGTGTCCCCACGTGGGAAATCGGCATTAAGTGCCTTGCCCAAGGACACAACGCAGTCACCCCTGGCGTGGATCGAATTGTGGACAGTTCGGTTTGAAGTCAAATTCGGTAACCGCTGAGACATCGCGGTCCCGTTATTGGTAGATATTCACCCATTCGGGTGACTGAATGTGAAGTCATTACTTGCAGGTAAGCAAAAAGTTAACCCTTTACCTAACGTAACGGCAAAAACCGGCCAGCGCTATTCACAAAAATCGCCAATTAATTTTCATTATTTTTTTCATATTTTGTCTCAAAAACATAGGTTATGACCCCCTCTTTGGAACGAGCTCTACGAGCTCGTTCCAAACAGGGGTCATAACCTATGTTTTGAGACAAAAATTAGTTATTCAAGAATTTTGTTTGCAAGTGGCGTCTGCTTTTCATGTTAGGTAAAGAGTTAACTCCCGTATTGATGTCGAAATATCAATATTTCAACATCCCAAATTTTCCCGATGGGCTCTGTCAAACATAACTGAATTGGTTGAATTACCAGTTTCGTTATGGAACATGTTGCTACTTGTAACTTGGGTATTTTGACACAAGTGCAGTGTGCAAAATTTAAAAAAAAATGACTCTAACCGACTGACCGTTCAGGTGGTTTGGAGATGCCTAACCGAACGCTCGGCTGCATAAAAATTCTTGGGAAACTGCCTTTTTGTCCTCAGAATGTATTCATATATTGCGTGGAATTGAAATATATATAGCATCTCAAGTCTACAAATCTATCAAGACACAAGAAAAGCTGGTTAATGGAAAAGTGCTAGAAGCCCATATTTGGGCTTCATTCTGCAGGTACCTAAAGTTAAAGGCTTTATATTCTGTGGATGTCCTTCATATTATCTGGGAAGTAACATTACTTCGTCTCCATCGATTTGCATTGTTATAATTTATGGGAGAGTGCCTATAGGCACTCTCCCATTAATTGTAACATGCCTAAAATGTGTGAACAAATCCTGAGGCTGAGAAAAAATTTAGCACTCTACCAGTTAAGTTACTCAAACTTTACCATTCAAGATGCAACATTTGGCTAACCGATCATCCGTTCACGAAAATTTAAATTTGCGTAACCCCCACTCGAACGAACTGAGCGTTCTCGTCATATTTTACGCACTGCAGTGTGCAGAGTATGACATACAAGGCAATATTACAGGGAATCTATCTATTTTTTGTTATACGCATTGCAGGCGCGTAGCCAGGGGAGGTTTGGCGGGTGCGAATACACCTTCATACACAAGAGGAGTTCCCCTTGAGGGACTATTTCCCATTTGTGATTTGAAAATTTTGAAAAAGTTCGACCACCTTTCTACGCTGATGCGTCGTACTTTCTGTGGCTCAGCCAAAACATAAATGTTTCCGTTTGTTTGCATGTATAGTTTCTGTTATCTGAGTAGTAGTCCTCGTATGTTTGAGGGAATAGTTGCCGGATCTCATTGCCGGATCTCATGTGACGTCATAGTCACGTGACGTAGTGGCGCCATGTTGTGTTGTCATGGTAACCCGCGTGAGCGGCCATGTTGTGACGTCATCTCCATAGTGATACATGGTGTGAGTGCGCATGCGCAGCGCGTGTTGTTAGGGTGATACGAGCTTCCGTCGTCCATTTTGTATACTGGAAGCCGCCATCTTGGTTTCTATGGTGGCACGTGATTGCTATGTTACCAATGGCTTCTAACAAGACAGGGGTATGTTCGGGGGTGTGTTCCTTTGTAGAAGAGTAAATCTAATTACCACAAACAACCCGACAATCCCTCCAAATCACCAAAATCCACCCAAAATCACCGAAATTGACATTATTTTCCCAATTTATCGGCTTAGCACGTAGTGCTATAGTACTAAGGGGGTACCGGGGTGTGTTCCATTGTAGAAGAGTAATGTTCTGGCTTTGAATTCGCCCAGATTCCCTTTTTGGATCTCTATCCCATGACGTTTTTCCCCTATTAAGAATAGCACGTAGTGCTATAGGACAAATTTACCCAGAATTCTCTGCTTCTATCTATATATGCAATACTTTTCGTCTACCTGACCATGTTCCTTTATCCTGGAGTATACTCCAGTAGCGTAGAAGAGCCTATTATTTGGAACAGCTTTGCTTATTATTACTATATTTAGCTATTCTAGTCTATTCTTGTTAGTTCTGACCCTATTCCAAGTACTCTTGTTGTTTCATTTATATAACTAACCAATCAGATTGCTTGATTTCCCATAATCTGTATGCATAGTTATCTCACCTGTGTATAACAAAAGCCTATATCCAATGGCAATATCCCCAGGCACCCCAATTTTAGCACCCCTTTTTGAAAAAACTAATGGCCTTCGGCACCCCTTTTTTCTGAAATGAGGCTAAGAGTCGTTCGAGGAGTCACTCGAACGAGCAATTGCTCGTTAGCTCATTTGCTCGATGGGATTCGAGTCATTCGAGCAATATGTCGAGTCACTCGATCGAGCAATTACTCGATAGCTCATTTGACAAAAAAGGGATTCTCCAGAAAGCATCCCGATTTCGGCACCCCTTTTTGGAAAACCTATGGCCCTCGGCACCCCTTTTTGTCGTACGAGGCCATGAGTGCTATGTAAAAGCCCTCAATGAGGCATTTTATAGAGCACTCAATGTAAAATATCTATAAACAGGCTATATAAGAGATTCCGTAATTGAGATTCCTAGCCGATTCCGTAAAATATGGATTCCGTGTTTTTACATAAATTATCGAAAAATTCTACCCTCCATTGTGAACTACAGGACGCTCAATCCGATACGATGTACCCCAATAACTACCTTAGCTCCTAGATGGTTGTATGTTAAGAGAATGATTCAGTTTTGCCTGGGGTCTTTTACTGACGAAAGTGATGTTTTTTCACAGTACCTCTTCTTTCTTAGGTCAAAAAAGATGGGTGACCGACGGAAAGGGGATCATATGTGACCAGGCTTAAAAAGTAATAGGAACACCACTGTGGTGACCTGAATACTTTTGAATGTGGGCAATGGGTCTATCTTTATATTATTTAGGCGGCCCTAAAAAGGGCCTTGGGCAGCTATCTATAAATTTGCTTCCCCTTGGGAAACGCATTGGATTATTTATAATTCTTTCCCTGTATTCTGGATAGGACTGGGTCCTAAAGACCCAGTCCCGCCATCCCCCTCTAATTTCTTTCATTACAGAAAGGTGTTTCATACGAACCACCTTTCTGTAATGGAAGAAATGCATTTCTTCCATTAGTGAATGGTGGTTCATGCAAACCACCATTCCATAGATTTTTTCTCTTAGCTCTACTGGTAAACAATCCATTGCGAGAAAGGTAGCCCGACGAACGCTTCCAGCGTTATTTTATAAACTCCTGACGGACGTCTAAGAAAGCCTTTGTTTACTTGCGAGTATCGAAGCAGAAATTTCTTTCGGTTCCAGATATTCGTATTTCATCGTTGACACTAAATGTATTGGCGTTTCATTATTTGGTAATGCTTTCTATTAAGTAATATACCAAAATAATCCTTAGACATCGCTTGCTTCATAAATATTACTAGGGTGTTACTAACCATATTTCTATGTTAGTTGCACGCAATTGTTTTGAACGTAAAATCCATTGGAAATACTAATTGTCACTTCAACAGCTTTCGGGAATTTCTCGTGGACAACCTGTTATACTTTCTAGTAATGATATGGACGCGCAGTCATAGTAAAAGATTTTATTTTACAATATTCACACACAAAGCCAAAAATTATTGTATACGTGAAACATTTGCAACAGAGGGGAAAACAAACAAAACTCTCCAATGTTATAGTTCGTGTCAGACGCTGGCTAGGTTGGGTAGACTAAAAAATTGAGAATGTGTCCGGAATCTATTATAATAAACACAAATTCTCAGTTATACAACAAACTATACCATTATGTTGTATTATACACGTTAATACTAATATAGAAAGTTTCTTTAATACCCTCGAGTGTTGATGAAAAAACACGGAATCCATATTTTACGGAATCGGCTAGGAATCTCAATTACGGAATCTCTTCTATAGCCTGTTTATAGATATTTTACATTGAGCGCTGTATAAAATGCCCCATTGAGGGCTTTTACATAGCCCTCATGGCCTCGTACGACAAAAAAGGGGGTGCCGAGGGCCATAGGTTTTCCAAAAAGGGGTGCCGAAATCGGGATGCTTTCTGGAGAATCCCTTTTTTGTCAAATGAGCTATCGAGTAATTGCTCGATCGAGTGACTCGACATATTGCTCGAATGACTCGAATCCCATCGAGCAAATGAGCTAACGAGCAATTGCTCGTTCGAGTGACTCCTCGAACGACTCTTAGCCTCATTTCAGAAAAAAGGAGTGTCGAAGGCCATATGTTTTCCAAAAAGGGGTGCTGAAATTGGGGTGCCTTCTGGAGAATCCCGTTTTTGTCAGATGAGCTATCGAGTAATTACTCGATCGAGTGACTCGACATACTGCTCGAATGACTCGAATCCCATCGAGCAAATGAGCTAACGAGAAATTGCTCGTTCGAGTGACTCCTCGAACGACTCTTAGCCTCATTTCAGAAAAAGGGGTGCCGAAGGTCATTAGTTTTTTCAAAAAAGGGGTGCTAAAATTGGGGTGCCTGGGGATATTGCCATTGGATATAGGCTTTTGTTATACACAGGGGAGATAACTATGCCTACAGATTATGGGAAATCAAGCAATCTGATTGGTTAGTTAAATAAATGAAACAACAAGAGTACTTGGAATGGGGTCAGAACTAACAAGAATAGACTAGAATAGCTAAATATAGTAATAATAAGCAAAGCTGTTCCAAATAATAGGCTCTTCTACGCTACTGGAGTATACTCCAGGATAAAGGAACATGGTCAGGTAGACGAAAAGTATTGCATGTATAGATAGAAGCAGAGAATTCTGGGTAAATTTGTCCTATAGCACTACGTGCTATTCTTCATAGGGGAAAAACGTCATGGGATAGAGATCCAAAAAGGGAATCTGGGCGAATTCAAAGCCAGAACATTACTCTTCTACAAAGGAACACACCCCGGTACCCCCTTAGTACTATAGCACTACGTGCTAAGCCGATAAATAGGGGATATAATGTCAATTTCGGTGATTTTGGGTGGATTTTGGTGATTTGGAGGGATTGTCGGGTTGTTTGTGGTAATTAGATTTACTCTTCTACAAAGGAACACACCCCCGAACATACCCCTGTCTTGTTAGTAGCCATTGGTAACATAGCAATCACGTGCCACCATAGAAACCAAGATGGCGGCTTCCAGTATACAAAATGGACGACGGAAGCTCGTATCACCCTAACAACACGCGCTGCGCATGCGCACTCACACCACGTATCACTATGGAGATGACGTCACAACATGGCCGCTCACGCGGGTTACCATGACAACACAACATGGCGCCACTACGTCACGTGACTATGACGTCACATGAGATCCGGCAATGAGATCCGGCAACTATTCCCTCAAACATACGAGGACTACTACTTATCTGGCCTAACAAAATTGCATATATAGGTATAAAAAAATGTCCGGAAAATAGAACAGGCCTAGCTCTCAACTTAATCGATCTATTTTATATGTACTGTTTCACATGCAATAGTGTAAAAGTCCTTATATTTCAGATCCTAAATTTCACAAAATGTTTTCCCAGATGCTACCACACACATCCATCTGATACTCATTTTTCGAAATGTGATTCTCGATCGCCAAATAGCGCACCTCCCGAACAAAAATCCTGCCTACGCGCCTGGTTGGTGACCACATGCAGGTTCTTTGTTAGCAGAGCTAAATAAACGTATTGTTGAACGTTATAACTGTTATCATTTGTTATCAACCACAGCGATGCACGGGGCAAAGAGGGCAGCTGCCCTTTCCAGGTTCGTCTGACTTCGTCACTAATTTTTTTTTAATGATTTATTCTCAAAGTAAAGCTAAAATACACCCAAATCTTCTAAAATTCAATGGCAGCGTTGGGGAGTTTGGAGGGATGTGTTCCCATGGGGGGGGGGGGGGCACCTCCTCTCAACCCCCCATCTCGGGCATTCGTCCTTCGAGACATGCATGCTTCGGTACGTCAAGACGGGGATATTAGTGCGAGTAAATGCCCCTTCCCCGAGGTCGACCCCACCCCCCTGCCCTGAAGTGCTTCCGGCGCCCCTGATCAATCCCACGCATATATGTGTTATGCATGATTTAGTGTCACATTCATTTTAGAAGTACACGAAGAATTACTTTTCTGTATAACTCAGCATGCCCGTTAGATACACGATACCCAACCGTCTCAACATCTTTACCAATCCTGTCCGGAAGTATTTTTGGACATAATGGTCGCAGGTGAGGTCTGTTCTGGTTTACTTCCAGTGAATGATACAAATTACCAAAATTAGTAGGTACAACTATATAACATTATTTCTGAACACGCGCCTTGGTAGAAATCTGTCTATCATTAGGGAAGGCATCAAAAGGACATATTTGTGGATTCCTGTTGTTAATAACACCGATCCTCTTAATATGACTATTAATAAGATCTTTCAATTGGATTTTACGTTTCCAGGCCAAGACCTTTATACACGATTTAGGTCAGTTTATCGAACTTTTTAGCACAGAAAGTATTAGGTTTGATAATTCGTCCACTGAGGGTGTCTTCCCACTAGACCAATTCCCCTTAGACCAACTACATAGTATTTCTGATTAAGGGTTGATTAAGGATAATTAGAAAAACAATTATTTATAAAATCTGCCCAACATCAAAAAAAATATCGACAAGCCAGAAAATGAGCAGACTATCATCTGAAAAATGAGGTCCCCAGAGGGTGAATTAGGTGATGCTACCCTGCACAGCAGGGTAGCATCACTAAATTTACCTTCTGTGAACCATTCTGCAAATGACAGACTGCTTATTTTCAGGCTTGAATATCAATAACATTAAATACATTTATAAATATTTATAAATCTATCACATTATTGATGTAGAATTATTTTTAAAGTAGAACACACCAGTTGGTCTAAGGGGAATTGGTCTTTTGTGAATTGGCCTCGTGGGAGTTGGTCTACCGGCACATAGAACACATTGGAACTGGGTGGACGAATTGGTTAAAAACATCAGTGGTATTCAATCAATTTCTGAATTACATTCCCAATGTTTGATTCCTGCTCCAACCAGACGACTCAGGCTGAAATATATAGAATGTAGTAGGAGAATGAATATATAGATAATAGTTCATCGCTCGGATTCGAGTACGATTTTTATCCTCGAGTGGGGCACGCGGAGTATTATTTCGTGAGGCATTAGCCGAGTGAAATAATCCGCGCGGTCCACGGGAAGATAAAATCGTTCTCGAATCCGAGCAGTGAACGTTTGTATTTATTTTATTTTCTCCTTATTTGTTTTCTCAAAACAACCCTTTATAATTGATTCAACTCAACTGGTTTGTAAACAATAAAAAAATAGTCCGTCATCGCTGAGAGTAGAATACGATGCTGAGAGTGGAATACCATTGTCGGCGAGTGGGGGTGGGAATACGATTTGGAATACCATTTTCGGCGAGTGGGAGTGGGAATACGATTTGCTTTGGGGGAAGAAAACGAAAGGAAATAAATTTTTAAAAAAACTATTCCCGAGATATTGCACTGCCGAACGCGGAAGGAAAACGAACACAGTGGTGTTGATAAAGAGAGAGGGCCCGTAACTATAATAAGGACTTTGTTGGACCCCCCCCCCCCCTCTCCCTCCCAACAAGATTTTTTGGGGGGAGGAGAAATTTATAGTTTTGCCGGATATCTTTTCTGTTCAACAACAACCAATTCATCCTAGCCCGTGACGATTTCTGGATATTGAGGTGCTGGGAGAGGGTTGACCCATATTTGACCGACTGTAACAAGACGTCTTCCCTCTGTTTAAAAAGTGATCTTCTACACGCGACCTATTCAGACAAGGTGTCTACAATCACCAAATTTGTAAAACCAATGGCGGAGTTCCTTGTTCTTTAACACGACAATGCCGATTCTCAAGGATAATTTTTGAGAGTTCATTCGACTCAAACATTACTAGTGTAGAAACTACCTTTAACAGTTGTATCTCGATATGAAAGTTTTTGAACAAGCCAATCTGCCACGCTATTTTAGTAGTGTCGGGTATGATGGGCAGCTGAACATGTGGTTAACTAGGACCATGTGCTCTAACTTCAGATCTGTGTCCAACTGTTCCATTGAAAAATCTTGTCATGGAATGGTCAAACTCCATGCGTGGGCAGTTTTGCCTACGGGCACTTTTGTCAAACAATAATCAGCACGTTTCAGCAAATATTCAATGAAAGAAGCACCGGGTGGAATTTAGACCTTTCCGCGACGACCGTTATGTATATGATAATTATTGTGCGGTTTGGTATTAACTTTGCCAAAAATAGTGTCCTTGAGGAAGAATAGTCCACCCGCCTCCGGCGGGTGGACTATTCTTCCTCGAGGACAACTATTTTAGCACAGCCAACAGCATGCCGAGCAGTAGTTATTATTATTAAGCAACTGCAACTTATTCAGAACTGTGCAGCAAGAATTATTACCAAACAACGGAAGTCACGCCGTATTACACTAATCCTCTCTTATCTACGCTGGCTGGGGCGCGGTGACGTTGCGGTAACCGGTTCTCGAAAGATCACCGAAGTTAAGCAACGTCGAACGCGGTTAGTCATTGGATGGACTGCCCGACCATCTGAGCGATCGATTCGGACTCCCGAGTTGTGTCCTTGGGCAAGACACTTCATTCCGATTGTCCATATGGGAGCACGATGACTCCGTGTACTAAGACGTAATGCACGTCGGTGGTGCGCATGTCTTCAACCAATCTAACGCTGCCTGTGCTGCAGTGCGGAGTTACGATGTTGGGAAGCTGGCAGATGCTCGTCGTTGCTCGGTGGTTCTCTCCGGGTACTCCGGCTTCCTCCACCCGTAAAACTGTCACCGACACGATATGGCCTTGGCTGTTAAAGTGTCGTTAAACCCTGATAAATAAATAAATCTACACTAGATGCCAGTTTAAGAAAGGATAGAGTATAATACGCTCCTTCTGACATCCAAAGAACTGAACGGCCTGACTCCTGATTATCTGAGCAGTCTGATAAAAAGGTATGTGCCATCTCGATTCCTCCGTTCAACAACTTCGAACTCCCTCCTATACAAACCAGGCGGCCTCGTAACGGCAGGCGACCGTGCGTTTTCCGTGGCGAGTCCCTTTCTTTGGATAGGCTGCCCGCCCACTTTAAGGCACCAGAGACGCTGGAAAGCTTCAAAAAGATTCTGAAAACCCACCTTTTCACCCGAGTTTTCAGTGTGCGTTATAGTAGTGTATTCTTCCAGTGTCCCATATAACATATTTGCTACACACTAATAGAGCATTGTGAAGCCCGGGAGAACATAATTTTTGCGGATTCATGGCTCTAAACTGTATTTATTTATTTATTTATTTATTTATTTATTTATTTATTTATTTATTTATTTATATTTACCTATCAGCCTTTCATTTTTAAGTACACTGCCTATTGTGAATAACCTTGCTCAGGACAAGCATTTTCATTCTCGAACACAGAAATCACAAAACAGAGAAATACTCTTGAAAGAGCGTTCTAGAATATTTCTCAGCTATTTTAACCCTTTACCCAACGCAGACGATATCAAAATTTATTATTTTAAAGATCATTTTTTTAAATTTTTCAAAAAATTTCAACAAAACCATATCATGTGACCCCTCGTTGGAACGAGCTCGTTCCAACGAGGGGTCACATGATATGGTTTTGTTAAAACTTTTTGAAAAATAATATATTTTCAACTGCTGAATTTGCATATTACGCGGGCGGATGCAGCCAATTCGTTGAGTAAAGGGTTAACCCTTTACCCAAAGAATCGGCCACATCCGCCAGAGCAATATGCAAAATCAGCAGCTGAAAAAAAATTTTTCGAAACATTTCAACAAAACCATATCATGTGACCCCCGTTTGCAACGAGTTCGTACCTTTCAAGGGAGGTGGTGGAAAGTTAAGTGCTTTTGAAGGATAGAAACACATTCAAGCACAAGAAGTATCCAAAATTCAAGGACCTTCCATTTGCGTCGGAGCCCTGGCATCAAGAGGGCGATATAAAAGAAATTTTGTCAACATTAACTGTACTTTGAACGGCCTGTTAGGGGAGTTATTATTAGTTACACAGCTTGTTAGTGGCCTAATATGGAGTATATTATACGTTACAGGATGTTTAGTGGTCGGATATGGTGTCATGTGAGGCGAAGTGAGATCAATACGGTTCGGCTCGGTGTGAGAAAGTTTTTTTTACTGGAATAAAGTCCCAATATTCGTGACTATCGAGGCTTTGAGAGAGCCAAAACAAAACGGAAAAGAAAATTTGTGGGTTGTGGATTTAGGGTTTCAAAAAGGGATATCATGGCGATTCGCCATGACACCTGTTTTTGATACCCTAGTTCCACAATTTGATAAAAATGATATAACTTTCGTAACGAGATAGACTAGATATGTGTCGACCAGTTATTGGGTAGAAAGCTTCTGGTATGGACTAAAATAGAACTCTCGCAATGTATTTTACGCTCCCTCTGCCACAGCGATTATATATGCACATTGGGTTATTCCAATTATGCGCGTGTACCACCCCTGGTAACGTGTAATACCGCACAAGTGATATACATAATTTAATGCACTATTCTGCCGAAATTTCGTGAACTTCAAGATGAACTTTGGTGTAACAGTTGGATGGCGTTCACGAAAAATGAACATCGCGATCGACTCTTGAGTTTGTTGCTGTGATTATAAATCAACTGTGAGTCGGTCGGGCAGAGTCAAGCCATGTCCAGCACCAAGCAGCCAATGCGGTCATCTGTTGAGGGGTGGGGTGGACGATGAACGAGTTTATATTGCATATTGTCATTAATTATTCGTATCCAGTCTGGCGTGAGTGCATGTGCGTCTTTGTAGCTGTTCTGGAATCGATTTTGTCGGAGTGTGCACGTGTGTAGTGTGATTTTGCAGTGTAATTACAGGCCTGGCATTTTCACGAGAGTGATTTATTCGATCGCCTACTGCTCGCCTTTCAAAAAAATTAAGGAGGGCGAAAACTAGCTCTCCTGGCCTTAGAAAATAATGAATATCATAATAGCCTATTCCCAAAGCCCACATCCTTTCAGATCTCTGAAATGTTAGTGGTCGTTGTAAGACGACTACACTGACCCTCCCACACCTCCGGGCCTTGGTGCACCTCGCTATAATTTTCGATATTATTTTCTCGAGGATACTCAGTTAAATTATCACCCAGTGTTCGAAGGGTTAAGGCGCGGTATTATATGTGAGAATTCAAATCAGTGGTGGCGCCAGGGGGGAGGGGGGCGGTCGGGCGGGGCTACAGCGGGAGAGGTCCAGTAAACCCACCCCCACCCCCACCCCCGTCGGAGATTATTAGTCAGTCCGTCGGAGAGTCTCGTAAACCCGACTTCACGAGAAATTTCCGACAATCAAATGTTGATATCTCGTCTTGTCAGTCTCAAACCCGTGCAGCACTGGAACTTTGATAGAGAATAGTGATTCTCACGAAATTCCTTAATGTCGTTCGTCAAACTGGCTTAAAAGATGAAATATATCCCGACCTTATTATAATATGTTTACTTTAACCCTTTACCTAAGGTAACGGCCAAAAAAGGCCAGCGCCATTCTCAAAATTCGCCAATTAATTTTCATTATTTTTTTCATTTTTTGTCTCAAAAAACTTAGGTTATGACCGCTCGTTGGAACGAGCTCGTCGAGCTCGTTCCAACGAGGGGTCATAACCTATGTTTTTAAGACAAAAAATGAAAAACATTAGTTATTCAAGAATTATTTTTGCAAATGTCGTCTGCTTTTCAGGTTAGGTAAAGGGTTAAATAATCAACAAACATACTCAATTTGCGTCTATTTTGGTTCTCCAATTTACCAATTTTCACTCATTTTCCTTCGTTTGGGAGGTCAAATGTTATAGCCCCCCCCCCCCCCCCCCCACCCTGTCGGAGAGGTCAACCCCCCCCCCCCCTGTCGAGAAATCCCTGGCGCCACCCCTGATTCAAATTACGAATGTACTTTATTGACAATTTCGTGATCGCCTCGAGTTTGCTACTAGTTGATCCGGACCTCATCCATCTTTTGAAGAATTCTCATTAATTTTTTATGCAGGTTTTTTGTTTGAAATGCACAAAAAAATCGCCTTGTTCTATATATTGACACAAAGTTTTTTAAACAATGCAAAATTAAGTCACGCGATTGGGCCAACCTTCTAATTGAACTAACCCTTTTCTGTGGGATTTTGAAACTTTCAATGTCCATGATTTTCAGAAATAACATTTAACCCGTTACCTACAATAGTATTTTTAAAAAATAAATTAAATTTCACATTTGTTTCACATTTCACAATTTTTCAATAAAACCTTACAAATAGGGATATCATTAGAACCAGCTCGACGAGTTGGCTCTAATGATATCCATATTTGTGTGGTTCTGTTGAGAAACCTTCGAGATATTTTAGGCTGTGGTATAGGTTTATTCTAGTTAATTTTCTGGCCGCTTTTGGACGCTATGTTAGGTAAGGGGTTAAACCTTTACTCGACGACCCCCCCCCCCCCCCCTCCTGTGAATCAGCTCAATGGAACGTCACGCTGAAAGACCGACCTTTCAAAAATGTGCTTGAAGTCGGTCAAGTACTTAAACACTTGTAAGAGACACCCTCTCCAATGACTAGAGGTGGGGAAAAAACTAGGGCCAAACTTTGGAGCCAGCCCAGATTTGTTTGTTTGTTTACTGGGGTTTAATGACACTTTCCACAGCCAAAGTCGTATCGCGTCGGACAGTTTTACGGTGGAGTAAGCCGAGATAACCAACTTCTACATCAACAGCAGCAAAGTTAGCAGCGTTTGAAGGTAGTCCTTCATACACGTGCAGGTGCTCCTTAGTACACAGCGTCGTTGACTCACTGTGCCCCCACGAGGGTAGTCTGTATTAACCCTTTACCTAACGTAAGAGCCCAAACCGGCCAGCGCTATTCTCAAAAATCGCCTATTAATTTTCATTATTTTTTTCATTTTATGTCTCAAAAACATAGGTTATGACCCCTCGTTGGAACGAGCTTGTCGAGCTCGTTCCAACGAGGGGTCATAACCTATGTTTTTGAGACAAAAAATGAAAAAAAATAGTTATTCAAGAATTATTTTTGCAGGTGTCGTCTGCTTTTCAGGTTAGGTAAAGGGTTAAGCCTCTTGCCCATGGATTTAACTGGTAGAGTGCTAAATAATTTTTAGCTTAACTTGACAAAGTCAAGATAAGATATTGCCACCACGCGTGCGGAAGTCTGTTAACCTGTGAGTTTGTGAGTCTGTTCACATTTTCCTTTAGCACAGGCTATACCCCGTAGTCCTTGTCCGATCATCACGAACTTGATGAGAACGTCCCCTTTTGGTCATGATCGGCCAACCGTGATGACAACTCGAGCCCAAAACCCGAAAACTCTTAGCACGGTCTACAGGTCGTATTGATGACGGAATTTCATTGTAACTTGGTAGGATGACTCTGTATAATGTCTAGATGAAAATGTCCCCTTTTGGTCATGATCTGTCAACCGTGACGACTGCCCAAGCCCAAAACCCCAAAACTTTTAGCACAGTCTACAGGTCGTATTTAATATGGACGGATTTCATTGTAACTTGGTAGTAAGAATCCGTATGATGTCTAGATGAGAACTCCCCCATTTGGTCGCAATCTGTCTACCGTGACAGCTGCGCGAGCGACAAACCCGAAAACCTTTAGCATAGTTTGCAGGTCGTATTTATAGAGGGATTTCATTTTAACTTAGTAGGATGAATCCATATAATGTCTGGATCAGAATGTCGCCTTTTGGTCGCGATCCCTATACTGTGACGGCTACAGCGACCCGAAGCCTAAAAACCTTTAGCACAGTCTACAGGTCGTTTATGAACGAATTTGATTGTAACTTGGTAGAAGGACTCCAAATAATGTCTTGATGAGAAGGCCCCTTTTGGTTCAGATCGTTCAACCGTGACGGATACCCGAGTCCAAAACCCAAAAACCTTTAGTACAGACTACAGGTCGTTTTTATGAAGGGATTTCATTGTAACTTATAGGGAGCACTGGCAAAGCGAGACCGGTTCTCGTTAGATCACCTAAGTTAAGCAACAAGCAACGTTGAGCCCGATTAATCCTTGGATGGGTGACCATTCGGCGATTGATTCGGGTTCTTCCCGAAGTAGTGGCTAGCGTGCGATCGGCGAAGTTTGAGGTAGTGATTCTGCGACGTTGTATCACAATCATGCCAGCTGTGCACGTTGGGAATGTTCACCAGTACTACGCAATCCCCACCGTACCTGGGTGTAAAATAGGGACCTGTTGAGGTGCTTGCCTTGTGTGTCCGTCTGTGGAGCACCGGCAATATGCTCCGTTGAAATGAGCTGAGAATGTTATAGAATGAACAAAGGGTGTGTACGCCTATGATACGGGGTAATGATGTAAGTCACAGAGCACGGCGGTGGATTCTAGACGTTAACATTGCATTATTATTAACCTGGTAGGATGACTCAGTATAATGTCTAGATGAGAAGGTCCCCTTTTGGTTGCAATCGGTCAATCGTGATGGCTACAAGGCCCGAAGCCCGAAAACCTTTAGCACAACCTACAGGCCGTATTTATGCAGGGATGACTCCTATCAACACAGGCAAGTTAAGTTACAGTGTCATTGGCACTTTCATTGGTCATCAAAATTTGTTCACATGTACACTTTGCCTTGTAACAATTAATGGGAGAGTGCCCACGGGCACTCTCCCATAACTTATAGCAAGATAAATCCTTGCAGACGAAATAGTATCACTTGAATGATAATAAGAAGCACATCCTAGGGCTGCACGATATTCAAAACTGAATACCGGAATCGGTATTCCAAAAAATACCACGGTATACTGGTATATCGAAAACTGTTCAGATATATGAACACAAGTACCACAATCGAGACTCGAGGCATCACAGTCGGAACAAATAAGCATGCCTTGATGACGCGATTCGAAAAACCTTTACCCGACGCAGACGATATCAAAATTTATTATTTTCAAAATTAGTTTATCAGATTTTCTCCAAAGATTTCAACAAAACTATATCATGTGACCCCTCATTGGAACGAGCTCGTTCCAATGAGGGGTTACATGACATAGTTTTGTTGAAATTTTTTTAATTTATTTTTTCAACTGCTCAATTTGTATATTACGAGGGCACAAGCAGACGATTCCTTGGATAAAGGGATAATATTATTCATTCGGGGCTACCGTTTAAAACTCAAGACAATTTGAAAATTGAATTGTGGGTAAATAAATAATGACGATAAACCGATGTTTTTGAAATTACACCGGTATTCAATCGATATTGGTTTGAATACCGGTATATATCGGTTTATCGATATACCGTGCAGCCCCAGCACATCCACAGGAAATGAAGTATTTAAGATGTGGTATGTACACTCCCGAATTAGGCCTAATATGGGCTTTCAGCACTCACTGGCACGATTTACGATGGTGTGGTGGTGGGGGGGGGGGGGGTGGTATGGTGGAGGTGTAACCAATTCCTTCTCCCGTTGTAGGACTCGAGTGAGATTCAAGCCCCTCCACTGTTACCTTTAGAGAAATTGTCTCCGATGTTAGTGACTTTTCTAGCGATCACCATACTTTGCCCAAAACTTCATTATTGTTCCTGTTGCTGTCAGTATCAACTAGTGGTTCTCCATAAAATCCAATTTTCTTGGGGATTTACACTAAAAATTGCTGTGGGCAGTAAAAGTGACAAATTTCTTGCAATTTTTTAAAAATGATATTGACGGGGTAATGATCTTTTCATTGCATGATTGATCACCAGCAAAGGTTATGAATGTGTTTGTCATCAGAAGACTGAATGATAAAATCCAATCGATGCATCTTCAACGAGAGAATGCATTAATAATAACAGGACTCTGATGTCAGCTGACGTTTTTCTGTCGAGTTGACGAGAATGGGTGGCTTAGTAAACGCGATGCTATTGGTTTTATCAGATGATCTTCTCTGGTAAACGCTCATCTCTGACTTATTAATATCGTCTTGAAAATCAACTTTCCATAAGGTTTTCCCTTTTGCAATTATCAGACGAGCGAAGAAGTTCCAATTGAGGAGCAAGTAATTGTTGAGAAAACCCCTGTGACATCGGTAGACAATTAAGTCAAGTTTCCTTTTGTTACTTTTAATAATCGAAAACAACAGACAGCTCTGAGAGCTGTCTGTTGTTTACGTTTATTAAACATTATGAAAGGAAACTTGACTTTTTGGAAAGCTAATTAGAAGCAAGTACTTTACAGATAATCCGTAATTAAGAATATATATCGGTATTACACGGGAGCGCGGTGGCTCAGTGCTAGACTGTTGGACTTCTATGCAAGAGGTCTCTAGTTCGACCCCCGTCCGGGACGACCCGCGTTGTGTCCGCGGGCAAGGAATTTTATCCGGGGTGCCTACATGGGGCACGATGACGCCATGTACTGAGGCACACTGCACGTCGATGGTGTCTTCAACCGCTGTAACCCTGCTTGAGCGGAGCTTGAATGTTGAGGAGCTGACAGTTGCTCATCGATGCTCGGTGGTTCTCTCCGGATACTCCAGCTCCATCCACCCGTAAAACTGTCACGGTCACGATTAGCCATTGTGCATAAGTATGTGACCTTAAACATCAATAAATATATAAATATATCGACATCACACCCACCACCACTAAGACATATCCACGCTGGTTCTTTGTTTATGGGATGTGCAAGCTTTTATGCTCCCCAAACAAAAAAAAAACCACATTAATAAATCTTACCTCCTGGACTTTTATGTTAATGAAAAGGGTATTGTCTGTATTATATAACGTTATTGATATAATGAATGGAAAAAAAACTATAGCACATGAAAAGAAGGTGAAAGTTCCGTTTGATTATTTTTAGGGGGTTCAACAAAGAATAATAGTCAAAAGTTCAAACTGAGTTAGAAGAAAAAGTTAACCCTTTACCCAAAGAAACGGCCAAAAGCGGCCAGCGCTATCCTAAAAAATCGCCAGTTAATTTTCATTATTTTTTTATTTCTTGTCTCAAAAACATAGGTTATGACCCCTCGTTGGAACGAGCTCGTCGAGCTCGTTCCAATGAGGGGTCATAATCTATGTTTTTGAGACAAAAATGAAAAAAATTAGTTATTCAAGAATTTTTTTTTGCAAGTGTCGTCTGCTTTTCGTGTTAGGTAAACGGTTAAAAAGCCACATTCTGTATACAGTCTATAGGAAAATGCCGAAAGTTTGTGAAATGATACGCACATCTACGATACAAATTCACAAACATTTCGTAATTTCAGTTTTTCTATGAAGGTCCAATACTCTTAAAGTTAAATTTTACCACAGCTTGTGTGGGGGCGTGGTGGCTCAGTAGGTAGAGGTGCAGGCTGCAAGCCGAGAGGTCCTCAGTTCGAATCCCACACCTGCGGCAACCGCGTTGGGTCCTTGGGCAAGACACTTGACCCCCCCTCCCCCCCCCATTGCCCACGTGGGGGCACGGTGGCGCTGTGTACTAAGACGTACTGCACGTCGATGGTGCACTTGTCTTCAACCAATCCTAACCCTGCTTGTGTGGAGTTAGTATGTTGGGGAGCTGACAGTTGCTCGCCGTTGCACGATGGTTCTCTCCGGGTACTCCGGCTTCCTCCATCCGTAAAACTGTCATGGTCATGATTAGCCATTGTGCAGAAATATGTGACCTTAAAAACACCAATAGATATGACAGCTTGTGAAAATTAAGGGGCGTTAATTTTCATGTTAATCCCTTCCAATTAAGAAAACTGTAATCCATGAGTTTGATGTGTTGATCTTCTCTTGTGGACTCTTGTGAAACTTGACTGCAGACTCGGGTATCACACCAAACTACGGTGCTTTCGCTGCAGAAATGGACAGAAAAGGTTTTTCTGATCAAAATTCTCTGACCACTTTTCTGCCCATGACCAATGTTCATGGTTCGTGTGCCACTGGTGCTAACTACAATATTTCATTTGGCACCCAAAATATAGCAGTCGGCACCAAAATTTGGCACAAAAGCGTACTTGTGGTAGGTCTCGATTGCTTTGTTATTTCAGTACATCGTTTTCGATAAAATCGCTGCCTGAAGACATTGACGAAACAGAATTTGCGACTGTTACGTAATATGTAGATAGCTACTGTACAACCGCCTGGGAATGGGTCATACCCGGTGATTCATTCATTGAAAATTTAAGGGCGATTCCATTGTTTTATATGGGAGATTCATTGTTTATTTATTTATTTATTGGTGTTTAAGGTCACATACATATGCACAATGGCTAATCGTGACCGTGACAGATTTACGGGTGGAGGAAGCCGGAGTACCCGGAGAGAACCACCGAGCAACGACGAGCAGCTGCCAGCTCCCCAACATCGCAACTCCGCACTACAGCACAGGCAGGGTTAGAATGGTTGAAGACATGCGCACAATCGACGTGCAGTACACCTTAGTACACGGCGTCATCGTGCCACCATGTGGACAATCGGGATGAAGTACCTTGCCCAAGGACACAACGCGGGAGCGCGAATCAGTTACTGAAATGGTAACCCATCCAGCTACTAACCGCGCTCGACGTGGCTTAACTTCGGTGATCTGACGAGAACAGGTTACTGCGACGCCACCGCGCCCCCTAGATTCACTGTTAACGATCGCGTGTAAATATTACCCAGGTGTGGATTTTGACCTCTCCACGATTACTGTTCTTTGTTTTTTTAACAGTTTTATCTATTCAATCTGATTCATATCAAAACATTTCCTTGGTTACTTAATCTTTTATTTGTATCTTGCTTAATCATTTTATAATCTCTCTGGAATATAAAAAAAAATATTTGTTACTAATTTAGTTATAGTGAATAAACAGTGAGTAAATAGAGAGTAATCGTTTGACTGGACTGGTTACGTGAAATAATTCATGAGAGGTGAGGGACGTTGTACAAACACGAGTTCGCGAATGCGCACGAGTGTTTTGCAACAAGGTCCCTCGCCTCGAATGAATTATTTCACGTAACCAGTCCAGTCAAGCGATTACTCTGTATATTACTTTTCATTATTAACGATAATTATATTATTTAACCCTTTACCTAACAAAACGGCCAGCGCTATTCTCAAAACTCGCCAATTAATTATTAAATTTTTTTTTTTCATTTTTTGTCTCTAAAACATAGGTTATTACCCCTCATTGGAACGAGCTCGTTGAGCTCGTTCCAATGAGGGGGTCATAACCTATGGTTTTGAGACAAAAAATGAAAATAATAGTTATTCAAGAATTTTTTTTGCAAGTGTCGTTTGCTTTTCGTATTAGGTAAAGGGTTAAAAAGCAACAAAAAACCCAATGCAGTCCCCATTACACCCACGGCAAAGCGTCTTCGTTTGCGCGCACGGATACATGACACAATTGTTGATTGCATAATTCACTTGTGAAGTTATCGTTTATAATCAAACCCGAAAATCCCAGTAAATCACACTTTGGAAAGTAATAAACAGTGAGTAAATAATAAAAAAAATATTTTGTAAATGTTAATAAAAGCCTTTTATTATATGCTAGCCTGTGAATTATCGCATATTATCTAACGAATATTTCTGGATATCCGTGGACTCGATGGATGTCGAGAAATATCCTTCAGTAACTTCCTAAAAGACGTCACGCATCACGTCGCCTTGAAGGAACGATCAGCTGATCTTTGTTATTGTTTTGAAACGTGCGTATTTTGGGGTCGAATTGGGCTGAATATTGTGCAATAAAATGTCTCGTAGCATATAATAAAATGGAAAATCTACTCTATTTTAGTTAGTATCGGGAATTATCTCATGAGTGTGGACCTGGACGTTTTATGTTTCACGAGCGCTTGTGTGAATTTTTTCAGTAGCTTCCCCAATGCCATTACGCTTCGCCGCATGACGTCGCCTTGAACGTCGCCTTGAAGGAACGATCAGCAGCTTTTCGTTATTGTCTTGAAACTGTTTGCAGTTGGGCTGTATATTGCGCAGAAAAATGTCACGTAGCATATAATAAATAGAGAGTAATCGCTTGACCGGACTGGTTACGTGAAATAATTCATGAGAGGTGAGGGGCGTTGTTTTACAATTTTGTCCCTCGCCTCCAATGAATTATTTCACGTAACCAGTCCAGTCAAGCGATTACTCTGTTCATTTCTCCATTATTAACGATAATTATATTATTTAACCCTTTACCTAACGTAACGACCAAAACCGGTCAGCGCTATTCTCAAAAATAGTCAATTAATTTTCATTATTTTTTCATTTTTTGACTCTGAAACATAGGTTATGACCCTCATTGGAACGAGCTCGTTCCAACGAGGGGTCATAACCTATGTGTTTGAGACAAAAAATGAAAATAGTAGTTATTCAAGTAGTTTTTTGCAAGTGTCGTCTGCTTTTCATGTTAGGTAAAGGGTTAAAAAACAAAAAACAAAGTCCCCGTTACATCCACGGCAAAGCGTCTTCGTTTGCGCGCACGGATACATGACACAATTGTTGATTGCACAATTCACCTGTGAAGTTATCGTTTATAATCAAACCCGGAAATCCCAGTAAATCACACTTTGGAAAGTAATAAAAACAAAATCTACGCTATTTTAGTGAATGTGGACCTGAAAGTATTATTTTTTCACTCGCGCAAGCGCTCGTGAAAACTTTCAGACCTACACTCATGAGATAATTCCCGATATTCACTAAAACAGCGTAGATCTCCTTCATTTACTTGTTTTCTATATTTTTATCATTTTTTGCTCAACTTGACAAAATCAAACTGAGCTATTGCCATCACTTCTCGTCCTTCGTCGTGCATACATCCACAATTTCCTTTGGCGCACCACTTTGAAACTTTGTATGCTTGTTTGGGGTGACCTCCAAATGGAAACTATCGATATTCTTACATTTCCATCACAAAATGTTGCCGCAGGCAACGGCCTTTGAACTAAGTTTAGTCAGACCTCAACACTTCCCTTTGGCACACCCAACAGGGCACATTTATAATCGGATTTCTTTGAAACCTGGTATGCTTATTTGGGGTGACCTCCAGATGGAAGCTATTGATTTTCTTCCATTTTCGGCAAGAAATGTTGCCGCTGGCAACGACTATTGAACTTAGTTTAGTCAGGTATCAGTATATTCCTTTGGAATACACTCTACAGGACACATTTATGATCAGATCGATTTGAAACCTGGTACGCATGTTTGGGGTTACCTCTAGATGGGAGCTATCGTTTATCTTCCATTTCCGTCTTAAAATGTTTCCGCTGGCAACGACCTTTTATGAACTTAGTGCACTTTTAAATCAAAATTTTCCTTCGGCACACCCTGCAGAGCACATTTATAACAGGATCAATTTGAAACTTGGTATGCTTGTTTGTGGTGACCTCTGGATGGGAGCTATCGATTTTCTTCCTTTTCCTTAAAAAAAATGCTGCTGCTGACAACGACCTTTGATGAACTTAGTGCACTTATGCATCAATATTTCCCTTTGGCACACCCTGCAGGGCACATTTATAATCGGATCAATTTGAAACTTGGTATGCTTGTTTGGGGTAACCTCTAGACGGGAGCTGTTGATTTTCTTCCATTTCTGGCAAAAAATGTTGCCGCTGGCAACGACGTTTGAACTCAGTTTTGTCAGGTATCAGTATATTCCTCTGGCGTGCCCTCAGGGCACATTTATGATAGGATCGCTTGAAACATGGTATGCATGTTCTGGGTGGTCTCTAGATGTTAGCTGTTGATTTCTTTTCATTTCCATAAAAACTTATTGTTGATAGCACTAGCCTTTGGACTTAGTACATTTTTGTAACAACGTATCCCTTTTGCACTTTCTACAGGGTATAGTTATGGATTTCCATAAAAAAGGATAAAAAAGACCATTGCCATCAGCAATGACCGCCAAACTTAGTGCATTTGTGCATTAACATCTTCCTTTGGCATGCCTCAGAGGGCGCATTCATTATCGGGTTGTTTTGAAACTTTGTATGCTTATTCAGGGTGGCAGAGATAGGAGCTATCGATTTTCTTTTTATTTCTATCAAAAACTGTGGCTGTGAGCGACAATCTTTGAATCTATTGCATTTGTGCATTTACATTCTCTTTTGGCATGACCAACAGGGCACATTTATCGTGGGGGTGTTTTCGGACTTGGCGTGCTCATTAGGCGAAACCTTTACATGTGGATTCATTTCTGTGAAAAAAAGTTGCCATTTACAGTGACCTCCGAACTTACTGCATGTCTGTATCAACATTTTTCCTTTAGCCAGCCTTACAGTTTATATTTAAAATGCCTGAATTGCTCTGATGTTATACACACATAATGCTGTTATGTTGAAGGTTCACCAAATAACATTGGAACCAATGATCATCAAAATTACCATTTCAAGTTTGTCAAGTTGAGCTTCAGTGTCATTGACACTTTCATTTAAGTTTTTTCCAACTAAAATACTTAAAAGAAGCAGGTAACATTAAATTATATTATTGTACTTTGAGTGAAGCAAGACGCCATCTGCAATGCTCCAGCATTGCAGATGGCGCCCTGTTGCACTCAAGGAACGATACATGGTTCAGTTGTTCTCATTTACGACCAGATTACATTTGGCTCGAAAATCTTTCATTTGGCACCCAAAAAATGCATTTGGCACCGAATAAAATTTGAACTTGGTACCCAAAAATTTCGGACCAGAGTGAACACTGCCCATAACACTGTTGAATCGCACCTAACGAAAGAGAAGCGCGACAACACTCCAACTCACTCACTATTTTTCTTTGCTTTTCTTGATCAGGATAATATTATATTTATGAAACATCGATCCACTAGTATGAATGGATATCGCAATTTGAAAGAGAACGAGATCGTTTTCATGACCACACTACCGAGTTCTGTAATTTTTTCGCACCTTTTATCCAGCCAGACGAATCCCAGAGAGACGATTCCAGATAGACGTTTATCTGATAGACGTGTCACAGATGGGTGCTTCCCAGATGAACGTGTTTGTCAAGAAAATATGGGTAGAAATTTGATGTCCACGCTACCCGCTAGACATAGCAACTATAAAGTGAAGACGATATTCGGGATTTATACATGAGATACTTCACCTTTCAATAGATTTAGAAGACTAAAAAATCAAAGTTACACGTGTATTTCCTCAATTTACTGTATAACACATCTCTTTCACCAAATATAAAAATTGCATAATGTTCCAATAAGACTAAAATCCTCTCCCTCTGATTGGACAAAAGTTCGCTAAGTTTTTTCTATGTTTACTGCTCCATTACCACATGAACCGACTGACGTCACCACGTAAAATATTTGAAATGAGTTTGCCCATTCCGCAATTATTCAGGCAACTGAGTGACTTGCAAACCGCTGCATTTTTTTTTAGATTTTTCACACGTGCAGCAGACTATGTTCCAAATTAAGTTTTGTTTAACCCTTTACCTTACATGAAAAGCAGACGACACTTGGCAAAAAAAAACATTTTTTGTCTCAAAAACATAGGTTATGACCCCTCGTCGAGTTCGTTCCAACGAGGGGTCATAACCTATGTTTTTGAATTAAAAAATGAAAAAATAATGAAAATTAATTGGCGATTTTTAAGAATAGCGCTGGCCAGTTTTGGCCGTGATGTTGGGTAAAGGGTTACATTACAAATCAGTTTATGATTTGATCTAATATGGAGTGACTTCGGCCTTTACCTGTTTTATTGATTATTTGTCCACTGAAGTTGTGGGCTACACGAGAGGCTTATTTTTACTAAACGTGTTATCGTTAAAAGGTGCCCAGTCTATATCACAATGTGTGATTTTGGCTTTGGGAATGATCTTATTGGACATATGCGTTATTGTGATGAATTGACGGTAACATGGTCTGAGGTTTGCGGCTCGGGGCTTACGTTAAACATCGACGCTCCGCCGCAAACCTCAATCTATGTTACAGTCAATTCATCACAATAACTTTTAATATTGTTTTTATAATGTGATGTTGTAATAATGATGTGAAGAGAAAAATGAAAAATGATATTAGGATTATTGTTTACTTATCAATTTTATTTCTACCATCGAAGCGACAATCTGCGACCCGTCCATATTGATAAAGTTTCATTCAAATCCCGCGCACCTAGCATTTCCATTTCCATTTGCAAACCTGGTGTCTATCTGGGAAGCGTCTATCTGGGAAGTGCCCATCTGTAATTTGTCTACCTACGACGCACTTATCTGGGAAACGTATGTCCGTGGCACGTATATCTCGAAAAGATCTAACACGGTGGCGTAACGCCCATACAACGAGGTTAGGGCGTCTCCTAAGGGCCCACAAACAAACCAATGCCAACATGACCCCTTCTCGGTTAAAGTGCTGACCAACTAACGAACGAATGGTTACAGAAACGAACGAAAGGACGAAGGAAAATCACCATCAGGAAACTTCCAATTAATGAAGTACTCGGCGCTTTATTAATAAAATTTTTGACTTTAACTCCTGTAATTAGTGTTTGGAGTCTAATATTATTGCGTCCGCGGAAATATTTCCCATCCGTGGAAAGTGACCAGTCCACGACAGCCATACTGTAACCACTAACCATCACTAGAACATCTAAAGTTAGTCAGGGTCGGGTGCATATTATACTGAATAGAATGTTTGTACCCAGTCAGTGTGCTAGAATATAACAATATAATGTACTGAATAATTACAGAATGTGGCCTAATGACACCCAATATTACAGTTACGCCACTGATATAGCAGTGACAGGTCTATCTGGGAAACGTTTCGTCTGTCTGGGAAACGTCCATTTGAAACAGTCTTTATCAGTGACGAGTTTTTTGGAAATAGCAAAATAACCTAAAACTGACAGTTAGCTTTTCTGATGCTGTAGGCCAATATGTTACATCGCGTAATCCTTAAAGGTTGTAAATCAAAACATAAGAAGAAATAGTCTCGCTTCGCTCATTTATTGTGAAGGGGGTACCCGGGGAGAGCCATCAAGCAACGGCAAGTAACTGTCGGTCTCTCTTACTTACTAACCCAGCACGGACAAAGGACATCATCCGTTGAAGGCACATCCCTGACTTATATCGTGATAAAAATCCGCCTTCGATAAAGTTAATTTAGGGGTGTTGCGCTAACCGGTTCTCGTCTGATCACCGAAGTTGTGCAACGTCGAGCCCGGTTAATCATTGGGTGGGTGACCATCTGAGCTATCAGTTCGGACTCTCGCGTTGTGTCCTTGGGCAAGGCACTTAACACAGATTGTCCACATGGGGGCACGATAACCCCGTGTACTAAGGCGTACTGCACGTCGATGGTACGCATGTCTTCAACCAATCTAACCCTGCCTGTGCTGCAGTGCGGAGTTACGATGTTGGGAAGCTGGCAGCTGCTCGTCGTTGTCCAGTGGTTCTCTCGTGGTACTCTGGCTTCCTCCACCCGTAAAACTGCCACGGTCATCATTAGCCATTGTGCCTAAGTATATGACCTTAAACACCAATAAATAAATAAATAAATAAATAATTCGATAAAGTTATCTCCCTTGAAAGTATTAGATGAGCGAGGAAGATCAGATTAAGGAGCAAGTAAGTGTTGAGGAAACACTCATGACATCAATAGAAAATAAAACCAAGTTTCCTTTTGTTACTTTTAATAAGCGAAAACAACAAGCAGCTCTCGGAGCTGCTTGTTGTTTTCGTTTATTAAAATTAACAAAAGGAAACTTAGCATTTTATGGCAAGCCAATTATAAGCAGCTGTTTCACGGATAATCCGTCATTAAGAATATTCACCAGTATCACACATACCAAAATGAAGCATCCATTTTGACTTTTTGCTTAGCGAATGTGTAATCTGCAGGTTTTTTATTCTTCGTAGGAAACAAATTCAGCAAACATAACCTCCTAGACTTGTATAATAATGAAAAAGACAGTGTCTGTGTTATATGCCGCGATGCGTACACTGCTGCTATAATGGACAGAAAAAGGTTTCAGAACATCAAAAGATGGTACAAACGCCGTTTTCCTGTTTTTAAATGGGTTTCAACAGAGAATAATGGTTCAAAGTTCAAACTGATTGTGAAAAAAAATGTAGCAAGACAGCTTCTGTGTGTTTATTCTGCTCTACAGGAAAAGGCCTCAAGTTTGTAAAATTATGCGCGTTGATGATACAACTTCGCTAACATTTCGAAATTTAAAATTTGATATGAAATTGCCACAGTCTTAGTGTTAAATTAGCTGACAGCTTTAGGGAATTAATGTGGGGGTGACTTTTCTGTAAAACTCTTTCAATAACGAAAACGGCCAGCCACGACTGTACCGTTGTCGTGTCCTATTCACCAGAACGCATCGCCATCATGGTCCCACAAAGGTAATCTGGCCATTATCGGGGTGTAGTGTATTACCAAAACACACAATGCAAATGACGCGGGTCAGAATTAAACCTTCGACCTTTCGAGCTGAAGTGCATTACCCGAACCAACAAGTCACCCCGCTCCCCGAAAATCACTTGGTCGGCACTAAAAGTGTGAATCACGGAGAGAATGTGGGAATATTAGAAAAGCGGATTCCATTGTGCCTGAATTTCCGGTACAGAAGTGCTGAAGTAAACACAAAAATATTTCAAACTTCATTCCTGCAAAACAACTGTTATTAGGATTAAGTCCGAGTAAGAACATTGACCAACTGATGACTTTTTGTACACTGTGAACTTTCACCGCGTTTAAAGTGAAATCGGTAATTTATGAGGCTTGGTCCCAATTAAATCAGATCAGTGAGCAGACGACAGATGTTTCCTTTCTATTTGGGTAGGTCTTTACTTTGCAAATACACGTTACATCAACTACATTCTTTTACCATACCTAAGTAGGTCGTGTTTGTATATACCTGTGAGTTTCCCCATTATCTTCTGTAACTCAATTTGACAAAGAAAACACCTGTTTCCTGCCACAAATATGATTTTATATTGCGATTACCGTCTTAAATTGACAGTCCCGACACGCGCTCTGCTCGTGGGGTAATAACTTAACATTAAAAGCAAATACTTCAACTTGTTACGTTTGAGAGTTTACACTACTTCGGTACAGCGAGATTCCGTAACGACTCAAAAAAACGAGTGTTGTAAAACCGCCGCAATTGTCTTCGTATGACCTTTTGCCATTTTCGCAGTAGAAAATTTATGTTTCTTCTTGTCGCCTCTTTTGAAGTTATATATAATTTAATGTTTAAATATTCTTAAACTACGTGCATTGTCTCGGTACTTTTGAACAACACTCTAAAATTCAATGTACAATCCCCCTTTTTATATTAACCCTGTCTCTGCCACCGTAATCGATTCGAACTGTCTTTGTCTGTCTGTCTGTCTGTCTGTCTGTCTGTCTGTCTGTCTGTCTGTCTCTCTCTCTCTCTCTCTCTCTCTCTCTCTCTCTCTCTCTCTCTCTCCCAGTTCAACAAGAGTTCATAGGTCATACCTCTTCTTTTGTTGTTTACAGGTGGAAGAATTTGTTTGGAATTAGAATTCTCTCTCTCTCTCTCTCTCTCTCTCTCTCTCTCTCTCGAGAGAGAGAGAGAGAGAGAGAGAGAGAGAGAGAGAGAGAGAGAGAGAGAGGGCGAGGCAGGCGCAAATGTGCTATAGAGTAGTGACTGGAACAGGCATCCTTTGGACGACTGGAATCTCATCGAGTAAATGGGCTATCGAGCAATTACTCGAACGAGTGACAACATACACGACACTTCGAATCATCTCGGTTTTTGAGATGCCTACGACGTGGCTCATATACAGTTCCTAGCACCTATATGGCTGCTAGTTCCAATACAACACCCAACTCCCGTATAACTTCTCTGTAACTCCAAGTAGTCCTACAATTGGCTTCTTCCACAACTTCAGCTATCTGTCCTATGATTGGCCTCAGGTGTAAGGAAGACCATTGGGGCCAACATGTGTAGTGGGAGCATTGCGAATTTTCGCATTCAACTTTGCGAATATTCGCATTCAATTGCGAATATTCTCAATGCATTGCAAATATTCGGAATTGAATGGGAATATTCGCGATGTTGAATGAGAATATTCGCAAAGTTGAATGCGAATATTCGCAATGCAAAATGCGAATATTCGCAATGTTAAATGTGAATATTCGGAGAGTTGAATGTTGAAACCCCCATCAATGACGTGAAATCTGTTACGCAGTGACTGTAGTCGCAGCGTAACAGCTTTCACATTTCACAAACGAAAGCGTCTAGCATATAAACTATTATATAAACTAATACGGTAACAGCTTGCCAATCTCGGCACTTGTTTTTCGTCAATTATTTATTTATTTATTTATTTATTTATTTATTTTTTTTTTTGGGTGGGGGGGGTAACGATACATTCTACAGCGAGGGTCATCTTGTGTCGGACAGTTTTACGGGTGCAGGAAGCCGAAGTACCCAAAGAGAATCACTGAGCAACGGCGAGCAACTGTCAGACTCCCAACGTACCAGCTCCACACATACAAGGTTAGCATTGGTTAAAAACAAGTGCACCATCGACGTGCAGTACGCCTTAGTACACATCGCCTCCGTGCTCCCACGTGCACAATCAGAATTAGGTGCCTTGCCCAAGGGCACAACGCAGTTGCACCTGGCGTGGATCGAACCGTGGACCTTTCGGTCTGAAGTCCAATGCCGTAACCACTGAGGCACCGCGCCCAGATATGTGCATGGTTGCGAAAAATGTTCACAATGTCAACATGTTCATTCTTCACAGACTTCAAAGCATGTTGTCTTAAAGCGATAGGCGAATACGAGGCGCCGAAAAATTGAAAACCGTCGATATTTTTTTTTTTTGGGGGGGGGGGGGGTTCGAATCCCACCTGCAGCAACCGCGTTGTGTCCTTGGGCAAGACACTTCAACCCCATTGCCCACGTGGGGGCACGATGGCGCACTGCACGTCGATGGTGCTGCTGTCTTCAACCAATGCTAACCCTGCTTGTGTTGAGTTAGTTGCTCGCCGTTGTTCGGTGTTCTCTCCGGGTACTCCGGCTTTCTCCGCCCGTAAAACTATCGTGGTCATGATTAGCCATTGTGCAGAAATATGTGACCTTAAACACAAATAAATAAATAAATAGTCCAGTAGTAAAAAAAGATTTACCACGTCAACCAACGACAGACAGGTGCTAAAGGAGCTTGTGATGAAGAACACACTCCTACCAATTATAAAATAAATGGAATTCTAGATTTCAAAAAAATGTTAAACGAAGTCACCAATCATTATTTTATCAGAGAATTTCCAGTATTTTCTGACACTGATAGTTTCTGTTCTTTTGAATATTTTGATCTTGCTTTCTGTTTCAACAGCCACATGTCATCCGCGACAGACATGTAATGCCATTTTCCGGAAACTCAAGGTGACGATCTTGTTTCTTCTGGTATTTTTCCTATCACGTCTTGACGAACACACGAAGTGATATCGAATGTTTCTAGCTGTTGAAAGTGTCGATAAATCTAAATAAACAATGTTATTCTCATTGCTTGGTAGTCCATGTGGCTGTAACGGTGTGTTAGACAATTTAATAGTTAATTTTACCTGCAACTTGTCAATTGTCAACATAAAAATTACGAACGCCTCAGTGCGAAGTGCAGTATGAGCTCATTCCAAGGATGTCTATACAACTGTATTGCTGGAACATTCATTAGTGGGGATATGACAACCGTTACTTATACCCAGTTCCTTATTCGACATTCGTTATCAACCGATAAAATCGAATCGAATAAGGAACTGGGAATAAGTAACGGTTGTCTCGTCAGTCTCATTAGTCACATTTTGAAAAGTGTCTCCACCACCGCCATATTAGGATGGGAAGGGGGGGATTATTTATTTATTTATTGAAGTTTTACGACAATTTCTACAGCCTTGGTCACCTCGTGTCGGACAGTTTTACGAGTGGAGGAAGCTGGAGGACCCGGAGAGAACCACTGAGCAACTGCGAGCAACTGTCAAACTCCCCAACATACTAACTCCACGCAAGTAGGGTTAGCATTGGTTGAAACCAGGTGAACCACCGATGTGCATTACGCCTTAGTGCACAGCGCCTCCCTGCCTCCACGAGGGGTGGGGGCGAAGTAGCTTGAAATACAATGCTCAGCAACAAGAATTCCCAAAGGTTTTCAAGTTCCTAACTCCTCGCAATTGCCGATCACTTTTTAACCCTTTACCCAACGTGACGGCGAAAACCATCCAGCGCTATTCTCAAAATTCACCATTTAGTTTTTATTACTTTTTCATTTTTTGTCACGAAAACATAGCTTATGACCCCTCATTGGAACGAGCTCAACGAGTTCGTTCCAATGAGGGTCATAAGCTATGTTTTTGATGTAAAAAATAATAGAATTAGTGCTTCAAGAATTTTATTTGCAAGTGTCGCCTGCTTTTCATGTTAGGTAAAGGGTTAAAGAATACAGTTTGATGTTTGTGAAAAATGAATACGTTGATGATGTGCACATTCTTCGTGGAAATACAAATTGAATATTTACAAATTATTATTCCCCATATTAATATCTTATAGTAAAAGCGCATTCGCTTTTATCAAGTATTTTACATTGTTTCGATTACGGTCCACAAAGCCAGTCAATAATTTTAGCTTTATGGACCGCTTCAGGCGAACGTTCCCTGAACCACCTTCCGTACTTTGCCGAAAGCCGTCGAAGGGAACAGTTCTGCCCAATTGACTTTGATTAAATTCCTAGTTTGATGTTCTGTAACATTTCAATCTTGTTTATGTGGGAATAGTTAAAATGAATTAAACCGCTCGACACTATTTCAATTATTCCACTGTAATTATCAATAACTAGTGGTCCGACTAAATACTGCAAAAAACAAACGAATGGATATTCGGTACAAAAAAAAAGAATAATGACCTGCCTGGAATGGAATATGGCAGATTATCCCCCTTTGGAATAATTGGCTTATGCCTCGGGAGACAATGATTCCTCGGGGAGATAATCTGCCATATTCCACTCCAGACAGGTCATTATTTTTATAATATTTTATTAACGAAAATCATGTGCCTAAACAAGAGAGTATCTCAATGGATGGAGGAGAATGCTTCTCCAGGTTTTGAAGAGTCCCTTGATGGCACCTTTGGTAGGTATCTGCCGTTCAAGGTGAGGTCGCGGTCACTGGAGCTTAGGGAAAACTGGGAAAGACAATGAAAGAGAGTGCCAAATGTATAATTTAGGCGTAGTGAAGATCCTGGAATACTTTCTATTAGAATGTTCCAAATACCAGTCTAACATAAAAAGATTCACCGGGATTATGATGGGGAAATGGGATGGGAGAATGAAGAGCATGTGGTTAGTGGGTGACACAAAGGAGAGGGTTAGTGTGCTTATCGAAGATACTGGAAAGAATGGGGTACGGGATGCCATCAAGCAGTTCGTCTCAGAGTGTTGGACGGAGAGAAGAGGCCTGGGGATATGGAGGCCTTCTTAGCTGAGAAGCGTGACAAATCGGCGGCCGGCCAAAGTGTTATTATGATTATTAGATTGAAAAGTTGATACAGTGTTATTAGTTTTCGTGATTAGCAAACACCATGACGTTTGATGACGTGACAGCTATTATGCGGTCATCAAACTAGAGCTGAAACGGTTAACCGATTAATCGATTAATCAATGATCAACATCTTGATCGATCCAAAAAAGTAATTGATCGATTAACCGTTAGTTTTGAACTACTGTATTATATGGGTTAACAAAGGAACAAACTTGCTCCAAAACAGGCAAATATTGTCACACTGACTCACATCAATTATATGAGACAGAGTAAAGCTTGCGAGTTACTTGCTGACATACTTGTTTACTTGCATGATCATCATACTGTATCAGTAACTGGAAATGGTCATTCCTACCCCTTTACCCATTGCGGGTAGCAGACGATACTTGCAAAATAAATTCACGAATTTCTAAATATTTTCAATTTTTGTCTCAACGAGCTCGTTCCAATGAGGGGTTATAAGCTATGTTTTTAAGACAAAATTGAAAACATAATAAATTTGAATGGAGGTTTTTGTATATAGGCCTAGTCGGTTTTGTTTGTTACATTGGGTAAAGCGTTCATGCTATAAATCCAACGGTATGGCAATTATTCAGATATCTATTCGGAAAAGTGATTAATCAGTTAATCAAGGTTAATCCACTTGATTAATCAACCAAGAAAACCCTTAGGACCGTTTCAGCTCTGTCTCAAATACTCTCTGTAATTCATCAATCTTATTGTGAGTCTCCAGTAGCTACGGGCAGCACCTCAAAAATTAGGCATCCAGACGAAATCCCCTCATGGTGAAAGCTCCTTGAAAAATATTCCCTTTGGATATAATGTCCGCGCTTTCGTGTTTAGAGGTGGATAAACTCCCCCAAGACTAAATCTATAAAGACGAAGAGACGAAGTCGATCATGCTTTATAAAATATATTCTTTAGGCCTCACGAAGTAGATCTTTTGTTTCGCAAGCCACTTTTTGGAAAACTGCATGTGGACGGACGTTTTTTTATTTTATTTTTATTTTTGTAATTATTTTTTTGCCATCAAAAGTTCATATTCTTGGTTTACTTTAATTTGTAGGCCTCATAAGCTACAGAATAGCATGGGTGGTGGTGTATTCGCCCCTTGAGTGCAAGAAGGCTTTGCAATGCTAAATTTATCAATTTTATTAACTTGGGTAACATATCAGACATAAACCATTTAATTTTTATTTTTGTTAAGTTTGCTTTGTTTTTAGAGAGAGTATGCGCAGCCAAAAGGACCATGTGGGAGGGACAGTGAAACAGATTTTTAACTTTTTAAGGCCTTATTATTGTGCAATGGTATAACAATTATGAAGTTCTGTAGAGGCTTTACGTAAGTATTATTAGTTACCCCGTGTCTGATCACGTGGTACGGGTTTTTACCTACCCGAAGCCAGCCGTATCCCAAGAGGCCGAAGGCCGAATGGGATACGGCTGGCTTCGGGTAGGTAAAAACCCGTTCTACGTGATCAGACACGGGGTAACGAATTTATCTATTGACTTTCCGTTTTAGAAGTACAATCTATTTCATGTGTGAACACACACAGCATGAGATCGTTTATCTTCCATTGTTGAGCCATACAGGTTTCTGTGGAATTTTTGTGCAAGAGTTTTTGTGAAAATATGCCGATATCATTAGTATAAAAAATTATTGAATTTCTTTTTTTTCTTTTTTGTTTCAAAAACATAGCTTATGAACCCCAGATTGGAGGGTACTCGACAAGCTCATTCCAATAAGGGGTCATGAGCTATATTTTGGAGATAAAAAAATAAAATATAATACATGTACACTGTAAAACTGGAATGACGCGTCTTTTACGGGGTATGGACAATTTGTAGATTTCGGAACGAGGCTTCCACTGGGTATGGGAAATTTGTCAGTGGCTGGGCGGACGTATCGTGGGTTTCAATGAATATGGTCTCACACCACGTATCTATCAACCAATCAAATCAAAAAATTCACTTTAGTCAATAGATAATGTTATATACCTACTGTAAGTATTGTTCAATGGTAGAACATTTACAAGAGGAGTAGAATTTAATTATTATAAAGCTTCTTTGGTTTTGAAGGTATTTATTTCATAAACTGTTTATCTTACAAGACAAGCCTCCAACATTTGAAAAATTTCCTTTAAATAACAAAACTTTTTTATTTTGCCGCAAAAACAAAGCTTATGACCCCTCATTGGAACGGGCTCGACGAGCCCGTTCCAACGAGAGATCATACATAAACTTTGTTTTCGATATTTTCTAAACTGAAGGGATTATATCCTTCTCGGAAGATTAAAGTTTGGGGATTAAGTGCTAAGGGGATTTTTGGAGGGGGGTTGTACCCTAAGAGGGAGGGGGGGGGGGGGGTCTGTCCAATGGGGGAATCTGCCTTGCAATCAACTAGTAGTTATCATTTGTATCACTTCCCTGTTACATGTCTTCATGTTTAGTGTGTATGTGTTGTTCGTCCAGCGTCCATGTTCTTAATTGTGCACCATGCCCATCATGCATTTTGTGGTTGTGAAATAAACGTATTTATTATATAATAACCACAAACATGTCCTCATTACCGCCGCGTGGTTTCCTCACGAATTCTGGATCACATCATCGCAGGAAAACGAGAGCATCAATTATTTCAAATCCACCTCATGTCTCAAACGTCGTAACTCTGGTGATTTCGTTCCTCACGTATTACTTCGTCTATGTGACCTGCTTTGACGTTTTGTCAAATATTTCTCTATAACTATATTTTACTTATTAACAGAAAGAAAACAGTAAATATACTGCTCTCGGCGCTGTCTGTTGTTTTCATTTATTAAAAGTAGCAACAGGAAATTTGACTGCTAACGGAGCGCTAATTAGAAGCAACCAGTTCACAGATAATCCGTCATTAAGAATATCTATCAGTATCTCACCTACCAACACTAATATCCACTTTGGCTCTTTGCAGGCCTGAAAATAAGCAGTCTGACATTTGCAGAACGAGGTCCCAAGAGGGTGAATTTGATGATGCTATCCCATACAGTGGGCCAATTTATCCCCAGGGTACCTCTTTCTGTTTAGTTTTGAGACCCTGATTCAGATTGAGGTTCACAGAGGGTAAATTTAGTGATGCTACCCTGCTGTGCAGGGTAGCATCACTAAATTCACCCTCCGGGGACCTAATTTTGCAGATGACAGTCTGCTTATTTTCTGGTTTGGCTCTTTGATTAGCGAATGTGTTTTTAAAGTAATTTGCAAGTTTTTAATCAGGATTCCTGTGGGCCTTGAAAAATCTTGAAAAGCTTTGAATTTGAAAATCAATTTTCAAGGTCTGGAAAGTCACTGAATTTCCCCCAAACTCCAAAAGTGGGCTGGAATATCTTTAAAAAAAATCTTTCAAAATATAAAAATCTTTTCCCGTGATTATCCTACAACTTATTTCTGCTGGTATTGTACTCTCGATATTTTTAGTCTTTAGTATTTTTAACCTTGAAAAACCTTGAATTTGACTTTTATGAAGCCTTGAAAAACCTTAAATATGACATGGAAATGGCCTTGAAAAGTCTGGAATCCACTTACTAATTTACTGTAGGAACCCTGTTATTCTTCCCATGAAAAACAAAAATAGCAAACCACACCACCTAGACTTTTATATTAAGAGAAAGAACACTGTCTGTATAAAATGTCACGATGCGCACACTGTTGATATAATTAAAAGAAAAAAAATACAGAACCCCAAAAGATGGTGAAAACGCCATTTTCTTATTTTAACCCTTTACCCAACGCAGACGATATCAAAATTTATTATTTTAAATATCATTTTTTTCAATTTTTCAAAAATTGTCAACAAAACCATATCATGTGACCCCTCATTGGAACGAGCTCCATGAGCTCGTTCCAATGAGGGGTCACATGATATGGTTTTGTTGAAATATTTTGAAATATTTAATTTTTTCAGCTGCTCAATTTGCATATTACGCGGACGGATGCGGGAGATTCGTTAGGTAAAGGGTTAAAGTGGGTTTCAACTGAGAATAATAGTCAAACGTTGTTGTAAAACACCAGCATCTGTATGTTTATACTATACACCTCAATAAAATGCCAGAAGTGTGTGAAATGAGGCGAACATCTATGATACAAATTCGCAAACATTTCGAAATTTCAATCTTTATATGAAATTACAACTTCCTTAGTGTTAAATTTACTGACAGATTTAGGTCATTAAGGGGAGCTAACTTCCCCGTAAATTTCTTCCATTAACGAAAATTGTCAGCCATGACCCGGACCCTGATTTCAAACGGTTCTGGTTTCGCCGTAAAAGGGGATAGAAGGCGATTTGTATTCGTCGTGACCATCAACAAGCAAAGCTTATCATAAATTTCAAAACAAGATATATGGTCTCACATATGTTAACAAAGTGTTCTGTACGGAAGCCCATTAGTGCAAACCTTTGCGAATATTCGCAAACATCTTTGTGGATATTCGCAAACCTTTGCGAATATTCGTAAAGATGTTTGTGAATATTCGCATAGATGTTTGTGGATATTCGCAAAGTTTAGCTCGCAAAGATATATTTTTCCCGTGACATTGATGGGCTTCCGTAGTTCTGAACATCGATGGGTCTGTTATTTATTTATTTATTAGGGGTTAACGACACTTTAACAGCCAAGGTCATATCGTGTCGGTGACAGTTTTATGGGTGGAGGAAGCCGGAGTACCCGGAGAGAACAGTGAGATAGAATGCCTGAATTTATCATCTGGATACCTCTTTCTGTTTAGGCCTGAGACCTTGATTCGGATTAAGGTTCACAGAGGGTAAATTTAGTAACGCTACCCTGCTGTTCAGAGTAGCATCACCAAATTCACCCTCTGCGGACCTCATTCGGCAGATGACAGTCTGCTTGTTTTTCAGGATTATCAATTTATATCTATTAAGGTCACATACTTATGCACAAAGGCTAATCATGACCGTGACAGTTTTACGCGTGGAGGAAGCCGGAGTACCCGGAGAGAACTACTGAGTATCGACGATCAGCTGCCAGCTCCCTAACATCGTAACTCCGCACTGCAGCACAGGCTGAGTTAGATTGCTTGAAGACATGCGCACCATCGACGTGCAGTACGCCTTCGTATACGGCGTCATCGTTCCCCCCAAGTGGACAATCGGGGTGAAGTGTCTTGCCCAAGGACACAACGCGGGAGTCCGGATCGATCGGACGTTCTAAAAAATGGGAGTTGCGGGCTTAATTTTTTACGGAAAAAATTAATCATTTAATTCGTTCGGACAACGGTTAAAACCTTGTTTTTTATCAGATGTTTGGGGGGGGGGGTATAGACATGGTTACATCCCCCAACGTAATGCTTGATAGTTGCTAACGCTAACCCCAACCCTGAACTGACCCTAACCTTTAATATAAACCCCCAAAAATCGCTACTTGCCTCATAAGTCTTATATTTTAGACATTAACCTCATAATATTTGCAACTAAGCTCATAATATGAAAGTGAGCTCATTATGCCTGTCCGGACAAAAAAAACCTCTCGTAACTCCCGTATTATAGCGCGCTCAGACGGTCACCCATCCAAAGGCTAACCGAGCGCGACGTTGCTTAACTTCGGTGATCTGACGAGAACCGGTTACCGCAACGCCACCGCGCCCCCATCGATGGGTCTGTTAAAATCATCTAAAAGCAACAATTTGAAGAACATTGAAACAGATTCGGTCAATTATCCCATTACTTATTACAACCGATGAAAGAAATTTATATTGCTCTTCATAGTTTCTTCAGGAAATGTGAAATTCCACGTCATAAATTATTAGCGAAGCTTCCGGCTGACGTTTTTTTATAATCAACTTGAGAAATGATTTAATTTAATGCCCATTTTCTATGTTTCAAATGTCTTGTTTGAAAAGGTTCAGTTTTACCCACCAAAGAAGAAAGATTATCGTGTATTAGTTTTCAGTTTATTATCGTTAACCCCAAGGATGTCATTTTAACAAGTTTACAATGATAATGAAAAATTTGTGTCAATAATGACTTGACAAGAAGTCCCCTGAGTTTCAATGTGTTCTATGTGCCTACTGGCACATAGAACACATTAGAACTCAGGGGACGAAGAGTCTAAAATGTTAAACAGCTTGGCTCAATTTATCTTTGCCGGATCAAATAAGAATGGTAAATGGTTTCCCACTGGAGCCAAATTGCCCCAGCCTCAACTAGTTAGGTGTTGGAAGCCTCTACGGTGGGCCTAAGCAATAATTCTACTGACTACTGAATATGGCAATCTCAAGTTTGTTTATGTAATCACCATCTTTTAGGCTTGAAATATCTACTATTAAATATTATAATATTTTTATCTCACAACAAACATGTATTTATCTATTGACTAAAGTGAATTTTTTGATTTGATTGGTTGTTAGATACGTGGTATGAGACCATATTCATTGAAACCCACGATACGTCCGCCCAGCCACTGACAAATTTCCCATACCCAGTGGAAGCCTCGTTCCGAAATCTACAAATTGTTCATACCCCGTAGAAGACGCGTTATTCCAGTTTTACAGTGTACATGTATTATATGTTAATTTTTTATCTCCAAAATATAGCTCATGACCCCTTATTGGAATGAGCTTATCGAGTACCCTCCAATGTAGGGTTCATAAGCTATGTTTTTGAGACAAAAAAGAAAAAAAAATTCAATAATTTTTTATACTAGTCATGTCGGCATAGTTTCACAAAAACTCTTTTGCACAAAAATTCCACAGAAACCTGTATGGCTCAATAATGGAAAATAAAAGATCTCATGCTGTGTGTGTTCACACATGAAATAGATTTTACTTCTAAAACGGAAAGTCAATATATAAATTCGTTACCACGTGATCAGACACGGGGTAACTAATAGTACATTTGACCAGGATTGGTGTAATAGTACAATGAAAAAAGAATATATATGTATATTGATAGAGGCCTTGGAATTGAACTCCTTAAACTTAGTAAGGACACCTGCTCTTATATTTTATCGGGAGTTTACGGACCAATCTCTATAGCCTACACTGCAAAAAATATAGGTTCTCTTTGGAACCAAAACTGGTTCTAATCTTGTCCCTGAGATGGAACCAGCTCTGTTTAAACAGTATTTATTTCAAATCAAATAAATTTACCAAGATTAGCATTCAATTTTAACAGAATATTACATGAACTGAAGTAGATTCAGCACTAAACTTGGGGCTTATTCAACGCTGTCGCCAAACATTTCAAAACAAAGGAGATATGAACAGTTGGCATATCGAACCAGGTTTGGTTCTGTATAGAACCAAAACTGGTTCGATAAGCCAACTGTTCATATCTCCTTTGCTAAATAATGATTTGAGACAACCTCGTATGAACTCGAAACTTACGGCTGAAACCCCCTCAATTTATGTTTAATTCTGTTAATATTTAATGTTAATCTTTATAAATTTATTTGATTTGAAATAAATACTGTTTAAACAGAACTGGTTCCATCTCTGGGACAACATTAGAACCCGTTTTGGTTCTAAGGAGAACCTATATTTTTGCAGTGTAGGGACGTAGGAAAGTTTTTGAACTTGGGAATGAGGGATCATACAAGCTCCCGCCCCCGCCCCACACATACACACACAATGATATATACCAGTGGTGGCCCCTGTGCCTTAGGGCAGCATGGTAGGAATACAATACACAAAGCTATTGTTTGGGACTCACGCACCTATACATTGAGAGAAATGCACATTTTTGTCTGCTCAAGAGGGGCCGTAAGCCATATTTTTTGTTCACAAGGTTTTTGTGCTTAGTGGTTCTCCCATCGGCAAAGCCGATCGACACGATATGACCCTGGCTGTTGAATTATTTTTTTTTTCAATAGTTTTCTGTATTATTAATGAGCCACAAGATTGCAGGTCATTATACATTCCCACGTTGCTAGGGGATATTAGAGTTTATTCTGTTACAAAAGATTGAGCAGATCATTTTAATTTCGTGTATCTCTATTTCAGCTGGAAAATTATATAGGGGATGGGGGTAGGGCTAGGATGGGGTGGGAAAGTATATGTCATTACGAAGAAAGAAGACTCGATAGGAAAAAAGGCTAAAGAATCCTTCAATTACCTTTGAGTTGTATAATATCAAGAGGTATCGAAAATGCGCTATTTAGTTCAGGTAGGGTATGGTAAGCTGAACACGGGAAAAATTGGTTCTTTGAATTTTGAAAGTGTGTGGGTTGTTACTGGTACGGTCACAGAAATCAATTGTCATGGACTCCGGTTATGGCTGCCCTGGGGTAGACATGGTCCAATCTGACTATCTGTTCAGATAAAGAACAGGCCGACTAATCCAATCAGGTTATGGTGAGGAAATATTAAACAAGTCCATTCAGTTGTGGTGTAGGAGAATTAATTTGTGGAATATGAGATTGCGATGATTTGAGGCAATAGCTAGAAAACAAATTAGGTATCCCAAATCGCACGCCGTGTAACAACAAACCCGTCATACCCGCTCCATCTCTGGGGTAATGCCCAGCTGTTGAACATGTTGTTAAACAAACATTATGTTGATGAAAAAAACTTTTTTTGAAATTAATCAACTCGTCCCATGGGTGCAACAAGGCGCCATCTGCAATGCTTGAGCATTGCAGATGGATCCTTGTTGCTAGGGACGTGGCTAGAGATTTCCGATTTGGGGGTGTAGGGTAGTCAACTTCCAACTTGGGGAGGGACCGGGGAACCCCCTTCCCGGCCCCTCCCCGTAGTTGGAAATTCACTACCGAGAAAGATTTGGAAAAGAAGCCATGCATGAGGAGGCATAAAATTGATTCTAGTAACTGAAATACCACCACATTTATGATAGAATTATCAGGTTATTATTATTCGGCATTCTTCTGGGAATTGAATATGTGCTAAACAAATGCCCAAGCTGAGAACTTTGAACAATTCACACTGTCCTAACATTAAATCAGATTTTATGCAGGAATGATCAGTTTTGGATGTTTCATCATTTTGTAATTGTGAATGATGGAATTAACTCAGGATAACGATTTTACATGATGCGATTTTCTTGAAGTGCATTTCGAGGATATTTTTTATTGCGATAAGTAAACGTACTGTAGAAATTTTTGTCGATTTGAAACCGAGTTGGGATTTTGGGAAGTAAAGGAGACATCAGCATCACCAAAGAAGCTCTAAAATCCAAATAGATGGAATTTCTACCTACTCACGACTTGCCTCCGAATTTCCAACTATAGGAAATTTTGGCTAGGATTGAGGGGGGGGGGGGGTGATACCCCCATACACACCCACACCCGTTGCACTCAATGGGCGATATATAATAAGTTATAACTGGTGTCCATTTTATGTCGTGGTGATAAAATATTGTCCATATCATAGAGCCAGTTCTAGGTTCAATTTAACCCCCAATGTGCTATAGTTGCGCGTATTACGTTACCCTTTATGATGGGTGTAATGGGTCAATTATACGTGCGTCGTTAGCAATTTGATTTATTTCAGACATAATCTACCAAATATGAGGTGATTTATACCATCAAACGACTCTTATACTATTACTATCTCCCAGTAGATTCGCTATCTCAATATTGAAAACAGTTGTTTAATTCCACGGATCGTTGCTGGCTCTAACGCATATGTTGTTGCATGCAATTTATTTTCACTGAATGTCTAACCACATGTCCCGTTTTGTGGTCGCCTTGGAATGGCATAAAATGTAACATTAGAACCACCCACGCCATTTAACTCTATCACCTCGGGAACTACCTGTGGAATTGGTAAAGTATATTTTAATGCTTCCATATGTACATCCACCTGTGGTGGCTTAACGAATTTGCTGCGTCATTGAGTTAATAGTTCGATGTAAATATTGTTGGTTGTGAGTTGGAAATATTAATTTGTTACCCAATAAACTCGGACTATGATAGATACGATGTGATGGAAATCTGGGGGTGAAAAATCAAACAGGAAATCACCAGGTACTCTCTCCACGTTGAAACACATTTTTCTACATTACATACCACCCATTGCTTGCTTACAAGGCGAAATAAAAGACTCGAAATCTGCGGTATGTCATCTTGGTGGTTTGTGTGCTATTTTTATAATAATGGGGTTGCGTACTTTTTTGATATACTGTTTGAACTGAGGAGCAAGACAAAGCATAGCACACTGTTCACAAGGCGTTTGAAAATGTCACTTTTGCTAACATCTCCAACATTTTAGGGTAGCTGTCAATTCGACAATCTGTTTTGTGTTTTCTGGGATCACTTTCAAGAGGTTCACATGCAACCGGAGGAACACCGGAGGCACGCCCCCCCCCCCCCCACACACACGCAGCAGACACACACATACATACACACACACACACACACATTCGTGCACATAGGCTTACAATATTTTTGTCTGCAGACATACTTCATGGTAACACCATGAGTTTTACCACTTGTGGTATGCAAGTATGTCAAAGTAAAGGCCCTGTTTTTTATCCACAAATGTAATCAAACTTAATTGCATTTCGGCTTATCTGTACTTCATCTCTCTTCCAACCCAAAGGCGAGCCTTCGGGTTGGAACATAGATCAAGTAGAAGATATAGACCGAACTTTCATGCAAATTAAAAAGAGAGAAACACGCAGATATTAGTGCTTTGCTGGTAAAGCATTATAATACATACATCGCTTGAAAAATGTTGGCAAGCTTCAAATGTTTAGAATACATCTATCGGTGATCACCCCCTCCTAGCCCCTCCACTACCATCCCCATACACACACACATACACACTGTTCAACACCTTTCGTCGCACTTTCACTTGCGAATCAATAATTGGCAGATTTGCGAATCCAGATTTTATTTTCACAAAGTTGTTTAAAGAAGAATTTAATTTTAATCTATGGATAGTAAGCACGACAGAGGATGAGAGGAATGGGGTCTTGTACCTATTCAAAACTTTGTTGTCCAGTAAAATGATTTGTTCTGGTATTGAGATGCTACCTCACAAATAAAGCCAAGATTCCATTAATAGGAAGCCCAAATATCAATCAAGGCACTTAATTTGAACAAACGTGAACAACTGACTAAACACAAAACTCCCCCCCCCCCCCCCCACACACACACACGTACACGCGCACCCTCCAATCAGGATTCTGACCAATGCATCTGAAGAAGCAGATTTTCGAAGATTATTCCGCACATTGGACTGAGTTAAAGAACTCAGATATTAACTTTTAAATTTTTTAACTGACTCCCATAAGGATGGTGTATACCATATAACAAAAGATTCTGATTGGGGGTTCGTAAGAAGATATTTAAAGAATATTCGTGATATTGAACCAAGTTAAAATTCGGGCTCCCACAGAGAGCCCAATTATACACATATGGGATTGATTTGCTCAAACGTGAATCCGACCCCTGTAAGGATTCTGCAGAAACCATATATCAAAAGTTCTGACCAGTGATTATGGAGAAACAGAGTTTTAAAGATTATTCCTTATATTTGACCAAGTTACAATTCCGGCTCCAATAGGGGGCCCAGATATCAACACAGGGACTTGATTTGAACAAGCTTAGATCCGACCTCCCTTAGGATGTTGTATACCAAACATCAATAGATTCTGACTTGTGGATCTGAAGAAATTTTTTTAAAGATTATTCCCCATATTGCAATAAGTTAAAAGTCGGGCTCCCATAGAGAGTCCAATTAAGAACCGATAGACATGATTTGAACAAACTTGAATCTGATCCCTGTAAGGATTATGTATGCTGTATATTAAAAAAATCTGACTGGCGGTTCTGGATGAAAAGAGTTTTAACCCTTTATCAAACGTATCGGCCAAATCCGGCCAGCGCTATACACAAAAATCGCCGATTAATTTTTATTATTTTTTTCAATTTTCGTCTCATAAACATAGGTTATGACCCGTCTTTGGAACGAGCTCATCGAGCTCGTTCCAATGAGGGGCCATAACCCATGTTTTTGAGACAAAAAATGAAAAAATTTAGTTGTTCAAGAATTTTGTTTGCAAGTGTCGTCTGCTTTTCAGGTTAGGTAAAGGGTTAAAGATATTCCTCATATTGTACTAAGTTAAAATTCGGGCTCCAAAGGGGAAGAGTAAAAAGTTAGCAGAGTGACTTGGTTTGAACAAACTTAGATCTGACCTTCCTGAAACTGCTGCTACCAAAAATCAAAAGATTTTGTCTGACGGGTCTGAAGAAGATTTTTTAACGAATTTTCTTCATATTATACTAAGTTATAATTTGGCCACGCAAAGAGATCTCAATTATTGACCGATTGACTTGATATAAACAAATTTGAATCTGATGCGTGTAAGGATTCTGGATCCCATATATCAAAAGAATCTGTCCAGTGATTCTGGAGAGAAGAGGTTTCAAAGACTATTCCACATATTGGACTAACTTAAAACACGGGCTCCAATAGGGAGCCAAAATATTAACACGGGGACTTGGTTTGAACAAATGTAGATCTGACCTCCCTAAGGATGTTGTATAACAAATTTCAAAAGATTTTGGTTGGTGGATCTGGAGAAGAAGATTTTTAAAGATTATTCCTTATATTGCACTAAGTTAAAATTCTCGCCCCCATAGGCTGCCCAAATATTAACTGGGAGACTTGATTTGAACAAACCTGTATCTGACCTCTGTGACGATTTTGTAGACCAATAACCTAGGGGCTTAATTTTAACAAACTGGTGTCTGACCCCCGCCCCCATGAATGCTGTGTACCAAGTATCAAGAAATTCTGACCAATGGTTCTGGAGAAGATTATTTAATTTTTCGCAAATATGCTGACTCAGCATTTTTTTCGATTTCCTCTACAGTTCACTATGACACAACCAGGACAATTTTGATCTACCTTTCTTATTCTACGTGTCCTACGGATGCTTCATACCAAATAACAGATCTCTGTTCTTTGTGGTTTGGGAAATATGGGTGAAAATATTCCTATTTCTAGCTCCTGGGGCTCCCAAGGGGATAAGGGAATTTTATTGTTTCTTCTTTTTTTGCATGAACCAAGTACTTATGACTCAATAATACTACATACAAACAAACTGGGTTCAAATTGGCTTATTGGTTCAGAAAATAGAAATTTGGTTCTGGACCAAACATCTTGTCCCTCCCATTACAAAGGCAAATATTGCTCCACGAACTTCGTTTGGACAAATTTTTATTCTACATCTCAAAAGGGTGCTCAGTACCAAATATTAAGTCATTGTACCCACTGGTTCATAAGAAGAGTTTTTGAAATTTGGGAGCATATCCCCAAAACACTCCCAAAGAGGGTCCTTCAACCATTCCATTGCTCAGGTTGGAGTTGGCTCTAAAAATATATAAATTGAAGACTATTTGACAAAATGGCGACCAGGGACGTGGCTAGAGGTTTTCGATTGGGGTCGGGGAGGGGAGGTGTTTGGTAGTGAATTTCCAACTAGGGGGAGCGACCGAGAGGGGCCTTACGCCTGGTCCATCCCCCCAGTTGGAAATTCACTACCGAGAAAAAATTTGAAAATGAAGCCATGAAAGGGGGCAAGAAATTGTTTCTAGTAACTGAAATGCCAACACGTTTATGACAGAATTATCAGGGTGTTATTATTTGGTATTATTCTGGGAGTTGAATTTGTGCTAAACAAATGCTCAAGCTGAGAACTTTTAGCAATTCACACTCGCCTCATATTTAATCAGATCGTATGCAGGAATGATCAATTTTCGATGTTTCAACATTTCGTAACTGTGAATGATGGAATTAACTCAGGATAACGATTTTAAATGATGCGATTTTCTTGGAAGTGCATTTCGAAGATTTCTTTACTACGATAAGTAAACGTACTATAGAAATCTCGTATCGATTGATATCATACATACTTATGGAGCTCGATATTGCGTACACTGTAGTTGTAAATAGTAACAAATGGAATTTTTGCCGATTTGAAACCGAGTTGGGACTTTGGGAAGTAAAGGAGACATCAGCATGACCAAAGAAGCTCTAAAATCCAGATAGATGGAATTTCTAACCACTCATGACTTGCTCTCCGAATTTCCAACTATAGGAAATTTTGGCCAGGATTGGGTGGGGGTGACACCCCCTCCCCCCCCCCCCCCCCACACACACCCCTCTGTCGCCACGTCCGTGATGGCGACGTCGTTCACGCAGACGAGGTAATGATGGAGGGACAAAATCACCCGAGTTGCGACGAGACACGGTGCCCGTCGAAGCTGCGGGCTTGGTAGGTGCGAAACAGATCAATCGTAACGAATGTTGTTCCAAGTCAATTGTTTCCGCAGCACCCTCTATATCCGCTTTCTGTAGAGATTTGCCAATTCAGTCAGTCGTTGGACACAACCGGCACAATATTTTTTTTGTATACGCAAATATAGGCAACCGATATAATCCAGTAACAATTTGTTGACACAATCGGTATACAGATTCCACAACCTAGTCGGCTTGCGGACACCAGCGTTCAAAACAATACTCCGCTGTGTTTTCGTTCTCACACCGAGTTCCATAAATGTAATCTAGAGAGAAAGGTCTGTGATGAAAATGCGGTATATCCCGAATCGAATTGGCAATATAATCCAAGTAGCGAGTTCAGGTACCTCATGGCGCCCAGGCTCTTTTGTGAAGAAAAGCCTTGTTGAGGGGCCACTTTGTAGTTCGGGAGCCCCTAGGTTTAGTCTAGTCTGCCTCTTGGATAATCCGCCACTGTATGCAATACACTTTGTCAATTTCAACTGAATACTAAAGGACTTGGTAAGTGAGATATAAGTGGCATGTACAACGCAATTTGAAGACCTAACATCCAAATTTGCTGAACTACCCATCCCCGATGGGGATAGTAGTGGATTCTCTCTCGCGAATTCCATTCTTAGTTGCACGTTCTCACTCTTATTACACGCTAAACGATACATTATCGAAAAAATTGCGGAAAGATAGAAATCGTATCCCCCACTATGAAGACATTGAAATTTTCACTTTTACGATATCAATCAAAATGGCGGCTTTCATAGCATCACTTGTCATCACGGGTCAAAGTATCACTGGAAATGATCAATTTGTTCTAATAACGTATAATGAAAAGAACATCTTATGTTTTTGAGTGGATATCGATCATTTCCAGCAATAATTCAACACGTATTCACCATGAATTGATGCATGAAACCCGCCAGCTAAATCAGATCGCAAGATGCTACCTGTTCTGAGTATCGATCAAATCACTTCCGCGTGTCGATGCGCGACGGAGGACGGACCATTATAGGCGGCGATCATGTGTTTACTTTCATGCATCAATTCAAGATTGAAATGAGTGGAATTATCGATAGGAATGATCAGATTCTTATAAAAACGTACAATAAAAAGAACATCTTGTGTTTTTGAGTGGATAAAGCGAACGCGAAAAATAAACATTTGTCTCGGTCACTCGTGAGATAATTTTTGGTATCCACTCAAAAACAGTAGATATCCTCTACTTGCTCGGAGAGTCGAAGAAAGAGGGAGAGAAGCATTCACAGCTATGGGGTATCGTTGAACTGAATATTTGAATTAGAGTTACCCGCCTTGAAATGATGCGATCTCTAAAAATAAAGAGCCTTGGGAAAATATATTGTTTCAGTAAACGTTTGAAACATTCTGTTGACATCTTGCATTATTGTTGAATATTCCTGATAAAAAAGGGTGATTTGATAACGTTTGGACCTAAAAAATACAATTTACTTTGTGTGTGTTTTTGTAGGGAATTCCCTGAAGAATATGTAGCCGTGACTGGTACTTCCCTTCATGTCATTTTTTCTCTCTTATTTGTTGCATGAACCCCTGTTTTCGGGTCAGAAAAGGTTGTCTGAAGAGCTACACATGACAAAGCTATTTGAAAATTAAAGTGATGTGATCATATCTTTTTTTTCGCCTGAACGTTATAATGGTGGCCTATGGGGAAATATTTAGTTCTGTGATACCATTAAGAGATCTCTCCGGTTGCTGGGATTTCCATTTTCACAGTTGGATTTCAATATTGACAGTGGGAACGTGTTAACCCTTTACCTAACGAATCGCCCGCATCCGCCCGGATAACATGCAAATTGAGCAGTTGAAAAAATTTAATTTTTCAAAATATTTCAACAAAACCATATCATGTGACCCCTCATTGGAACGAGGTCATTGAGCTCGTTTCAATGAGGGGTCACATGATATGGTTTTGTTGACATTTTTTGAAAAATTTAAAAAAAATGTTTTTTAAAATAATAAATTTTGATATCGTCTGCGTTGGGAACGTGTTAATTAGATGTTGGAACCTCGAAGTCCAAAGTGAGAATCGAATGATGGGATGGTTCGCCAATGAGACAAGAGCGACGGATATATATAGGTCGACGGTAAAATATCCCCATTGACGCGAGGGGACTGACTTTCCTTTTGATGTGAACTATCAAATAATCAGCAATGGTGGTAAAACGAGATAGGAAAGCTATAATTATAACACAGGGGTGCAGTTGCCAATTCAGAAGTGTTTTGTGACTACAATTATGTTACACTTGCTCTAATTGCAACAAAGATTGGGTGGCAAGTCTTTCAGTTTTATAAGCTCCAGATAATTCTTGAATGAAATGTTATAAAGCGTTCGTAACCCACATAAAGACTGGGTGACACCTCGTTCATTTTCATAAACTCTCGGGATATAAAAGGCTTTGTTGAGTATTCGTAATATATATGTGTATGAACTAAGAAAATGGTTTCTGTCATCTTCCATTTCCATTTCGGACAGTATTCGTAGCTGAGACATCCGTATCTTCTACAACTGAGACATCCATATCTTTTCAAATTAGGAAATTACGAAACATGTTTTGTCTCCGCTTTTTTTTTCTTTTTTCACTGCAGTATTTTTTTCTGTGAATGCTGGGCAGCACTTTTTTTCGTATCTCGGGGAATATGTGACATATAGGTCCCTTGGGCCGGGTGCATCTGATTGTAAATCTTACATTTGTTATGCTGAATTGTATTGCACATGTCACGTTAATAAAGAATTACAAACGTAGCTTGTGAATACATTAATGTATTAGATGGAGCTTCCCACAAAGAAACAGAAAACATTGATAGGGCTAGGATTTGGGGCCAGTACTATAAGACTTTTGCAATTGTATTTTCTAGAATTGTATTTTCTACCTACTAATACAACTGACTAAAATGAATCATTAGCATTTTAAAAGATATGGCAATTTGCCAACTGGCAAATTACCACATCTTTGAAAGTGCTAATGGGTCATTATTTCCACTTTAGCGGACGTTCTCTAGTATATTAATGGAGTTTAGCGGGGCGGTAATTCATGACGCCATGCAACCGGAAGCGAGCCGCGGGCGTTAATGAAAACAAAATTCATTAACAGCCCGCCGCCCGTTTCCGGTCCTGGTAATAATGGTTATAACATGATTGTGTCGAGCGTCCCGGTTTATTAACGGCCCTCGAGGAATGAATAAAAGCCCTCGGGCTTATTAGCGGCCCTCGACTTTGTCTCGTGCCGGTAATAAACCCTCGGGCTGTTATTCATTCTTTTCGGGCCGTTAATAAACCGTAACGCTCTCCAAACTCATGTTATTGTTATATTTCAATTAATTAAAAGTCATAACTAGAAAATACAATTTTATAAAATACAATTGTAAAAGTTTTATAGTACTGGCCCCCGCTCGTGCATGCTCTCACTTGAGTTTCCAGGAAACACGGGCAAAGGCCTCACGTCACTTGATTTTAACCCTTTGAAACTGATGGTACATTCCATGCCAGTTGAGATCCATTATCTGGTAGAGTCTATATTCATCACTTGTGGGGAAGAGCAATCAATTTTTTTCCTTGGGGTTGCACGTTGAAAATTTTAATTGGTCTATCGCATAAATGCACTGAGCAACTATCTACTTGATGAGTTCTGGTCGTATCACGATCCAGGTTCGGAAAAGCGACCTATCGGGTTCAAACGATTAAAAAAAACCCTTTCGCGGGGGATTTCAGTCACACATCGGTGGACCAACCGAAGTGCCTGGAAACGTTGTCTATAATGCCTTGCAAAAAAAGTTCAGTTAACCCTTTACCTAACACGAGAAGCAGACGACACTTGCAAACAAACGTCTTGAATAACAGTTTTTTTTTTATTTTTTGTCTCAAAAACATAGGTTATGACCCCTCACCCCTCGTTCCAAAAAGGGGCCATAACCTATGTTTTTGAGATAAAAAATGAAAAAATAATGAAAATTAAATGGCGATTTTTGTGAATAACCTCTTTTGGCCGTTGCGTTGAGTAAGGATTAAGAAAAGAAAAGAAGTGAAAGAGGAGACCCTTCGCCCTGCGACCAGGGACGTAGTGGCAGCAGGGGGTGGGCTGTGCCTCCCCCCCCCCCCCCCCCACCAATCCTAGCCAAAATTTCCTATAGTTGGAAATTCGAAGGGCAAGTCATGAGTATTTGGAAATTCCATCTATCTGGATTTTAGAGCTTCTTTGATGATGCTGATGTCTCCTTTACTTGCCAAAATTCCAACTCGGTTTCAAATCGGCAAAAATTCCAACTGTTACTATTTACAACTACAGTGTGCGCAATATCGAGCTTCATAAGTATGCATGATGTCAATCGGTACGAGATTTCTATAGCACGTTTACTTGTCGTAATGATAAAAAAAAATCCCCGAAATGCACTTCAACAAAATCACATCATCTAAAATCGTTACCCTGAGTAAATTCCATCATTAACAGTTACAAAACGATGAAACATCGAAAACTGATCATTCCTGCATAAAATCTGATTTAATGTTAGGACAGTGTGAATTGCTCAAAGTTCTCAGCTTGACCATTTGTTTAGCACATATTCAGTTGCCAGAAAAATACCAAATAATAATAATAATCTGATAATTCTATCATAAATGTGTTGGCATTTCAGTTACTAGGATCAATTTTATGCCCCCTTTCATGGCTTCATTTTCAAAATCTTTCTCGGCAGTGAATTACCAACTACGGGAAGGGTCCGGGAGGGGATTACCCCTCCCGGTCACTCCCCCTAGTTGGAAATTCACTATCCTACCCCCCCCCCCCCAATCGGAAAAAGGGAATTCGGGAGGGTCCACTACTAAATTTCCAACCGTGCCTGCCCCCCCCCCCCCCCCCGGTAGGCAAAACGCACCATTTCTAAAATGTGTAAAATTTCACCCACCCCAAGTCAGAGGTATCCAACTACAGGTTTTAAACTCGCACATGGTATAATAAAAAAAAAATCAAATCAGCTCATTCCATTGAGTGGGTCACATGATTTAGTTTGGTTGGAATTTTTTTTTTGGGGGGGGGGGGGGCAATCTGTCAGTGTAATAATCAAGACCGGTCGTCAGTTGCGAACTTTGCAAGTTCGCAACTGCCGACCGGTCTTGATTATTACACTGACGGTTCAAAAGTTCAAAATATCAAAGCTTTGAATGTACCTAAAAGACAAATGAACGGCTTCTTGAGATTTATCGTCGACGTTCTTGACCTTTTACCTTTAGAAACAATAGTTTTTTCATCCAATGTTTTTTTAATTGTTAAATGTCTAAAACGGGTTACAGTTTATCGATTCTTCGACAACGAAAAATACTAATCGATTTCGACGTGATCGATCAACAATCGATTAATCAAATAATCGTGACAGCACTACTCTCAACCCGCCTCCCATTTAGAAGTGTTCGGCCCCCACTTGAGCGCGTCACGGGTGTGGGTGTAGAAGCCCAATAGTGATATGACTCACTTACAAACACAGACGTAACCCAATATCTACAAAGGTGTTTGCGAGCTGATTATATTAACATTCAACAGTTTCTGTCAACCTTTATTTATGTCTATTGCCGTCTATGGCCGGGGGGGCTAGTGGTTTGACATAGGTCGCTTAACTTGAATGTGGTGAAAGGTTGAAATAAAGGAAAGACTCGAACATTTACAATGCAGTCAAACAACCTCATGAATATGTATTCTTTATAATGCCATTCTTCTTAAATTTAAGCTACTACATAATACAAGACTGGTGTAATACCTTTGATATCTGACAGTGAAATATGGGGAAGGAGATTAGCCCTTTAGTATTCAACACGGCATCTTGACTCTTTTCCAAACAAGGGCGCCGATCGCTTCGCCTTCAGTTAAAGGCAGTACGGGGGCTAATATTATATATAGAGTAAATGTACAGTGTTTTCAAGTAAAAAAAATATTCTGCGAGTAGGATAAAGAATGAAACCGACGAGCCTCTGGCGAGTCGGCTTCATTCTTAATTCTACGAGTAGAATAATTTTTTTACCTGAAAACTCTGTACATTTGTTTTGTTTATCCCATAAATCTTTTTCAGGGCTGTCGCGGGGAAATTGTGCTGTTACTCGCTACAAAACACTGCGAGAAGTGAGGATCATATTGGTCCAATTCGATCGACCAGCAATACTGGCAAAAATAAACAAGGCGCAGGAATACATTTCTGTCTAAAAATAATTCCCCAACAAACTTGAGCTAAACTTGTAAAAATACTTTATTAAATGAACAGTGTGTGGTGTTTTCTACTGGCATTGTGTAATACTTTCAAAAAGGTTTAAAGAAAACAATTGAGCTATTAATTACGCTACACGAATGTGGGAGAGGTCAACAAGTCCGTCTCTACCACAGGAACAAATTATTTCAGTGTTATACTTACGGTGACAATTTATCACCCTATTAGGTGAATAATGCAAAAATTTATCCAAGGCTTTTATTGTTCAAATAAACGGCCATTTATGGGATGGAAAACTTTTACAAATGTATTTTCTAGAATTGTATTTTCTAGTTAAGACTTTAAATGGGAGCGTGGTGTCTCCGTGGTTACGACATTGAACTTCAAACCGGTTCGATAACTGCGTTGTGTCCTTGGCCAAGGCACTTAATCCCGCTTGTAGGGACACGGTGGCACTGTGTACTAAGGCTTACTGCACGTCGATGGTGTACCTATAATCAACGAATGCTAACCCTGCTTGTGCGGAGTTAGCACTTTCAGTAGTCTGATAGTTGCTCGCCGTTGCTCGGTAGTTCTCATCGGGTACTCTGGCTTCCTCCCCCCGTAAATCTGTCCGACATGAGGCGACCCGGCTGACGAAAGTGTCGTTAAACTCCAATAAATAAATAAATAAATAAATAAATAAATAAATAAATAAATAAATAAATAGTTTGAAATGAACCATTAGCATTTTCAAACATATGGCAATTTGCCAGCTGGCAAATTACCATATCTTTCCAAATGTTAATGATTCTTTTTACTCAGTAAAATTAATAGGTAGAAAATACAATTCTAGAAAATACAGTTGTAAAAGTTTTATAGTATTAGCTCCTGAGGTATCTTGAAGTCGTCTTAGTAGAGGGTAATTCCACAAACATATACTACTCAAAGTTTGCTAAGCACCAAATATTTGACACATCATTGTGAAATTTGCTTGTGACATATTTGCGATATTTTTGGTGGATATGATTGAGGAATGTATTGAGTTGGTCCCCAGTGTTTACATTAGCTCTCTTAACGGGCAGACGTTTCGTGACAGTCATGGAAAGCATGTACCCCTTGATTTCCATGATGGTTTCGTGTACTGTCTACATGTACATGACATGTGTAGGGTATTCCGTCTTCATTTCAACACAAACCCTTGTGATTTAATGACTGAATGTGGCAAATGCAAATGTAAGAAGACATTTGTCTGCAGCAGAAATGTGGCGGGCTGTAGGGATGGTGGAGCAAGGGGATACCCATCGTCAGGTTGGAGAATCCCTTGGTGTGCACAATACTGTGAGCACCAGAGCCTGGACAAGATTTTAGCAGTATGGCACACCCGTAAGACGGCAAGGTGGTGGCAGAGCCAGGGCAACATCTGCAGCTGAAGACCAGTTTTTGATCATTCAGGCCCGAAGGAACCGCTTTGCCACATCAATCCAGCTTCGCAGTGACCTTCAAAATGCACCCGTGTTTCGACGCAGAGTATCCGGACAAGGTTGCACAAAGGTGGTCCCCGATCGAGAAGACCATGTATTCGCATTCCGCTGTCCCAGAATCACCGCCAGGCACGATATGAATGGGCCATATAGACCACGTTGGATGGACCAGAGAAGACTGGCGACCTGTCCTTTTTACAGATGAGTCAAGGTACTGCCTCGACCACACAGATGGGCGTTCTAGGGTATGAGAAGACCAGGAGAGCGATTCCATACAGCCACCATTGCTGAGCATGATCGCTACGGTGGAGGGCCAATCGTGGTCTGGACGGCATCAGCTGGGATGGACATAGAGATCTCTGTGTCCTTGAAAGTGGAACATTGACTGCACAACGGTACATTGATGAGATCCTGGATGTCCACGTCAGATTGCATGCAGGTTCAGTGGGTGATAGATTCATTCTGGTGGACGATAATGCCCGTCCTCATATTGCCCTTGCTGACGGGGAGTACCGACAGAGGGAGGGATTGAGCGTATGGATTGGCCAGCAAGATCCCCTGACCTCAATCCAATCGAACATGTCTGGAATGAGTTGCAGCTTGCAATTTCAGCACGTCCAGTTCAGCCAAGACGTATCCAGGAGCTTGGTGCCATGCTGGTCCAAGAATGGAACAACATCCCACAAAGGACCATCGGGAACCTGATTGGGAGCATGAGAAGGCGTTGTCAAGCTGCAATTGACAGTAATGGTCTCATACTCGATATTGAACCTATACCAGTTCCCTCCGTCAACTTTTTGGCACGTTGAAAGATTTCCTCTTTTACCAAAAATCCATTTTCCATGTTTATCGAATTCAAAAGCTAAAAAATAATGTCAAACACAAATAAAATCTTAATTTTTGTACTTAAATCATTAAAGATATAATTAAATTAAAAATATATACACTTTTCCTTACATATTTCAACTAAAACGTAAAAGAGTTAGTTGGATGTACTTGGTGCTTGGCAAACTTTGAGTAGCATATTATGTAAAATTCAAAATTAACCTCTCCTGTAGACAATGTAAAGCAACCCCGATCCCATGGCAGAAAAGACGCAAGTTGTGACGAAGTTTAGTTCCACTTGTTAACACCGTATGCCTAAGATTATTTTTACGGTAATTAATATACTGTAAAGCTGTTCTTAAAATTGCGGCAAAAGTACTGTAAACCAGCAACCGTTACGTCTACCGTAAAACACTGGGTTAAAATACGGTATTAGACTACTTTTGGCAAGACCGACGTTTTTTTTTATTTATTCGATTTTGGAGCAAAACTGCGAATCTGATATTTGATTTCCCTTCCCAGAAGCCCGTTGATTTGTTCTACAGAGATGACCAATTAATATCTTTAATATGTAGCCGTAGGGCTGTAGGTTGAATATATTAAGTGCAATACAGTCGGCGTGGGTCGCTCGTAATCCACGCGTAGGCAGTGATGTCCACGCATGCGTTTATCTTGTAATACAAATCACCATCAGCAAAATTTTAATTAATGAAACACCGGGTGATACCCGGTGCTTCATTAATTAAATTTTTGATGCTTATTATAGTGTAGGCTACAATACAGCCGTTGTGGACTGGTCACTTTTCACGAATGGGCAATATTTCCACGGAGGCAATAATATCAGATTACAAACACTAATTATAGCTTTTTTCCTTCAAAAAGATGTTTTCCAAGCATCGTTCTTTTGTCGTGTTAGGTAAAGGTTTGAGGAAATTTGTGGGAATACAAAAAATACCGTATGATAAGGCGAAAACAAATGGTTTGGTTCGGGTAAGAAAAATAGAGTCGTTCGGCCTGGTTGGGTCGGGATTTTATATTTTAAGCCGAAAAATGTTAGAAATCTGTTTCTCAGGACCTCTCGCTTGGTCCTTTTGACTACAGCATGCTCTCTTTTTTAACCAATGCAAACTTAAAGAAATAAAAATTAAATGGTTTATATCTGATATTTTACCCAAGTTAATAAAATTTATAGATTTGTCCTTGAGTGCAACAAGGCTTCTTGCACTCAAGGGACGAAATACACCAGCACCCCATGCTATTCTGTAGACTATGAGGCCTAAAACACAAAACAAACCAAGAACATGAACATTTGATGGCAAAGAAATATTACAAAAAATAAATAAAAAAATAAAATACCGAACAAAAGGCCTACTCGCCCGCCCGCCCGCCCGCCCGCCCGCCCGCCCGCCCGCATGCAATTTTACCAAAAATGGCCTGAGAAACAGAAGATCTACTTTGTGGGTCCTTATTTTAATATTTGATTTTCCAATACTGTCGCTTTCAATCCTTTGTCCAACGTAAAGGATTGAAAGCGACAGTATTGGAAAATTAAATATTGCTCTTCAAATATTATTATTTTTATTTTTTTTGTGTCTCAAAAACATAGGTTTTGTTTTTGAGGCAAAATTGACACTTATTCCAGATATTGTTTATCAAGTGTCGTCTGCTCTTCGGATTTGATGAAGGGTGAAAATTATATTGCCTATATTCGCGGCGTACATGCATTTGACGCCCAGTCAGTACACGTGCGTATCTTCAGATATCGTTTTAAATAGACGTAACATTTTTGGCTCATACAAATACTTGGGTCAGCATGAAAAATAAGATCGGTCGGAAAATCTGAACCATTTCGTTTCTTTTTCTCAGCGTTACGAAAAATTAGGTCGAATGTATCCTGTAATATGAATACTGAATTTCGGTGGTTGAATGGTTACGAACCATCATTATTTCATTAATCAATAGTTTCTTATGTCAACCGACGTTTATTCTGGGTTACCGTTTTACTCTGCAACAAAATTAATGTCATTCAATCAATTCTTAACGTTATTGAAAGCAAACCACACAGGGTGTCCTAGTTTGGGAAAACAATCATCAATGTCTCCATTGTCAAACGAGAGTCGTCCAAAGTTTGAACGTTGCATAAACGGGTCGTGTTGTGGGGACATGACAGCACCGATCTAATAAGAAATAACTAATCAACATTTGATCTTGACATTTTTGTCGTTTTTAACCCTTTACCTGACATGAAAAGCAGCCGACACTTGCAAACAAAATTCTTGAATAAACTAATTTTTTGTCTCAAAAACATAAGTTATGACCCCTCGTTGGAACGAGCTCGTTCCAACGAGGGGTCATAGCCTATGTTTTTGAGACAAAAAATGAAAAAAATAATGAAAATTAATTGGCGATTTTTGAGAATAACGCTGGCCGGTTTTGGCCGTTACGTTGGGTAAAGGGTTAAGAGAAGATGTGGAAACAAAACGTCCTATTTATTTATTTTGGGGAGCGCGATGGCTCACTGGTTAGTGCATTGGGCTTCAAACAGAAAGGTCTACGGTTGGTCCTCGACAAGCGGTAACTGCCTTGTTTCCATGGGCAAGACGCTTAATCCCGATTGCCCATGTAGAGACACGGTGGTCCTGCGTACTAAGGCGTACTGCACGTCGATCGTGTTCTTGTCTTCGAATAATGCTAACCCTGCTTGTGTAGATATGGTACGTTGGGGAGGCTGACAGTTGCCCCGTACTGCTCGGTGGTGTTCTCCTGCTTCCTCCAGTCGTAAAACTGTTTGAGGTGATCCTGGCTGTCGAATGTATCGTTAACCCTTTACCTAACGTAGAAAGCAGACGACACTTGCAGAAATAATTCTTGAATAACTAATTTTTTTCATTTTTTGTCTCAAAAACATAGGTTATGACCCCTCGTTGGAACGAGCTCGACGAAAAAAATAATGAAAATTAATTGGCGATTTTTGAGAATAGCGCAGGCCGGTTTTGGCCGTTACGTTGGGTAAAGGGTTAACACTCATTATATAAACTCGTTGAGCTCGTTCTAATGAGGGGTCATAACCTATGTTTTTGAGACAAAAAATGAAAAAAATTAGTTATTCAAGAATTTTTTTTTGTAAGTGTCGTGTGCTTTTCATGTTAGGTAAAGGGTTAAAACCCATTTTAAAATAAGAAAACGACATTTCACGATCATTTTATGTTCTGTAACTTCTTTTCCGTTCATTCTATCAACAGTTTGCGCACCGTCACATATAATTCAGACACTATCCTTCCCATTAACAGGGGTGTTGGGGGGCGGTGGCGTTGCGGTTACCGGTTCTCTTCAGATCACCGAAGTTAAGCAACGTCGAGCACGGTTAGTCCTTGGATGGTTGACCATCTGAGCGATCGATTCGGACTCCCGCGTTGTGTCCTTGGACAAGGCACTTAACACCAATTGTTCACCTGGGGGCACGATGATGCCGTGTACTAAGGCCTACTGTACGCAAATGGTGCGCATGTATTCAACCCATCTAACCCTGCCTGTGCTGCAGTGTGGGTTTACGATGCTGGAGAGCTGGCAGCTGCTCGTCGTTGCTCGGTGGTTCTCTCCGGTTACTCCGGCTTCCTCCACCCGTAGAACTGTCACGATATGACCTTGGATGTTAAAGTGTCGTTTAAACCCTAATAAATAATAATTCCCATGATCAGAAAAGTCACAGAGGTGAAATTTGCTAATTTGGTGTCATGAGAAGAATAAAAACTTGCAACTTACTGAAAAAAACAGAGAGCCAAAACTGACGTTTATTTAGTGTTGGTAGGTGTGATACTGATATACAATATACCGCCAAACTTTCCTTTTGTAACTTTTAATAAACGAAAACAACAGACAGCTCCGAGAGTTGTCTGTTGTTTTCGTTTATTAGAAGTAACAGAGGGAAACTTGGCTTTATTCGCTCGACTAATAATTTCAAGGGAGATAACCTTACCGAAAGTCGATTTTTATGACGATGTAAGTCTACAGGATGAAAGTTTTGTCGGATTTGTTTACTCACATTGGCCAAACGGTCCATGAACGTCGTTGAAGGGCCAGAATCTAGGAAATTATGCCCTTTATGGTACCACTGAACTAAAAATTTGAATTAGAGTTATCGATCTTGAAACGTTGCACTCGGAAATTATGCACTCTCCAAAAATAGGCAGCCTTGGGAAAATATATTGTTTCAATAAACGTTTGAAACATTCTATTGACAACTTGCATTATTGTTGGATATTCTAGATAAATAAAGAGGGTGATTTGATGACTTTTAGACCTAAAAAATACAATTGACTTTTGGTGTGTTTTTGTGGGGAATTCCCCGAAAATATGTGCACGTGACGGTACTTGCCTTCTTGTCAGATTTTCTCCCTTATTTGTTTCATGACCCCCTGTTTTGGGGTCAGAAAAAGGTTGTCTGAAGGGCTATATTTGACAAAGATTTTTGAATGCCAGAAATAAAGTGATGCGATCATATTATTTTTTTTCTTTTTTCGCCCGAACGTTATAATGGCCGCCAATGAGAAAATATTTAGTTCCGTGATACCTGATGCCATTTTAGATACGCGGGTAAATTTTTCTGAATCTTAAAGTTGATATCGTCTAGTAACACCTTCCTCTGGTTTCCATCATTACTTCATGTCAAAAAAAAATACGGTATTGCCCCCGGCCTCAGAAAAAGCTATCAACGCCACTGGGGCCACCATTAAATCCCATATAGACCTATACCCAATAAAGCTTTAAAATGGCGCAAAAGTATATCAAAATAATAATGAATCAAAAATGAGAATAAAAATGATTGATAAATATGTTATGAATTTTTTTTAATATGCAAGCTCCGTTTTACATGAAAGCAAAATATTACCAATAGTTTAAATCAAGCGTCTGTGTGTGTAAATGGAAAAATATCCTTTATCAGTTTTCTAAAATAAAATTAATACATCGTTAATGTATATTCAGAGAAGATACCAAAGCCTATTATATTGTCCAACACAAGGGTATTCTAAAATGTTAACCCTTTACCCAACGTAACGGCCAAAACCGGTCAGCGCTATTCTCAAAAATCGCCTATTAATTTTAATTATTTTTTCATTTTTTGTCTCAAAAACATAGGTTATGACCCCTCATTGGAACGAGCTCGTCGAGCTCGTTCCAATGAGGGGGTCATAACCTATGTTTTTGAGACAAAAAATTAAAAAAAATAGTTATTCAAGAATTTTTTTTGAAAGTGTCGTCTGCTTTTCATGATAGGTAAAGGGTTAAGGGGTTACATTGATTATTGAGCTACCAACACAAATTTTACGAACGATTCACATAAAAGTTCACCAATCACGGTAAAGGGGAGAGAACTCCCAAAATGCGAAAATTTGAATCGATGTCTCAACAATTTGGCATTTCGAAGTTGGTTCTTTGATGTGTCCCTCGAGCGATTTATATGTATCTCGATGTGTCTGTATCCACATTGAATCCATTATTTGGTGGACAAGTTCAACGCGTAATCTAATTCGACAAGCTGATGACATTTCCAAAACTGTTTCGCTGTCGGGTACAGTAATCAATAAGTAAATAAATTGATCGTGTTTAATCAAATCTAACATCCAAATCTCGTCAAAGTTATTCACAAAAATCTATATCTAAATTTTAAAAAATATTTTCAGTCTTTCTCAATATATATATAACTTTAGTTTAAGGCCCCTCCTTGGAAGAAGGTCGCCGAGATCCTTCGAGTAAGGTCCAGTGAGGTGTCCTAAGATATATTGTGAAACAGAAAGTGACAACCATTTCGTTATTTGATAAAGGCTTTGCGTAAAAAAAACATCTACTCGTGTTCGGTAAAGGTTAAATGAAGACTGGTCGGTTTTAAAGATGTGTTTTTAAAATGAATGACAGAAAAATAGTATCGAATAATTTAATGAAAAATCTAAACGACGTGAGAAGTAAGCACTAACTGCTGAAAAGAAAATGTCTCTTGGGAAACTGAAGCTGTCCTTCACATATAATGTGCGACACGACTTGCATGAAAAAACTCATAAATCATTAAAAAAAAAACCTTTTTATTCATGCTAGCAAGAGATGTTTTTCTATTTGGTGAACTAGGGGAGGGTGCCTCCGGAAACTCTATAGCATCTGTTAATATCTACACCACTGACAAATGGGCTTATGGGGAGATGATAAACGGGCTCAAAACAAAGTGTTCGACCAATTCATTGGCCAGTACCCGACAGCGAGCTGAAAAGGATTTTTATTTTCGAAAAAATTGGAACGTCAATAATAATCTTAGATTATTCGCCATGTTATATGACGTGAGCAGATTTTTTTCAGTTTCCTTTAACCATTTACCCAACGCAGACGATATCAAAATTTATTATTTTAAATATCATTTGTTTAAATTTTTTCAAAAAATTCAACAAAACCATATCATGTGACCCCTCTTTTGGAACGAGCTCGACGAGCTCGTTCCAAAGACGGGTCGCATGATATGGTTTTGTTAAAATTTTCGAAAAATAATATTTTTTCAGCTGCTGAGTTTGCATATTACGCGGGCGGATGCGGGCGATTCGTTGGGTAAAGGGTTAAATACAAGGCTGATAAAGACCCGCCAAAGACTGAAATATGCGCGAATGGGTTTCTCTCATCGGGGGCTTCCTCGTACTGTTGGCGGTGCACACATTTTATTTCGAGCAGTTTTGTGATTCCTATGCGTATTTCCATGTGAGGACCCCAAGTTCTCCGCCACCACCTTCCCCTCAAAAGAGGAAAAAAATATTACATATCTATTGTAACTGTATATAGAGAATATATCTCTCCGAAAGAGTGACTCGCGTTGCCCAATAAGTATAGCTCAATAGCCATTCCCTTCTATTGCAACTAAAACATAACAACCCATGTATGAATGTTTTCATTTCAATTTCCCGTGTTCAAAGGTGAATTTAAATTGCAATTCCCTCAGATGAGCTGTTAGTTTTGACGTGAGTTGTTAACACTAGCTTTTCTCTACGGACGTGGCTAGAGGTTTCCGATTGGGGGGCGGGGGGGGGGGGGTCTGGTAGTGAATTTCCAAAGAGGAGAAGGGACCGGGATGGGAAATGCACTACCGAAAAAACTTTTGAAAATAAATCCATGGAAGAGGAAATAAAATTGATTCGAGTAACTGAAATGCCAACACATTTGTGATAGAATATTATCAGGTTATTATTATTTGGTATTATTCTGGGAATTGAACATGTGCTAAACAAATGCTCAAGCTTAGAACTTTGAGCAATTCACACTGTCCGAACATTAATTTAGATCTTTTGCATAAATGATCAGTTTTCGATGTTTCATCATTTTGTAACTGTTCATGATTGTATTAATGTGATTTTCTTGAAGTGCATTTCGAGGATTTCTTTTGTTACAATAGTAAACATACTATAAAAATCTAATACCGATTGACATCATGCATACTTATGAAGCTCTATATTGCGTACACTGTAGTTGTAAATAGTAACAGTTGGAATTTTTGTCGATTTGAAATCCAGTAGGAATTTTGAGAAGTAAAGGAGACATCAGCATCACCAAAGAAGCTCTAAAATCCAGATTGATGGAATTTTCTCATGACATGCCCTCTGAATTTACTACAGGAAATTTTGGCCAGAATTGGGGGGGGGGGGTGACACCCCCATCACACCCCCTGCTTTTCTCTTCAATTTTGGAGATCGCTTGTATTAGACATGTTGAAAATAATAAAACTGTCGTCTGCACAAAAGTGGATTTGACTGCAGTGATATAAATGAACGGAGACTTCGGTCGCGAAAGGGAAATTTATAATTCAAGCAAACTCCGATTTAAATATAACAATTGGAATGAATTATCTGTCACTTTATCGGAGTATAAATGTGAGATGGGCGTTACTTCACCTTTTACCTAACATGAAAAGCAGACGACCATTGCAAACAAAATTCTTAAATAACTATTCTTTTTCATTTTTTGTCTCAAAAACATAGGTTATGACCCCTCATTGGAACGAGCTCGTTCGAAAGAGTGGTCAGTCACAACCTATGTTTTTGAGACAAAAAATAGTAAAAATTAATTGGCGATTTCTGTGAATCGCGCTGGCCGGTTTTGGCCGTTACGTTGGGTAAAGGGTTAACACAGCCATCCCACAATCAGACTCCAAAAGGGCGCCAGATAATTTATTTCAATTCTTATAATGGAAAAAAAAAGGAAAAAAACGTAATTTGCACTTGGATGACTGCTACGTCCGACCCACTCTCAAAACTACCATTTCTATTCTGCTGTTGAGCAAATTTAAGCCAACAATTAATAATACTACGATCACTGTCATCAGGAAACAAGCATTTAGGATGAAATGGTCAGTGGGCTTCAACCGCTGATGTACTAAATTTATCGCTCTTTACCTAATACGAAGAGCAAACGACACTAATAAAATTCTTGAATTACTAACATTTTTCATATTTTGCCTTTAAAACTAAACGTAGCATACGGCCCTCATTGGACAAGCTAATTGAATCCCCGGTCATTAGCTTGTTTAGCTAGCTATTTTTGGGGCAAACATTGAAAAATAAAACTTGAATGAATGACCTATTTTTGTGAATAGCGCTAGCCGGATATCGCCGTTACAATGGCTAAAAGGTTTATTATTAACACTTTAGCGGGCGTTCTCCAGTGTGTTAATGGAGTTTAGCGGGGCGATAAAACTGAGTAATTCACGACGTCGTGCAACCGAAGCAATCGGCGGGCGTTAATGAAAACAAATTTCATTAACAGCTCGCCACCCGCTTTCTGTCATGGTAATTATAGTAATAGCATGATTTTGTCGAACGTCTCGGTTTATTAACGGGCCCCGAGGACCGAATAACAGCCTTTTACTTCGTCTCGGACAGGTAATAAAGCCTCGGGCTGTTATTCATTCCTTTTGGGCCGTTAATAAACCGTAACGCCCTTCAAACTCATGTTATTGTTATAGAATAAAATTTAAGAAATGGTCTGATGTATTCAAATGTTTAAAATTCGGTTTGGTGTTTGAAATTCTATACTTGCAATCAAACGGGTTTATTAACCCTTTGAACCCCAGAGGCCGTTAATCTCTGCCCAGTGACATGATGCTTCATAATTTCATTAACCCTTTACCTAACGTGAAAAGCAGACGACACTTGCAAAAAAAATTCTTGAATGACTAATTTTTTTCATTTTTTGTCTCAAAAACATAGGTTATGACCCCTCGTTGGAACGAGCTCGACAAGCTCGTTCCAACGAGGGGTCATAACCTATGTTTTTGAGACAAAAAAATGAAAAAAATAGTGAAAATTAATTGGCGATTTTTGAGAATAGCGCTGGCCGGTTTTGGCCGTTACGTTGGGTAAAGGGTTAAGTAGGTTGTTGGACGTTTGAGTGAAGGTGTGGTGTGGAGCAATCAATATTTTCAACGTGCAACCCCATGGCTGCACGTTGAAATTATTAATTGGTCTACCCCCAAATAAAGAATATGGAATCTTCCCGTTGCTGCCATTGAACTGATATGGAAGATACCACTAGCGTTCAAAGGATTAAAAAAATCTTTCTCTCTAATATTGCTCCATAAGCGTAATGGTAAGTAGCTCTGGAGCCAATACTATAAAATTTTACAAATGCCAAATGGCAAATTGCCACATCATTGAAAATACGAATGATTCATTTTAACACATTTAACGTCATAACGAGAAAGTACCATTCTAAAAAATCCAACTGAAAACGTTTTATAGTATTGGCCCGTGTTTTGGATTATTTATTTATTTATTTATTTATTTATTTATTTATGTATTTATTTATTTATTGGGGTTTAAGGTCACATACTTATGCACAATGGCTAATCGTGACCGTGACAGTTTCACGGGTGGAGGAAGCCGGAGCACCCGCAGAGAACCACCGAGCAACGACGAGCAACTGTCAGCTCCTCAACATTCTAACTATGTTAATAATCCGCTCAAGCAGGGTTACAGCGGTTGAAGACATGTGCACCATCGACGTGCAGTGCGCCTTAGCGCACGGCGTCATGGTGCCCCCGTGTAGGCAACGGGGCTAAAGTGCCTTGCTCAAGGATACAACGCGGGTCGTCCCGGACGGGGATCGAACTCGGGACCTCTAGCATAGAAATCCAACAGTCTACCACTGAGGCACCGCGCTCCCCTCTTTTGGATTGGATTACATTGCGTATTCTAGCTGATGAGGTGCGCCACATTGATTTAAATTCACCACTTCCAGAGAAGATTGTAAACTACGTTACTTCGATATACGGAGACAGATCCATTCGTAAATTAAGTAATCATGTCCTGTTTTTAACTTCAAATTAGTGAGAAAAAAACGGTCTAATTAACTTCCCTGAAATTGTCGTTTCGGGGATTGGAAAGTGGCATTACGGAGACGGGAAAGTTTTACAGTTGTTAAGATTAAATAAAAAGTTCAAAAGTTACATTATGGAAGCGCATGGCATCGGAAAGTTCAATATATTTTCTTTATAGGGCTTATTGAATGTTGTCAGTTTACCATCTGAGTTTTGTTGCCCGTCACTTATAAAATGTACTGTTTTCTCCAGTGCAATCATGCAAAAAATGTTTAAAAACAGTGTTTCCATTGACTTTTGACCATCTATGCACGCATTGTGGTTTGACGGATAACTGGGAAGCGCATTAATTCACAAAATATGATCTTGTGTTTGCTGCCTGGTAAACATATCTATAAGATACAAGTCTTGACTTATGTTCCTTTGATGTCCAAATTCTGTATAACCCGATTGCTGGGATCGCGGTGGCTCAGTGGTAGACTGTTGGACTTCAGTGCTAGAGGCCCCGAGTTCAATTCCCGTCCGGGACGACCCGCGTTGTGTCCATGGGCAAGGCACTTTAACCCGACAGCCTTCATGGGAGCACAATGACGCCGTGTACTAAGGCGTACTGCACGTTGATGGTGCACATGTCTTCAACTGCTGTAAGCCTGCCTGAGCGGAGCTTGACCAGAGTTAGAATGTTGAGGAGCTGACAGTTGCTCATCGATGCTCGGTGGTTCTCCCCGGGTACTCCGGCTTCCTTCACCTGTAAAAACTGTCACGACCACGATTAGCCACTGTGCATAAGTACACACTAAAAACTATAGTGTTAAAACTGACACTTCCAAGGTGTTAAACCCATTCTAACTCTTAGGGTTTGATTTTAACACTCAAAGTGCAATGCTTTAAGCACTTAGACATTACAATCGTCAGACATCTGAAACTTGAATGGATGGCACTTCCCATGTGTCTAGCATTGGTGGTTCTTCCAGAATCGTCCATAATTTGATTTGCGCTTGGTGGGTACATAATTAAAAGGACACAACGCAGATGACGCGGATCAGGCCCGAGAGTTCGAGCCTGATGTGCGTCATCTGCGTTGTTTCCTTTTAAGTGTCGCGACATTACACTTGTCAAGTGGTATTATTGTCAACACCTGTCAAGTTCTGGGATATCTACACTTGAACAAAGTGCTAGTTCAGCACTCAGTAAGTGTTAAATACAGCACTTCAAGTGTAGTTTTTAACACTTTAGTTTTTAGCGTGTATGTGACCTTAAACATCAATAAATGATAATAAATAATAATCCGATTGTTTTTTCTCACACCTTAGCCAATTTTCTGTGAAGCAAGCAGCTGATGGATTCTCATAGTCGATAAGGGATAGTCGATAAGGGGAAATAACGTCCACTTGAACCAGTCAGCTGAAGTGGAAAACTGGGTATGCATTATACTTTAGCAGAGGGTCTTGGGCCATGGAAGGCTTTGGGATTCGTCACGATTTGAACTCGACCCAATGATTCGATTTTATTACTTCCCAAAGTATGATTTACTGGGATTTCCGGGTTTGATTATAAACGATAACTTGACAAGTGAATTATGCAGTCAACAATTGGGCCATGCATCCGTGCGCGCAAACGAAGACGCTTTGTCGTGGGTGTAATGGGGACGTCGTTGTTTTTTGGGGTTTTTTTTAATCCTTTACCTAACATGAAAAGCAGACGACACTTGCAAAAAACATTTTTGAATATTATTTTCATTTTTTGACGATTTTTGAGAATAGCGCTGGCCGGTTTTTGCCGTTACGTTAGGTAAAGGGTTAAATAATATAATTATCGTTAATAATGAAAAGTAATAAACAGGGTAATCGCTTGACTGGACTGGTTACGTGAAATAATTCATTTGAGGCGAGGGACTATATTGTAAAACACTCGCGCGCATTCGCGCACTCGTGTTTGTACAACGTCCCTTACCTCTCATGAATTATTTCACGTAACCAGTCCAGTCAAGCGATTACTCTCTATGGAATCGCCTGATTCGAAAACTTTCGAATCTTCGGGATATTCTCCCTATCCTACAAAATGTTCCCTCGTCTTGAACTCTTCTTCTATCGTCAGATCTCTTTCAAAGAAGACCTGATGAACTTTTCTTGTATCATCATGTCTTCCTTCCAGGAGACCTGGGGCCAATACTATAAAACTTTTACAATTGTATTTTCTAGAATTGTATTTTCTACCTATTAATATAACTGACTAAAATGAATCATTAGAATTTTAAAAGATATGGCAATTTTGCCAGCTGGCAAATTGCCATATCATTGAAAATACTAATGGTTCATTTCATCCCATTTAAAGTCATAACTAGAAAATACAATTCTAGAAAATACAATTGTAAAAGTTATAGTATTGGGCCCTGGTAACAGAATATGAGTTATTTATTTATTTATTTATTTATTTATTGGTGTTTAAGGTCACATATTTCTGCACAATGGCTAATCATGACCACGGCAGTTTTACGGGTGGAGGAAGCCGGAGTACCCGGAGAGAACCCCCGAGCAACGGCGAGCAACTGTCAGCTCCCCAACATACTAACTCCACACAAGCAGGGTTAGCATTGATTGAAGACAGGTGCACCATCGACGTGCAGTACGCCTTTGTGCACAGCATCACCGTGCCCCCACATGGGCAATGGGGGTGAAGTGTCTTGCCCAAGGACACAACGCGGTTGCCGCAGGTGGGATTCGAACCGAGGACCTCTCGGCTTGCAGCCTGCACCTTTACCTACTGAGCCACCGACCCCCCAACAGAATATGAGTTTAAAGAAGCGCAGCTTGGGAATCTACTGTGATACCGTTTGCCCATGAAGACGAGTGACGATAACTGAGTAGAGATTGGTGTTAATTAAGGTTGTAAGAAGATGCAACGTTTACAACAAGAACAGCAGTAAGATTCGATTCTGGTTTCGATTCGATTCGATTCGAAATGCTCTGCTTGATTCGATTCGATTCGATCCGAAATGTGAGATTCGTAAAACACACTGAGGGGCATACAATGATAGTTACGTAATCGTCGAAAGGTTTGGTTTACAATTCTGTAACAAGAAACAGCTAATATATAAGAGATTATTACCATTATGTGGATGCACAAAATATGTATCCGAGTCAAGCTCCGGGTTCTAAGGGCAGATCACGACGAGTCGAAGGCGAGTCGTGATCTACCCTTAGAACCCGGAGCGAGACTCGGATACATATTTTGTACATCCACATAATGGTAATAATCATTTTATCTTACAATATATTGGGGGATAAGTCAAGAATGTAGACGAATATATAACGAACTATTTATTCCTACGGATGAACAAAAAGAAAAAAATGGAACTCACGCGAAAGGAACGTGCTTGTATCCGACCCCCAGATACAAACATCTGTATCAGGGGGTCGGATACGCGACAGTTGCGGAGTTAATACAGACAAAATACATGTTGATTGTAAGATAAAATTATCCCACATACCTCATCTCCGCTGATTAGTCAGAACAAGTGATTAGTTCATGTTAATCAGACACAGTCGGATCTGTCTTATCTGAGAGAGAAAAATTAAAAAGCTTGATAAATTGCTTTAACTTCGACAGAAAGAAAGTATCTTTTCTACCGAATTTTCTGCACAAGATCTTCCATATTAGTTCAATGGCCTTTCTCATTTAACGTTTTCAACATTCGTTCATTAAAAATACAAGAATTCTATCTCCAGATAAACAAATAACACTTCGTTGAAGTACATCTTAAACACTGACAGCCCTTACCAAGAAACAAATCCCCGTCTGTTCCAAAAGAACCACAGGGTTTGGAGTGCCACATGATTTACACGACTCTATTCACTACTCTGTACTCAAATACATACATTTTAACCCTTTACCCACCGTGGCGGCCAAAACCGAGAAGCGCTATTCTAAAACAATCACCAGTTAATTATCATTATTTTTTCATTTCTTGTCTCAAAAACATAGGTTATGCCTCCCTCATTGGAACGAGCTCGTCGAGCTCGTTCCAATGAGGGGTTATAACCTATGTTTGTGAGACAAAATGTGAAAAAAATTGGTTGTACAAGAATTTTTTTTGCAAGTGTCGTCTGCTTTTCATGTTAGGCAAAGGGTTAATATACATTCATTATCATGCACCGGAGCTTTGTCGGTGCATCTAGCGTTAAATTTCCATTGGAACCGGAGCTTTGCCGGTGCAAGGTACTGCACATATAGTATGCTATGGGATGTATTATTAGTTACACAGTTTGTTGGTGGCCTAATGTGGTATATATGGTGTCAGTTAATTCCATATTGGACGAAGCTTGAGTCCAATATGGAATAAACTGACACCATATATACCATATTAGGCCACCAATAAACTGTGTAACGAATATATCTTACCGACTGCTGCATCGATGCACAGAACTAATAACAACAGCGATCAAAATTAAATGAGAGAATTCTCACAATGTGTTCACGTGTCTGTGCCTTGTTACAATTTATTGTAACAAGGCAAATTCATACATACCAAACAGTTTCATTTCGAAGGTAACATGACACACATCCTCAGAATATGAAGCCTTTTAAGTTGCCTAACCTGCACTTCAGACCAAATATGGGCTTCCAACACCAGGCTTGGGGCGAATACTTTGTCAATGTATTCGAATAGGAATACTTTGAAATTTCATGAATACGAATACGAATACAAATACACAAATTTTCAAATGTCTTTGAATACGAATACAAATACATTACAATGTATTCATGAATACATTTTTGAATACTTGAATACTTTTTAAATTAGAAGTATTTATAGCAAGGCCTTTAAGTTTTTTGTTTGTTGGGTTAAAAGTCATTTTTAAACTGATGGTCCTTTAGCTGAAGCTTTAATTGTGCTTACCATGCTTTGTTGGAAAACTAAAGTAATTACCTGACGGGAAATCCAATCTATGGGTGTCATAGTAATTAGACTACTCTCCATGGACAACACATCACAAAATGTGAGTGGATTACCTCTAAAAAATCACAGACTGGCGTTTCCTCCTGAACGTTAAGTATCAATTGCAATGACACCACATAAGAAGGACTAGTAAAGTTTTAGCCAATGCACTTCATGGTTAAACCACCTGGAGGTCTGGTGACTGAAAGTTTGCTAACAGCAGTAGTATTTTCTTTATAATATTTCCGTGCTTTCACCGATTATAATTAGACATACTGAGCTGTACAAAGATGACCTTAAACAGGAATAAATAAATAAATATGTGTTTTCACTGTGAAATAATGGATAAATAGAAAAACTTTAAATAAATCCAAAAAATTTAGAATATAATATTATTGAATAACTGAGTTGTGTCCAATAACACAAGTTTTTTTGTCTTATTTTTATTGTCTATGTTTTTAACAATTTAAAAAGCCATGGGGATATGTGGCCATTGTTACATAAATAGGTTGTATTGTGACAAGTTGGGGCCGCGGTGGCTCAGTTGGTAGATGTGCAGGCTGCAAGCCGAGAGGTCCTCGGTTCGAATCCCACCTGCGGCAACCGCGTTGTGTCCTTGGGCAAGACACTTCACCCCCATTGCCCACGTGGGGGCACGGTGACGTTGTGTACTAGGGCGTACTGCACGTCGATGGTGCACCTATGACCTGTCTTCAACCAATGCTAACCCTGCTTGTGTGGAGTTGGTATGTTGGGCGGCTGACAGTTGCTCGCCGTTGCTCGGTGGTTCTCTCCGGGTACTCCGGCTTTCTCCACCCGTAAAACTGTCACGGTCATAGTTAGCCATTGTGCAGAAATATGTGACCTTAAACACCAATAAATAAATAAATAAATAATTGTGACAAGTTGATTGATAATTAAGTCCATTGTCTGCTTTCCATGCATAAATTCCAGACAAGGTGTTTGGTGGTATACAAATAATATCAAAGATTATTAAGTCTTTAATATTGATATGAGGTGTGAATTTGTTATCTGGAGTCCATGGGCTCGATCTGTGAAAACTTTTTATTCAGTATATGGTTCTTTAATTCCAAAATATAGAAGGTATTCAAAAAGTATTCAAAATGTATTCATGAATACAGCTCAAATTTTAATGTATTTGAATACAAATACGAATACATGTATTCATAACATTCAGTGAATACTGAATACATGTGAATACTTGATAAACTGTATTCGAATACGACTGAATACGAATACTGAATACCCCAACCCTGTCCAACACTCAATCTTTCAACTTGAAGCGTTTATCGGCTGCCGCCATTTTGAATAATCCATGAACAAAGGGGAGATTACCCATAGCTGTCAGCGTATATTGGCTTACCTAAAACACAGAAATGATGGGCTGAAAGGCAGTATATGGTTTTATATGCAGTCTGCATGTGACGTCTTTGAACCAATGAAATTCCCAGATACTTGTAGAAGGTAAGATATAGTGATATATGTACACTCAGTGCTCTGGGTATATAGCATGCGTATCTGATGGAAAACTGATGGGGAAGTTGGGTTTTCTTGAAAGTTTTCCATCTCTGACATTTTCGTCATGAAAATCGACTTTCGATAAAGTTATCGCCCCTGAAATTATTAGACGCAATAGGAATGATAGGAATGTTCAATTAAGGTCTCGTTTCCTATTAAAAGGTCATTTCCGAGGTTATTGGATATCCTATTTTGAGCTTTAGTTTTAGTTTATGGTGGTGTGGATTTAGTAAATAATTCTCATTAATGGTGATATGGCCAAAATAATCTGTTGATGGTCTTGATTCAAACTGTGTATTGTCAAGTGCATTTCAATTGGGGGTCAAGGTCACATGGAAGTGTTAAATGACTAACCCAGACCTGTTTAGGACCTGACAATCTGCAGTTTACAAATGGGACAATTTTTGTGTAAATTTGCTTTGAGAAAGCCTTCTGAAAAAATGAATAAGAAACGCATATGTTTTTTATTTGTCAGAATGATCATGTTATGCTGTAAAATCCTCAGTGGAGGAATGAGGAATTCCTATAACACAGTTTTATCACTATCGATGCACGAAAATTGGAGATTTATCCCCAAAATGAGAAAATTTTGACCAGTTTGAGCCATTTTTTTAGCCATCAACTGTGTCATTCGGCTGAGTGTATTTGAGTGATATTGTAAGATTTTTGTTGTGTACAGTTGTCTCCAGAAAGGGCCATATTCAGAACTTCCAGAAACTATATACGTTGTGAGTATTGTGAATAGGGGAGGTAATTTAAATGCGAAGTATCCTCGTCCGTGTTAATCAGAAGCTGAACATTTCTTGAAAAGCCGACATTTTCACCTGAATAACTGTAACGAGACCTAAGAAGCAAGATATTGTTGTGAAAACACCTATGCACTATAATATCAGTAGAAAATAAAGCTAAGTTTTTTTGTCAATTTTAATAATTTCGCTACGCTACACATTCATTCACACTTCAGACATCAAAGCGTGAACAACTGATTAGCCATGAATTACCTGCCTAATAAAATCAAGGACACTTGGCTGGTGTTGGACGCCAGCTCACTTCTCAACTGGGATGTTTATGTTGAGAGTGACTTGGCCAGCTTACTGTCAGGTATAAGATGAAGCCCACCTCTGGGAGTAGTAGCAGTGTAGCACCTTTCGCGAGTCCGCCCCCACTGGTCCACTCCAGAGGAAGGGAAAGATGACTGCCACCGAGACCATAAAAACACATGTGGAAGACAAGAAAAACAAAAAGAAGAAGTCACCATCACCAAAAGTGGAGGCTGAGGAGATGGAAGTCGTCCAAACCTGGAACTCCTATCAACCCCCACTAATCGGACCATAAACCTAGTTCGACCTCGGATTCCGAGTATGAAACTGTGAAGGTAGAAGATATGACCCTGGAAACCTACATAGAATGCCTGGACGAATTCGCCATGGAGCGCTTCTGCGAACTCAAGTGACAAGTGCGATATGAACGGAACAACGGAGGACTACCTGGCTTACCTAAAACACAGAAAGGATGGGCTGAAGGAAAACTCAACTTCCTTCTCAACAATCCCGGATACTTGGAAGCATTCAAGGTCCGCAACCGGACTGCAACGGAAAACAACAGGAACATCAGTAACATCAACAGCCACGACCTCTCCCTCAGAGCCACCTCCTCCGAGAAGCACAAAAGGAACAAGCGCCACAGAATACCTTAAACTTCTCCTCCTTTGCGAAGCCCAGGCATAGAGAAAAAAAACTAATATACTGGTATCGTGGGTCGATAGGGGCCTGTTCCACACCGTCCCTGCGCGCCATCGGCTCGCGAACCCATTCATCTTTACTTTTAATGAACGAAAACAACAGACAGCTCTGCTGTCTGTTGTTTTCGTTTATTAAAAGTAACAAAGGAAACTTGGCTTTTTTATGGTAAGCTAACTAGAGACTACTAGCTCACGGGTTATCATTAAGAATATCTATCAGTATCACACCTAATAACATTAAATGTTCACTTCAGCTCTTTGTTTAGCGAATGTGTGCAGTATAGCAGGGACAGATCGTCCCTTATTACCCGGAGATTTGTCGGCGCAGCTAGTGTGAAATTTCTATTGGAACCGGACCTTTGCCGCCGCTTTTTCAGGTGCAAAATTTCGGTTCCATCTAGCTAAGCTAGATCCGGCAAGTGGTATCCGAACTTCATAAACAGTATGCTATGGGATGTATAGTGATATACGTACACTCAGAGCTCTGGGTATATAGTATGGGTATGTGATGGAAAACTGATGGGGAAGTTGGGTTTTCTTGAAAGTTTTCCCAGCGAACCGGCTGACGTTGCTATTGACGTCGTGACGACATGATGGGCACACGACGTCATAGAGATGTCGGCCGCTGCAGTTGTCCACTGTAGGCCTACAATGCGCATTATACATTGTTCGGGTAAGGGTTTGTCGGGCTCCTCGTTCAGAGGGAGACGCTTGGGAGGATTTTCGGAATATGTCGATGATTCGAAAATTTCCGAATCAGCGCGATTGAATCGAATCATCGGCGAGATTTCGCTTCGAATCGAATTTCGAATCCTCAGTGGACGCAAATCACATCCTTATCGCCACAACCATCACCAGCGCCATCCAAATAATGCAGAAATACACTAACTAACCTACAAAATACATCACACTCTCTTCCAAAGTTGAGTGTAACATCATAATGTTTGATTCATCTCACAGAAGTTGACAGTAAACTGCTATTCGTTAGGAGGGAGGTGTCTGCGAACAAACACGCGGGTATTTGCTTATAATTTAAAGGTATTTTAACCTCTTCCTGTCTCAACTTCTCGCTTTGTGATGTAGATTCAAATACAATATTTATTCACCTTAGACACGTTCTGTATACAAAACATAACATCTTTGGTGGCGAGTGGGACTCGGAAAGGGCAAGGATGTTTTCATTGAATTCTCTCAAGTCAGCTACCTGTAACTTCAGCCTCAAATATTTTTCATTCGAGTTGACACCATCCTCAATACACTTCTGTCTTGCCACTTGTGGAATTGGGAGGTTTGAGTAATAAGGTAGAAGGCTATTTAATCGGAAACGGACTCCCAACGAAAATGGTTTTGTGTGTTGGGGAGATGGGGGGTGGGGGGGGGGGGGCGGTAAATGTCCATTGCACCTAGCCTGGAGCGGCCTAGAAGTTAAAAACAAATTGAAATTGGATCGTTGCCTCCCAGATGGGAGTCAGTTTAGGTGGGTGGGTGGGTGGGGGAGGAACACCCAGTCATATTAACCCTTTACCTAACATGAAAAGCAGACGACACTTGCAAAAGAAATTCTTGAATAATTAATTTTTCATTTTTTGTCTCAAAAACATAGGTTATGACACCTCGTTGGAACGAGCTCAACGAGCTCGTTCCAACGAGGGTCATAACCTATGTTTTTGAGACAAAAAATGAAAAAACAATGAAAATTAATTGGCGATTTTTGAGAATAGCGTTGGCCAGTTTTGGCCGTTACGTTGGGTAAATGGTTAATATATTATACCTTCAAACATCCTCTCGTGCCACGTCACACCCTACCATTTTATATCAACAAAAATACCCGCAAGCCATTTTGGGGTGTTTATGCTGTGTTCTGGTCCAGTATGGTTTAATCTATGTCTTCCCATGGAGACACTGCGTCTCTGTGTACTGAAGCGTACTACTCGTCAGTGGTACGCTTGGATTCGACCACGGCTGACTCTGCTTGTGTCGGTTTGGTAAGTATGGGAGTCCGACATTTGCGCGCCGCTGCTCGGTAGTTCTCCCTGGGTATACTCCGGCTTCCCCCATCTGCAAAACTGTCCGATAAGTTATGTGTCCCTGGTTGTGGAAAGTGTCGTTACTCTCCAACAAGCAAAGAATCTATTTCTTCTGCTCAACCACCTTTCAACCCGAAGGCTAGCTTTCGGGTTGAATGTTGGTTGAAGTATTAGCAAACGACCGATCTGGCTGAAAGTAGAATTATTTGGCAAAATGCATCTAAATTTGTTTAGATTTGGAGATAATATATCAGAAGAAAATTTGTGTACCGACACATTTGTCTGTTCTCAAAACAGTAGCGTCGCCACGAGGGGTGAGGCCCTTGCATCCGCCTAAAATTTTCCCTGCCCCCCCCCCCCCCCTCCAAAAAAACAACATTGGGCCAATGCAATTTTGTCATAACATCGAGGCCGAAAATGGTCTACAATAAAGAAAAACGCAGGCTACAAATGCCTTAGATTCGATCTTAGAGCACCGAATTTTGCATTATTTTCTCAGGGCGTGGGGGATGGGGGGCTAGTAATAACTTTGGAGGGGAAGTGGAGGAGGGGTAGAGACCACAGAGTCTTAGTGAGAACGAGGGGAGGCCTCCACACCCAGATGGCTTTCCAAATATCATGTTTGCCCCTCACCCTCCCTCTCAAACTAGCTAGGTCACCCCCATTATAGAATCCTGGCAACGTGCCTTTCTCAAAGTTAAATTATTGTGTCATAATGCTTCCTGCATTGAAAATAACCTTTGCAGTATTTTAAAATCCCTAGGACACTTTGCTACACAGGAGGGAAATACTCCCTGTAAGATTAAGAGTCTTGCGTTGTGAAAGCTTGATAGGAATGAAGCAGGGTTATACTGAAAAATAAAACAGTTCACCATTTTCACCGAGGACATTCTTTAACACGCATTCCACCCTTCCCTCAAATAATTCTTCGCTTGTTGCATCTGTCTCCTTAAAGTGTCAGTGAATGTGAGCTGGAGTGAACGACCGCCAGGTCTTGTTTTGGTCTAGATATGCGTAACTGTATTTGACGGATAATACCCCAGATCAGTTCATCGAGTATGTGCCCAAATTCGACGTTTTTGTGAAGACCCGAAGCAACGCGCAGTAAAACAAACCGAGGAGGGGTGGTGGGTGGTGGGAACGCACAGTAATGCGCCACCTCACTTCTTCCAGTCTTATCTAGATATAATGAAAAAATATTTTTTAAAAAGTCGAGATGCTTAGCGTTGAGGGGTTATCTCAGTGACGTATTTTAAATTCATGCAAGTACATTTATATTGTAATATTGTCGCCTATTTTTTGTTTCTGAACAATGCATTCATTATGGTATTTTTTTTCATACTTAAAATCATAATAATAAAATGACAACTCAGTTAATTCATATTTTGCCAAGAAAGAGCTATTCTACGCCACGAATGTCACCTCTGGTAGGGACGCAACGGAAGTGTGTTTGGTGTATGTGTAGGTGTTGGTGGTGGGAGTGGGCGGGGGGGGGGGGGGGGGGGTACTAAGCTTCAGGGCCTTCGAAGCTTCGAAACTCGATTCACTTTGATATTTGAGTCGCGCGGATTCGGAAATTTTCGAATCGTTGAGATGTTCTCAAAATCCCGCAAAGTATCTCCTCTTAAACTTTTCTTCTGTCACCAGGAGCCAACACTATAAAACTGTTACAATTGTATTTTTTACAATTGTATTTGCTACCTATTAATATAACTGGCTAAATTAAATCATTAGTATTTTAAAAGATATGGCAATTTGCCATCTGGCAAATTGCCACATCTTTGAAAATACTAATGGTTCATTTCAGCCTATTTGAAGTCATAACTAGAAAATACAATTCTAGAAAATACAATTGTAAAAGTTCTATATTATTGACCCCTGGCTTCCTGTACAGGACAACCCTCCCCTCCCTCTCTCCCTCGATCCCTACCTCCTGTACAGAAGATCTGATGACAGAAGACGAGTTCAGGGAGGTTCCGCTTTCGAAACTGTTTTAATTCCGTCATAGAATGTTCTGGTTTTTTTGTTTGTTTTTTTTGATTGGCGTGTCCAAACAGAATACAAAACGATACTTGAATGGCGACAAGCATCATTTACGGCTGCAGAGGGCGCAATAATTATCTAAAACTTGAAAAACCATGAGATTCGATTCGGAATTCGACCCGAATTGCGTCTGCCTCCAATTCAAATCCCCGCGCAGTTTATCCCCCAAAGGCGTCTTAAACGTTTCTGAAAGGTGTTGTCGAAAACAAATTCTGAGAAAGTTCCACTCAACGGGGTCTAACAAGAGGTACCCTATATTATGTATGGTGCTTCATGGAGTTGGCATGTTTGGTGTCACGTGAGTTATATACTACGCGCGTGAGCGACCATGTTGTTACTTGACCACCAGGGTGATAGGGAGCGCGGTGGCTCAGTAGGTAGAGGTGCAGGCTGCAAGCCGAGAGGTCCTCAGTTCGAATCCCATCTGCGGCAACCGCGTTGTGTCCTTGGGCTAGACACTTCACCCCCATTGCCCATGTGGGGGCACGGTGACGTTGCGTACTAAGCGTACTGCACGTTGATGGTGCACTTGTCTTCAACCAGTGCTAACCCTGCTTGTGTGGAGTTCGTATGTTGGGGAGCTTACAGCTGCTCGCCGTTGCTCGGTGGTTCTCTCCGGGTACTCCGGCTTCCCCCACCCGTAAAACTGTCATGGTCATGATTAGCCATTGTGCAGAAATATGTGACCTTAAACCCCAATAAATAAATAAATAACCAGGGTGATAGGCGGTGTTGGTGCGCATGCACAACAGATGTTGCCAAGGTGATACGTGTTCCGAAGTCCATATCGGCATCTTGAGATCCATTCGGCACGTGGTTTCTATGAGTACGAGCGGGTTGGGGTATGATCTGGGGGTTATTTATTTATTTATTGGAGTTTAACGGCACTTTCGACAGCCAGGGTCACCTCGTTTTACAGGTGGAGAAAGCCGGAGTGCCCGGAGAGAACCACCGAGCAACGGCGAGAAACTGTCAGACTCCTCAACATACTAACTCCACACCAGCAGGGTTAGCTTTGATTGAAGACAAGTGCAGCATCGGTGGACAGTACGCATGAGTACATGGCCAAACGGGATTAAGTGCTTCGCCCAGAAACACAACGCAGTTGCCCCTGGCGGGGATCGAACCATGAATCCTTCGGTTTGAAGTGCAATGCCGTAAACACTGAACCACCGCACTCCCATGTTCTGGGGGTATATTCACGTTTACTTGAGTACAGTGGCGGCGCCAGAGTTACAAAAGTGAGGGGGTACAGTTGGGGATTGTGCAGCGCCGAGCTGGGGTGGGTTTCGGGGGGGGGGGGGGGTCCTCTCCCTAAGTTGAGAAAATTTTTAACTGTTTTGCAACAAAATCATGCGAATATGGATATCATTGGAACCGGCTGAACAAGCCGGTTCCAATGATATTCATATTTGCATGATTTCTTTGAGTTATACCTTCGAGAATTTTTCGAAAATATTAAATTTTATTTATTTTTTAAAATTGCTGTAGGCTGAATTCCAAACGGATGCCTTGCACGCTCTCGATTCTAGCATTCGTCGAATACTCTTAAGCACTATATGTTTCAGTCCGTTTAAACGCGGCATGCCTTGTTGCAATTTTGACCCTCGACTCTTGTTTGTTGTTTGCAGCTAGCGTGTGTGTGTGTGGGGGGGGGGGGGGGGGGGGGGGTGCAAACATAATTTCAAAACTTCTCTGATTTAGTGCACTTGGGAATATGGGATTAAGCATACCCACCATTACACCGCAACGTTCAATACAACAAAAATTAAAATGATAGTATTGTTTTACTACGCTTGGCGAAAAAAGTGGAGGGGTAAGTACCACCACATACCCCTCCATGGCGCCGCCACTGATTGAGTACCATAGTCGTGTAGTGCGGAGACTCTGATCTAGTGTGTTTGTCTTCTTGATCAACCTGCAAACTTGTAGTAACTACTATCCCCCGAGTGTCTTCGCGCGGTGTCTAAAACAAGTACCCACGTGGGTTACCACTGCAACACACGTAACATGTTATAATGTACCGCGACTTTGAAAGCACGTTCTGTTTCAAAATTTTGAAATGGGACACGACGTCACTTTCTGTTCCAGCATTTGAAGTACTCGGATGTTAGTAGTCCGTGGAATGATACCACGCATCACCAGTAGGGATGCGGACCGGACCGGACCGCCAGTGGTGGTCCGGTCAAGGGGAGAGGTGGTCCAGTCCGGTCCCGTCCAACCCTAGGTGGTCCGATATTCTTGCCTGGACCAGTTCCGAACTGGTTCAATCATCATAAAATACCTTAAATGAAGTGAAATGGGTTAAAATCTTACTTTTGGCAATTAAGATATTTTATAATGATTGAATTGATACACGCGTTTGTGTTAACCTTTTACCCAACGTAACGGCCAAAACCGGCCAGCGCTATTCTCCAAAATCGCCAATTAATTCTTATTTTTTTCATTTTTTGTCTCAAAAACATAGGTTATGGCCCTCTCTTTGGAACGAGCTCGACGAGCTCGTTCCAAAGAGGGGTCATAACCTATGTTTTGAGATAAAAATTAGTTATTCAAAAATGTTTAAGATTCTAGGTTTGGTTTCTATTAACCCTTTAAGCAACAAGCAACGTAACGGCAAAAACCGGTCAGCGCTATTCACAAAAATCGCCAATTACTTTTTATTATTTCATTTTTTTTGTCTCAAAAACATAGGTTATGACCCCTCTTTGGAACGAGCTCGTCGATCTCGTTCCAATGAGTGGTCATAACCTATGTTTTTGAGACAAAAAAATGAAAAAAAAATATTTATTCAAGAATTTTTTTTGCGAGTGTCGTCTGCTTTTCATGCTAGGTAAAGGGTTAAAGAAATCATCAAGTTACTGCTATCTGGTGGGCAAGCTTGGTAACTCTGGACATGTTATATAATACATTGTATGCACATTGTGGAAGTGTGTAGTGTATTTTAAAATATTTCCTCATGTCCATCATTATAGAGAAGTTGGAGAGCGAATAAATGTGCTAACAACTTGTGACTGTGACTCACTGTGGAGTCTGTAGTTCACGTTTCCCACTATCCTGCACATGCTATATGTCATATAGCATGTGTAGGATAGCGGAAACGTGAACTACAGACTTAATGTTATAAGTGTTGAAAGACTTGGAGCATTTGCACTGTCTATCTTTAAGTTCTTAACCCAATCATATACTATATATCATACAGTATATGATTGGGTTAAGAACTTAAAGATAGATACATGTAGTACAAATGTTCCAAGTCTTTCAGCACAAAACGTTTTGTTCTTAGCACTGGCACTTGACATATTCTAGATAGATTTCAGGTATGCGTACCGGTATTAGGTATTGGGTGTAGTGACTTCGAGTTAGATATTGCCAACAATAGGCTATATCGCGATTTGCAACCTATCCTCAGTACACTGAAATGTATATGAGCCTATGAGGGTTAGTTGACAACCTAATTCGCTATCTTGTCTGAAATCAGTCATTGTCACTAGCAATTTGTATATCATTACCCGTTGGAATTACGAATCCACTTATATAGCTACGATGTTCTCGACATTTTGGCCTATATCTGACACATTAGGTATTACCCAAATTACTCAGTGTGTCAGATATAGGCCCAAATGTCGAGAACATAGTAACTGTATAAGCGGTTTCGTAATTTCAGACATTGTCATTTCAGAGACGAAATGTAAAATAGGATATTTCTGTAAAACCCTTATTCGTTTCATCAAGGATCGTTGTTTTTGTCTTGGATGCAAGCTGTCAAGTTAGAGAAGATGGCTGTATGAAACGCGTTTTAGAAAGTGTTCCGCTAAACGTCTAACTTCAAAAGCGACAATGTCTGACTTTGTAAAACGGCTTAGTGTAATCGATACCCCAGTTCTAGTGCTAGACACACATCGATGTGTTAACGTCTGCGATCCGGTCCAGTACCGGGCCGCCCTGTTTGGACCGGTCCAACGACGGTGGTCCGGTCCGGGCCGCGGTCTGGGTCTGGTCAGCGGACCGTACCGGTTTTTTGCGGTCCGGTCCGCATCCATAATCACCATGGTGATAACGCCACAACATGGTTGCTTGCACACTTGCCATGACTACCTGCGTGGCACACTTCATTCACCGCTCATGACGACACTTCCAGAACCTGCAAACCGGGTAAGATGCATACATGATACACTACCTCTTAGTTAAAACAGCTCTTCACATTCACCTGTATCTGGGTGTTCACAACTGACGACTTTCCAGGGTAGAATCAAACAAAGATACCCAGGTAGAATAACGTGTACAAGATGATACAGTTGAGGGAACATGAGCTATGTTTTGGGAGGGAAAGTAAACAGTAAACACTCATAGATAGCATAGAATGTTCACAATAAGAGTTGTGACATTTAAACACATCATTATTTTTTTTTAATAACGGTGCAGACGCCAAACTGGATGGCGTTCCTCACATGTAAATTTGGTGTTCGGGAGTCAAATAGAAGTAAAGGGTTATTGCCCAGGCATCAATATTTTGACAAAGTTATTATTTATATCAACACTTTAACCCCTTGAACTCCAGAGGCCGTTTTTCTGGGCGGGTCACAAGCTACGTCATAATGTCATTAAGGGGGATGACTGCAAGGTAATTGTGTGGTGTAGACCAATCAATATTTTCAACGTGCAGCCCTAAGGCTGCACGTTGGAAATATTAATTGGTCTACCCCCAAATAATAAATATGGACTCTTCCTATTGCTACAATGGGGCTGACATGGAAGATACCACCAGGGTTCAAAGGGCTAATGACTTGAAAGTCTGAAGTGAAGTCGATTCTAATCGCATGTATATACTGCGACAGATGCTCTGGCACTGACCGTCCGCTTAATAGTGAGTGGAGAGAGGTATAAAATCTGATCAGTTATTTCTCGATAAGTGTTGTCTCTCAGGCAGTTGACACTTGACGACAAACACCTGATAGACCAAAGGTCTTGGGCACTGTTCAATAAATCAACTCATTTCACAGACATGTCGGACTTAACAGTTCTGTGTCCATTAACACCATGACTAAAGTACAGTCGACTTGGGCTGGTCGTAATCCACGTGCGGACAGGTATGTCTACACATGGGTTCACCAGGTAATAAAAATCATCATCAGCAAAAGTTTAATTAACTCTTTGAGACTTTAATTATCCTGACGTTCGAACGTCACTGGGAATTCAGTTTCTTCAACGTTTTTTAAAACGCGACGTCAAACGTCGGAAAGTACAAATAACAAGATATTTTTCACATTAGTGATTATCTGGTTGAGGGCTAGATTATTTTTGGTGGTCTGAATTTGTTATTCAAAATCTGTTTTATTACAAATTATTGGAGAGTGCCCGCAGGCACTCTCCAATAATTTGTAATAAAACAAATTTATATAAACAAAATATTTTTGTGTTTGTCTGAATATGAAATATAAGCAAGAAAAGTGTTGGCTTTTGTTCTGGTATCCTCGTTGTTTGAAAACCCTGATAGTGGCTTCTAGCACTCAACCATCAACCAGTTAAGAAGTCTTGACAGCAGGATTATATTACTATTTTAAGCTGCAATAACATTTGGCTCAACAGTTGTGACTGAGCACTATTCGGGAGAAAATAGGAATTGAGGTTAAAACTTTAAAAAATCGAAAAATTATAACAAAACAAATGACCACAAAGTATTAACGCGCTGTTTGATTTCGTACGTCATAAGACATACAAAAGTATCCAAGGATTGATGAAGCACCGGGATGCATCCGGTACTTCATTAATTAAATTTTTAATGATTATTCCTATAATTAGTGCTTGGAATCTAATAATATGCGTCCGTGGATATATTACCCACTCGTGGAATGTGACCAGTCCACGGAGGCTGTACTGTACATGCTCTAAAATCAACAGTGTTCTCATCTTCCAAACGTGAGAACTTTCTGCAAACGTATTTCAGCTGTGAACTAATTTTATCGCACAGAAACCCAAAGTGCTATTTCAGTAACAGTGATCTGGACCATGAAACGCCTGAGATGTAAATTGGTTTTCTCCTTCAATAAGAGTGTCAATCCTGTACGTGTGGTGGACATGTGTCAAAAGTAGTAGCGAGAGGGGGGAGGGGGTTGACTCCCTAACATTTTCGCTGCCCTCCTCCAAAAACATTGGCCCAATGCAAGTTTTACATAACATGGAGCCCGCAAATTGTCTCCAATAAAGGGCTACACACATTACAAATGCTCCTTGAGCACTGAATTTTGCAATATTTTCTCAGGGGTGGGGGATGGGAACCTACTAATAACTAGAACCCTCCGGTTTTTACTCCCTCCTCTACTTACTTGAAGGAAATTGGAGGAGGGGGTAGAGACCGGGGGAATTAGTGAGGACGACACCCCCAAATCCCCAGAACGGCCTTCAGAATACCATGCCCCCCCCCCCCCCCCCCACACACACACACACTCTCACACACACACTGGCCTGGGCACTCCCTGTTGTAGAATTCTGGCTACGCGTCTGTTCAAAAGAACATATTGCCCAGAAGCGAATGTTTTATAAAGTTCTATTATAGTAATAGTTACGTGACGTTTGACCTCACAGCTACAGACTTAAGAACTGATAGGCCTATACTCTGCCCTTATGTAAATACATTCTACAAGCTTGGTTCAGTTATAGTTAGCTGTTGTAGTTGTAGCAAGCATAACGAAAAACCAAACGGTATTGCCGGAAACAAAAAAAGAGTCTATTTTAGATACAGTGACCTTGGCCTGATGAAAAAAATGAAAATCAATTGCGTTCTTTTGATTTATCTGAGAACATACTAAGTTTGGTGGACGTGAATCATAGAGAACAAAAGTTATTGCATGAAAACCAATTTTTAACGAAGTTCTATTTCATAGTAACAGTCTTGTGACTTTCGACCTTCTGTCTGCATTCTCCAAAAGCAATGTGGTTCATACCATTCCACATGGCTAACAAATTTGTAAATTTGGGGGACACTGTTATTCAAAATTAAAGTTATTCCCCGAAACTAGTTTTCGACAAAGTCTTATTAGGGGTAGGCCTAGCAGTCCCTTGGCCACCAGCCTTTGGTGACAGACTCCAAAAGTCTGTGGAGTTTTTCTCTTTCAACGTGCAAATATTTTCTGCAAGTTTGGTTCAGCTGTGATGTTTAGAACTAACGTTATTGCCCGATGACTAGAAAGTGTTATTTTTAGTTACGATGGCATTGGCCTTAACGCCACAAACCTGAAAAGCATCTTCCAGGAAGGTACCTATACCCTGTGCGGGTGATCTATCTGCATTGAACAGAAGTAAAGTTATTTATTACCCCCCTGTTCTATGTAATCCCCATCTACAGCAACACTAAACCATGCGGAAAATGAAACTCTGTTCCGCGCATATGTGCGGAACGGAAATTGTTGACGGACTATTTTTAAATACAAGCGAAATTTCACAGCAATTTTCTACAAATCGTGCAACGTAATTGCAATTTGAATCGCTAGCGATAGCCGAAAATCGTCCCCTAAGTTCCAATGTGTTCTATGTGGCAGTAGGCACATAGAACACATTGAAACTCAGGGGACGAAATAGTAACACGGGTTCCCGTCGCACATCTGGTTGGCGATAAAACGTGTTCTTTTTGTTGATAGTTGTCAAATGAATTGCTGAGTGTCCTTCTAATAATTGATTTTATAGACGTGAAGGCGTCTAATAAACACAGAACGACACACGCGTGTGGACGGTTCAATCGACATGGCACTTGTGCCATCGCAGAAGAATAAAACTCTAAGCCTGTGGTCTATCGTTTTATCCTTCCGCGCTGGCACTCGTGCCATATCGATTAACTCATTCACACGCGTGTGTCGCTCTGTGTATTGCCCGGAAACCACATTTTTATAGTTTTTAAAAGTTCTCTTTATAGTAACAGTTCCGTGACATTTTACCTTTCCGTTGCAAACAACAAAATCAATAGGGCTCTTCCACTTCCATCGAGGTATCTAATCAGCCAATCTGGCGAACATGCGACATATAAAAGTAGAACGTTCGCTCGGAAACCAATCTTCGGCAAAGTTCTATTTATAGTTTCAAGCCCGTGGCCGTCAGCCTTAGGGCTACGGAACACAAAATCTACAGGGTTGTTCTCTTCCCGAGGAGAAATCAATTCTTCAGGTTTGGTTCAGTTGGTTGGGATTCAGATAACGGAAGTTATCAATCGGAAACCAAAAGAGGCTGTTGTTACACACCTGTAAGTTCATATGGTACTTCTCCTTCCATGAAGGCACCAACCCAATACGTTTGATCGACCTGCATTAATAGACAAAACCCAAGTAATTGTTCGGAAGCCAAATGTTGACCGATCGAACGACCACCCACCGGCCCGCTCAGACGTCTTCTTTCATCAAACTATGAGTATGGCATGGCTTCGTCACAACTCACAACTCGACTGAAAATTACACATAAAATTATCTAGGAATGTGACGATCACGATATCTGCCTCACGACACGGTACGTGTAATTTTGCGTATTGACCATTATGCCAATACTTGTCAACTTACAGCAGGGGCTTCAGCCCCTCCACTTTTTTTGCTGGGCCACGTTTTTTGGATGCATATATTTTAACACAGCCAATGATTGGTGAAACAAGGGCGGATCCAGAGCCTCCCCCATATTCTCGCCAGCTATATTTCTCTCGTACTGGTTCAATTTCGATGGATTTCCGATCATTTTTGCAGTAAGTGGCAGCAAACGCTAAAATATATACAGTCTGTTAAAAAGTAGGTTAACTGAAGTAGATCGTAATCTTACAGACATACAAGTACCAAATCCACCCCCAGACAAGATAATCCGCAGACAGTATAATTGCTGTAAACGTCTGGTAAAGCATACAGGTGAGGTCTATTTATCAGTTTGGTCGTTATGACCAAAGCTGACACGTAGACCTCACCTGTATGCTTTACCGACATTTTTTAAAGGTTCTCAAAGTGTGAAATCTTTCAAATACATCTTCAAAAAAATCTCAGAATATCCGCTCAGATGCATGGAAATGGGGGTTTTGGGACCCTGGAATTTAAAATTTTCGTACGACGACCATCCATCGCCCGATCCACCCCCCCCCCCCACCCCCACCCTCCACACACACTTTGAAAATCGTTTCGCCGCCCCTGATGTCACGGTACGTGTAATTTTGACTATTGGCCATTATGCCAACAATACTTGTCAACTTACAGCATGATCAAAACGCACACACGAAAAGTACGCCCCAAGTTAGTGCAGATTTGTTCAACCTTCAAACGAGACGATGTCGCTTGTCTCCCACAACGGGTTTCGACGTTATACACAAAATACCCTGATTTGTCGTTTTTAATTATGTCTCCCTGTTCCACAGCGACCCTCTGCAAAAAGCTTGCGTGGCCATTTTGAAGAGCTAGATGGTCGCGGAATGCAAACCTTCATCGATTTCTTGACCGAGGTATCTACTTCCTCGGTTATGTGATACATATTAATATGGAGATAGATGGAGGTTGAAAATGCTATTCCAAACCAATTCTACGCTCGGGTGGTTAACTGGTGGAGTCCTGCATGGAAGCCCATATTTGGGCTTTATTCTGGAGTACGCATACTGCACCTTAAACACTTCATATTCTGTGGATGTGCTTCATATTATCTTTGAAGTGGGAGTATTTAATCTGTATAGATATGCCTTGTTATAATTGCAAAACAGAAGTGGCATTCCACGTTGGGAAATAACCAATCTTTGTATGTTTATAAAATAGTTAAAATACATTTTGGATTTGAATATTACCTTGACCTAATTGGTAACAAGAAACTAAGATGTGCTTTAACCCGTTTCAGGTTATCTTCACATAATTTAAGAGTCGAGAGTGGTCGATATGGCCATGGGAGATTACCCTATCATGAACGCTTATGTCAGTTTTGTCCCCTGGCCGACAAAGAAGATGAGTATCACTTCATTCTCATCCGCCCTTGTTATGATCATTTGCACAGTCTCTTCTTAAAGAGATACTATACAGTTAGGCCTAATATGTTGAAATTAATTTTCCTATTCCAGTCGGATAACAGAAAAATTCTGAATAATTTGTGTCAGTATATTATGAAAGCCCTTGAAAGGCGAAAAGAATTGACGTATATCCATGCAGGTATAGAAGTCTTCACTACAATATCCACCACGTGGTCATGTGTCATTTTAAGTGTTTGTTTAAGACCAGAATTGGTCAAACATTAATAAAATATGTCTGTCTGTCTGTCTGTCTGTCTGTCTGTCTGTCTGTCTGTCTGTCTGTCTGTCTGTCTGTCTGTCTGTCTGTCTGTCTTGTCTGCCTGCCTGCCTGCCTGCCTGCCTGCCTGCCTGCCTGCCTGCCTGCCTGCCTGCCTGCCTGCCTGCCTGCCTGCCTGCCTGTCTGTCTGTCTGTCTGTCTGTCTGTCTGTCTGTAATTTACGAGAGAGTGCCTCGAGGCACTCTCTCGTAAATTATAGACAGACAAACAGACATATTTTAAGGCACTCTCTCATAAATTGAAACAAGGCAAAGACATGTGGGAATATTTTGAAAACCAAAAATAATTTAGCACTCTACCAGTTAATAATGTATTACTTGCTGCCATATCGCCTGACGCTTACACAGCCGAAAAGAAAGTGTCGTGCGCTATTCGCAAAAATCACGAAAAATCGCCTTTCATACTATGCTTTTTTAATATCTTTTCCCCCAAAAACATAGCTCGTGACCCTTCAATGGAACCAGTATTGCACCATCAACGTACTCCAGGCATTGGTCTGGTCGCCTCGTGAACTCCACCTGGCTCCGAGGAATCACAGGTAACTCCGTTAAAGAGACAATGGGCTGTCGGTGTCAGGATGGGAGATGTTTCGTAACGAGCTACCAGGTGAATCAAGTCACAACTTCCATGTCATGTCATGTTTATCCCCCCCCCCCCCCACCCCCACCCCTCATCATACCAGCCTAGACTTGAAATATATTGAATGAAATACTATCTGACAGTCTGGTTTAAAACGTTGCATAAAGTAATCGTGCGAGACAACAGGAAGACAGCAAATCTGGCTATGTTGTCTCCCTGAGGTATACTACTAACACGCCATGTTGAACATGAAGGTAGTACTGAAGCCAAATATCTTTCTTTCGTGCCAAAATTATTTTGATTAACATTACTGTACTAATATTCACATTTGTAGTTGTATACTGCTAAATAAAAATCAACCAATCAATCAATCAATGGAACGAGCACGCCAAACCCATACCAATCAGGGGTCATGAGCTATGTTTTGGGGAGAAATTGAGAACATTCTTTGCCAGTAGTGTCTTCTAGAGGGTTAAAAATCAACTGACCGAATTCTCACTTGAGATAATTGCGCCGATTGACTGTTCATTCTGGTAAAAATAGGGAGTGCGCGCGTTTGGAGCACTCCCCATTCGACCACACTTAACACTTGTTGCGGTTATAGAATTGGTTATGTATGGTATTTGACAACATCTGAAACTGGTAACTGTGTCTCAGCTTCGAAATCGATTCTAGAAAGAGGTAACCAAATCCACGCATCTAATTTTTCCTTCAGTAAACATAAATACCCTGGTGAGAGCCACGTTTAACAATTTGTTCTTAATCACTCTCAGTTCTCGTCCATACCCTAGAATATGTCGAGTCTTAAGATTTAGTTCAACTACATTCCACACGACTCATTGATAAAAGTCTTGACCTTGGTGTCTTGATCTACTTCTCATGCCCGGGGCACAGGAAATGCAGATTCCCATTCAGAGATTTGAGGTCAAACGGTTCGATTTAAAAACATTATGGAATTCTGTTGCTATGCGATACGTGAGAGATGTCTTTGAATGCCTACTGCTAAAAAAATGCAGTACATGTTCAAGTTGCAGCAACCACTATACAATTAGTTCCAATATAATCTTTCATAACCCTATGTGTCCGGAGAAGCACGCAATAGGGATGATATTGGACTAATTGTTCGACTTGAATACCCAAGGGAAACCAAAGTGGACAAGTGGCGGCTCACCAGATATTTTGAAAAATCTTTTCTCGTCTTACTATTTCCATCAGATAAAATTAATTTACGAAAAACATGATCATAAGGGAAGATTATTTCATAATTACTTCTCGGGCCTTCAGCATCTTAAAATTAAAAGCTCCTGTGACCAGTCGAATGCATGTAGGTCAGTCGGGTGTGGGGATGGAATGGGGGTGTGTGGTACACCCCGAAACTAAGTTTCTTATCGGAAAATTTAGATTTTTTTCATTTACAAAAATACCCTAGCTTTCACCTTTTCGACACACACATTCAAGTGAGACGTACATGCTCTTTTAAACGGGTAGAAGTCAAGACTATAAGATTTCTGCCAGTGAGAGAAAACAGTCGCGTGGTACTTTCGATCAGCAAGTTATGGTCTTACATAGTAAAATAATAGTCCATAAACAAGGGACTCCATGTCAATGTAATAGTTTAATAAAATCGCTCAACCGGTTCCAACGTTTCGGCCCCATGGCCTTCATCAGGGTGAAAATAACAAGAGATTTACATATCACACATTCACAATAATTAACTGTCAGTTAATTATTGTGAATGTGTGATATGTAAATCTCTTGTTATTTAATTTTTGTTATAAAATCGCTCAACCGGTTCCAACGTTTCGGCCCCATGGCCTTCATCAGGGTGAAAATAACAAGAGATTTACATATCACACATTCACAATAATTAACTGTCAGTTAATTATTGTGAATGTGTGATATGTAAATCTCTTGTTATTTTCACCCTGATGAAGGCCATGGAGCCGAAACGTTGGAACCGGTTGAGCGATTTTATTAAACTATTATATGGTCTTACAATTTACCACCCAACACTCCTACCTACACACAAGACACTCCATATGGTGACTTGACCCATGTTGGCTCAATTGAAAAGATCTGGTTAAAATATCCATTTCCCCTTGTTAATTTGAAAACTCTTTTTCAATATGACCGTATGGCTGCTTCACGATACACAGGAGGAGGCAGGATAGGGACAGGTTTATTCCTGTGAGAAAAAAATGTCATCTCAATAGAAAGTGGAACATTGATCCCGTTGTGCCAAGGTTTCCAGTGCTGGACTGAGGCATGGGCTTTATGGGTTGCAGCCCAGGGGCCTCCGACAGCTGAGGGTCTCAGAGATTAAGTGAAATATTTTACTGTGAAAAGTTACTTCATTTGTAAATGCAAAACGAAAGTATAAGTATGCTGAATTATCTCTTTGAAAAGGACTCAATTTAATATTATGTATAATATACTGGAATTTTTTTCTTGCCCATTATCCCAACTCGTTTGCGCTGGCAATCCTGATTACAATGAGACGATCTTATACTCGCTTAGGGCCTGTACAAGAAATCGCTCATTCCATCGAAACTTTCTTTCTTCTTCTTTCGTCATTGCTCTGCGGTTGTGCTTGCACCAAAGACAAAAGTGCTGATATATAGAGGATAGATTAACATTGTTCTCGGATGTAATTTGAATTTACGTTATCCGATTCCTATACATTTTGTGGAATTCTGCACCTTGTTATCTTCATACCAAGTCGAAATCTAAAAGTAGTGTGTCATTGTGTCAACTTGTCAAGCCTATATCTGCAAAGACCTACTTTCCTTTTTATAGGATTTTTTAATTTTAATTTTGTTCAGCCTTGTCATATACGTTTTTGAAATATTAAATTTATTTGACAAGTTATCAAATAAATTTAATATTTCAAAAACTTATTTTAATTTTGAAAATATCACAATATCTCTTCTCTTTTTGTTGTGTTACACTTGCACACATCTATGCGGGCCTAATGTTGATAATTATGTTGTAGAAGTTGAATAAACTGATTTCAAGAATCCGAAATTTGATTTGGGTGCTTTTGTTAATTATCACTGGGGGTCTCACGTTATCTGTAGCCCAGGGGCCTGCACAATCGTAATCCGGCAATGTAGGTTTCTATATCAAATGGAAAACAGATGTGGATACACGATTCTAATTCTAGACAGAAACAGTCAAACGAAGCAACAGTTTAGTTTTCCCCTGCCGTCACACAAGACTCATGATCCTTTTAAAATATACAATTCAATGACCTTTTCATTTCTAAACAGCATTGATTAACCCTTCTCTAAATAAATCAAACATGTCCTTGAACATGGTTGATTTATTTAGAGAGGGGTGAATCACAGAGAAATCGTTGAGTAAATTTTGTTATTCTTTCATTTTTTTACTTTAACCCTTTACCTAACGAATCACCCGCATCCGCCCGCGTAATATGCAAATTCAGCAGTTGAAAAATATTATTTTTCAAAAAATTTCAACAAAGCCATATCAAAGGACCCCTCGTTGGAACGAGCTCGTCGAGCTCGTTCCAAAGAGGGGTCACATGATATGATTTTGTTGAACAATTTTGAAAAATAAAAAAAAATGGTATTTAAAATAATAAATTTTGATATCGTCTGCGTTGGGTAAAGGGTTAAAACCAAAGCTTTTGACCCGTATAAAAACGATCTCACCCTGCTCGTTCTAGTGAAGGTTCATAAGGTGTGTATTGGATTCAAAGGTTTATTCCCGTTTCGCCGATGAGGTTAAATAAACAAACCAAAACTAATCGCCGGTGGAGGTGTGAACAAGTTGTTCATATTATTATATTATACTTGCTCGTTTATTGTTATTTTTAGACAGAGTCAGTCGAAATTCGGGTTTTTAAAAAATATGCTTTATGCCTTTAAATGTTCATATTATTATATTATACTTGCTCGTTTATTGCGTTGATAAATCAATAAAAAAATTACATTACATTCAGTCGAAATTCGGGTTTTTAAAAAATGTGCTTTATGTCTTTAAATGTTCATATTATTATATTATACTTGCTCGTTTATTGCGTTGATAAATCAATAAAAAAATTACATTACATTCAGTCGAAATTCGGGTTTTTAAAAAATGTGCTTTATGTCTTTAAATGTTCATATTATTATATTATACTTGCTCGTTTATTGCGTTGATAAATCAATAAAAAAATTACATTACATTCAATCAATTCGTCGTTACTTGTGAGTTTCCCTGTGGTACATGGGTTAAATTGATAAAAATTATCTCCCAACATCCAAATTAACAAATTATCGCGGCACTTCTTTGATCTGCGGATTACTGACACCTACCCCATTAGAATCACATCGGCGAAACGGGAAGACCTGAGACGGGTAGTCTGAAAATGTTTTTTTAACATGAAACTATATTGGCGGTTTTGTCTGTGGGCATTTGGCCAACTAACTTGCTCTAACAACATCGGCGAACTATGCGATATTTGGTTATTCAATGGGGAACCGGCTGCCGGACTGAGTCCATACACTGCTAGTGACTGTGTATGAGCCCATACACCCCTTCTGCTGGACACCATTTTGTTTCCGAATCAATTTGCCAACCTCAAGTTTTCACCTATTTTCGTGCAAATAAAAGACAGTTTCCTGATAAATATTCAAAATGAAGCGATTCGGATCTGTTAATTTATCATTTAATTCGTTTGGTGACATGATAAATACGTGACAGGATGTTCACTTGCCAGGTATGGCGTTATGCAAGGCTCAGCGCGATATTCATCTCACTTCGCCTCACATGACGCCATAACTGGCAAGCAAACGTCCTTTAACTTATAATATGGGGTTGAGAATATTCTATGGCAGTTTAAAAAGACCATGCACAATAATCAGGACCTAAAAAATGGTTGCAGTGTTATGAGATACTACATCAATGCTTGTTAATATTCAAATGTATTGTCACCGTTTTATATTTCTTTGTATATTTCATTGTATACTGAGGGTATATTTTTTAAATGCAGTGTCCATGATTCCATGTCCAATTTGAAAGTCTGAAATAAATAGCCCATCATCGCGTCCAATTTCCAGGTAGAATTAGACTTGTGGCCTGGGAGTAGGGACCTGCGAATTGCCGATTTTGATCGAATCGAATATCGAATAGAATTGGGGAAACGAATCGAATTTTGAATCGATCTTCGAATTGAATCACAGTTAATGGATACGTAGTCAAAAGGGAAACGTTTTTTTCCAAAATAATACCCCCGATTATTAAAAGACACATTTATGTGGAGTGCATTTTTCACCTCATCACTTCCCATGCTAAAAACTAAGATATATAGAGGATATGGAATGAGTGTTTTTCTCATATAATATTTATGAAACGAGTCTAAGAATTTTCCGTTTGGGCTCGCTAGAGGCTCGCCCAAGCGGAAAATTCTTAGACTCGTTTCATAAATATTATATGAGAAAAACACTCATTTCATATTCTATTTATCGTATGACACACACACGCACAAATTAGCCGCTTAGTATGACTTTTTAACCCATCATCTAACTTGAGTTGCAGACGGCACTTGAAAAAAAACATCCTCGTGTAACTAAAAATTTTCATTTTTTGCTTCCAAAACATAGGTTATGACCCCTCATTGGAACGAGCTCGTCGAGCTCGTTCCAATGAGGGGTCATAACCTATGTTTTGGAAGCAAAACGAGAAAATATAAAAAAAATGAATGGCGTTTTTTTTGTAGGTAAAAGATGAATACAATATAACCCACCCTAAATAGGACAGATGACGTAAATTCTCACCACTGAAATTATGCAAATGTGAACCAGTTGTATTTTGTTTAGCCAATCAAATTGTCCAGTTTTGAAATTGACCAATGAAAGCTCCCAACTCTAATTATGCAAATTATGAAAATGTGGCCCAGTTGTGTTTTGTTCAGCCAATCAAATTGTCTAGTTTTGAAATTGACCAACGAAATTGACGGAAGGGTTTATTTATCACTGATTAATATGAACATAAATTATCAAATGTTTTAAAGTGAACAAAACGGACGAGTCATATGATAAAAAAACAATATACTAGCTATTGATTGAAACTATTCGAATTATTGACTTTGTAGCTTTTAAATAAAAATGCGGAATTTCTAAAACAAAACAATAATTCAAAGCCGAATGGAGTCGATCCGCTTGAAAATTAGATTTGAACAACTTCTGTTTATATAATAATCAGGGGTATTCTTTTAGAAAAGCGTTGCTTTTGACGATGTATCCAGTAACTGTGATCGAACAGAACAATACTCAATATAATATAATATGATTGTGTTATGGAACAAATCGTTTATTGAAGTTGAACAGCTGAATAACTTTTCAAAGTTCGAAACTTAAAATTTTCATAAATGTTCACTGGTCAATAAGCTGAAACGAACAGTTGTAGCAGTGAGAGTGTTTGTAGCCATGTAGCTACAACTGTTATACAGTTGAAGCTACATCGCTACAAACACTGTTACCGTCACAAGTCAGTTACGTTTCCACTCAGAACTGTCACAAACTTATGGTCGAAGTATATTCGAAAATATTCGAAATTTCGATTTCAAATCGAATCGAATATTGGATTTCGAATCGAATTTTCGCAGGAGCCAACCTGAAAGCTTGAGTGAAATATTCGGATTTAATAAAACACTTTACATTAGATTCAGAAAAAAGTATCAAGTTTAGGCCTAAAAAACTTGAACATCTGTTTCTCATGCCCCCCACATGGTCCCTTTGGCTGCCGCATGTTTTCTTTTTATGACCAATGCAAACTTAAAAAAAAATAATAATTAAATGGTTTATGTCTGATATTTTACCCAAGTTAATAGAATTGATATATTTGTCCCATGAGTGCAGAAGGCTTTAGCATTGCAAAGCATTCTTGCACACAAGGGACGAATTACATCACACACCCCTCACACCTCCTCCTCCGTGATATTCTGTAGATTATTAGGCCTGAAACATAAAACAGACCAAGAACATGAACGTTTGATGGCAAAGAAATAATAATTACAAAATAAAAAATAAAAAAATAAAAAACCGCCCGCCAACATGCAATTTTACAAACCATAGCCCGAGAAACAGAAGATCCACTTTGTATGGTCTTATGAATAATTCAATGTAAAGTGCACGTCATATCCTAAAACTACAGAGTCTGTCTTATTGGTCCTTCTAGAAAAGGGTCCAAACGTGCTCTTTCCGAATGGAAATAAGTCCTTTTCGCGAAGGACCGGTCATGGCTCAACAGAGGCTGCGGAGCCATGGGGGGGGGGGGGGGGCACAGGGAGCACGTGCCCCTCCATTTTTTCCTCAGATATGTTTTGCTGTTACACAACGAGTTAAAATGGGCGCATGCAAACGTATCAATATACAGGCATTCATTAACATTATCTGAAAACCAAAACAATACTTATAGCCAAAGAATCCCACTTTCGGTCGCTTCGGTCCGTTTCTTCTACTTAAACAATCTTCCAGCCTTCGGGTTGGAAGATGATTGCAATAGAAACAACGGATATAGGACTGCGACCACATAGCGGCATTTTCATCTGAACGAGAGACAACAGCGAGTCGTGGTACATTTACCAATATATACGATTGTAACCTTTCTCACATTGGGTCCAACCATGGTAGCATTGTAAATTTGTACCCTCCACTTTTATCGAGCATCCGCCGCCCCTGTGGCTCAAGTATTCAACACTTTTCGACAGAATGAGCCATTGCGTTTTGTGGAACAAACTTAGTGGGCATTTCTTTTAGTAGTGCACTCCCTTAAAACTCTCTCTTTCTCGCTATGAAGTTGGTTCAAAGAAAACATGAACACAAAACTAGTACTGCGCCCTAAAAGCATCTCATTGTCACAAGAGCAGAGAGGAATGCTTATCGGGTAATTCAGCTCAGAGCTACTACAGTTCGGGTAGCCAATAATTTCATACAGCTGGACTGGCTTTTCTGGAACGCTTCGGACATCGCGAGCATACAACTTACTCTGATAGTAAAGGATATCGTCGCTAGAGTGCAATAAGGCGCCGTCTGCAAAGCAAAATAATTACAGATGGCACCTTGTTGCACCCAAGAGATGATTTTATTTAGCGTAAAACTGGAGAGGAACATAGCTAATGAACGAAGTCGGAAAGGGCTAAAGGGACATAAAAAGTTGATTATTTTGGTATTGAACTCAAACATCCAGCCGGGGGAGTTGCTCGAACTGGACCACCAGACAGAAACGCGCGATTCTTATGTTTACAAACAGTGTTCAGTGCTATCTCCTCAAGTATCCATTCAAGTTGTCGAGGTCATGTTAATGACCATGGTGCGGATATAAATGTTTTCATTGACAAGTGTTACAGGCATTCTAGAGCACCTTTCCTGTCGCCTTTGGCTTGCCGGTCGAGACCTCTGACCTGCAAAATAACATTGAAAGCAATGCCACACTCGAAGACGGTTGTTCTCAAGCTGCGATTTGGACAGCTCGTTGTTGAGTGACGAAAACAAGATTAGGTGAATGGAATGTTGACGTGGACTTGATTATGCCCCAGTGTAAAGAATGTTCCCTTCGTCTCGCATCAGTATTTTTTTAATGGCTTCAGAATGACTGACATTTCAATAAAGGATAAACAAATAAAATTCTCTATCTCTCATTGTCTCATTTAAAGGTGACTACGCTATCAACATTCGGCATTTACCCTTTCACCAAACGTTTCGACCACATCAGACCACCGCTAAGCACAATACTTGCCATTCAAATGGGGGTTTTCAGGTTTTTGTGCTCCAAAATATGGCTTATCATCATCCCCTCATTGGAACGGTCTTGCTCATTCCAATGAAGGCCATAAGCTGTGTTTTGGAGGCAAAAACGGAATATTGTGCTACTCACATTTTGCTGAGGATCACACTGCGTTCATCGACATAATTTGTACATGAAAGGAAAATTTGTACATTATTTGTTTGTTTATTTACTGTGTAGAAAAGACACTTATAACAGTGTGGGCCATATCAATTTGTACAAATATACGGATTGAAGAAGCCAGAGTACCTGCAGTGAAGCACTCAGCAATGCTGAATAACTGTCGCACTATTTAGTTTATCATCCTGGAACGAACAGGGTTAGCATAGGTTGAAGGCAAGTGAAGCGTAGGCATACAGCGCGTCGACCATAGAAGTAATTTTTTCGTACCGATTGACATCATGCATACTTATGAAGCTCGATATTGCGTACACTGGGGGCGGTGGCGTTGCGGTAACCGGCTCTCGTCAGATTACCGAAGTTAAGCAACGTCGAGCCCGGTTAGTCCTTGGATGGGTGACCGTCTGAGCGATCGATTCGGACTCCCGCGTTGTATCCTTGGTCAAGGCACTCAATCCCGATTGTTCACATGGGGCACGATGACGCCGTGCACTAAGGCGTACTGCACGTCGATGGTGCGCATGTCTTCAACCAGTCTAACCCTGCCTATGCTGCAGTGCGGCGTTACGATGTTGGGGAGCTGGCAGCTGCTCGGTGGTTCTGTTCGGGTACTCCGGCCTCCTCCACCCATAAAACTGTCACCGACAAAATATGACCTCGGCTGTTAAAGTGTCGTTAAACCTCAATAAATAATAATAATAATTGCGTACACTGTAGTTGTAAATAGTAACAGTTAGAATTTTGCTGATTTGAAACCGAGTTGGAATTTTGGGAAGAAAAGGAGACATCAGCATCATCAAAGAAGCTCTAAAATCCAGATAGATGGAATTTCCAACTACTCATGACTTTCCCTCTTTTCAATCTTTTGGAAATTTTGGCCAGGATTTGGGGGGGGGGGGGGCGGTGACATCCCCTGTCGCCACGTCCCTGGGCAAGTGTACCATGGATGTGTGATACACAGCACAACCGTATCCCACATGACCAATCGGGATTTATTTATTTATTTATTGGTGTTTAAGGTCACATACTTATGCACAATGACCAATCGGGATTAAGTGTCTTGGTCACGGAAACAATCCAGATGGAACTAGTAGTGTTCCTGCAGGAAAGGTCTGATAAAATTCCAGGGTATTCAAGACCGATTCTGGACATCCTTCATTATTTTTCAAGGCCCTCCAATAGCCCAATTCAGAGGATTTCCATTGCCATACCTTCACTAATCCTAACTAGGTCCTCTCTTCATTACTCCCTCCTCCCACCTCTCTTCAAAAGAAGTGGGAGGATGGAGTAATGATCGACGTGTCCTAGTTAGGACTATGCCTTCACGGACGATGGCATATAAAGCGCTATAGTTATGATTACGCGATTCACGAGCACTTTTATTTCGTGAATATGCAATGCTTTTCAAGGCTTCCTGATCCATTTTCCAGGAATTCAAGGCCTTGAATAGCTATCAGTCAAATTCAAGGCTTTTTTCCGAAGCCAAGGCCCCCCCCCGGGAACCATGAGAACGGGTCAGGGTCGAAGTTTCGGTTTAAAATCCAACGCCCATTGAGCTGCCAGCACTCGAGGTATACGGGACATTTATTTCCCAGCCTGGTACCGATATCTTAACCTGGTGGCAAGTTGGTCACTTTGTGCGCTGGAGGTCGTGTTTTTGAACCTCGGCTCCCGCACCTCTCTCTCTGTCTCTCTCGATATTTTGCTACACATGTAAGGGTAACCATTTCCGTCAAAGAGTGGGAGATAAAATCATCATTCAGCCAAAACTCAGACAAATTTCAACATTCACTCTCGAAGCATCACTGATTGGTGTGTCGAATGACTGAAACGGGAGAGAAACTGGCCAACACAGAATCGAAGCGGGTCACAAACTGACCGAAACGGATCAACACGAGGCAGAAACGGATCAACACGGGTCCGAAACGGACCAACAAGGGACTGGGACGAAACAAAAACACACTTCCAAACTGAATTGATGCGTTTTTTTTTATTTTAAAGAGAAGTGCTCTGAAAAGCTAACCACTGATACGCGTCTCCCTTTGCCTACAAAGAAACAGCACGGGGATTGGGTGGGTGGTGGATTTACGATATTTGTACTTTATATTTTGATGCATTTTATTCTGTGCCACGAGCATGAACATAATTTAAGCAATAAATTGAAATAGCCCCCCTGCAATTACTTTGAGGTTTGTTATTTCTAGATCAATTTCATTGCCGTTGGTGACGGTTGGTCCCATTTATGTTAAACTCTGTTTGCGCTATGTGTGCGTGGGGGGGGGGGGGGGGGGGATTTGCTCCCACCCTCCACCACACACAGATCCAACCTCACCACACGCTGTCTACTCTTTACCCCCCCCCCCCAACCCCCCACACAGATATCCAGGAATGATTTACCTGCTCGGAAACAGATCATTATGAGTAATGTGTATCTAAAATATGGGGGCACCAGCCCACTGAATCAATTTTGAGCTGTGCTTCACATCTTCAGCAGGCCTGGCATTTTCAGGAGAGCGATTTATTCGCTCGCCTTACAAAAATTGAAGGCGAAAACTAGCCCTCCTGGCCTTAGAAAATAATGAATACCATAACAGCATAGTTCTAAAACGCACATCTTTTCAGATCTCTGAAATGTTAGTGGTCTCTGTAAGACGACCACACTGCCACAGTGTAGCCGTCTCACAGAGACTACCTTGTCAGAAGCACCAAACAGAATGTACAATGCCACCTAGGCAGAATTTATTAATAGTAATCTTGAGGAGAGCTAATCGCTCCCCCAGGCCATGCGAGGGGAGCGATTTTTAGCCCTCTTGCATTTTTAAGAATGCAAGACCTGTTTCAGTTTTTATTTGAAGATACAATTCAGTATTTTTTCTGGAAAGAGAGTCCCCTGGAAAAATTCAAACAAACTCCCACGAATGGTTGTGCCTTTGGAATATGTGTACGGTATCCGGAGTACAATGCTATAATCCTAAAAGGTTACTTGCGGACTTGCTTACTCCCTCCCCTCGCCTCCTCCATGGGAAATATCTCTTACTGGCCAATCCCCTGCCCGAAATATTTCCTGGCACCGCCACTGGTTAAACGCTATTATAATTTGGTCCCGTTTCGGGCATTCGTCGTACCCTCCCTGGTTGACGAAAGAAAGGAATAAAGTACTGATAAATCTGAAGTGAAATAGCCTCCACTACAAAGTCCCGGCGGACACAATTAATAATAAATGCGTAAAAAACATCAAGACAATTAATTGTCTGTATGATCTTCCACTTTGATACCCCCCAAAATGACTTTATTAGATTGGCCCTGACGTGTCGCAACGTGACAGGATCGAAACCAATATACCTTCCAATCGAGGTATAACAATCTAAATTTGTCCAATTTGGCGATTTACATATTTGCTTCTTCGTCTTTGTTTCACGAGACGTCATTGTAATTTGGTAAAAGATTAAGGTTTTGTGGGAAAAACTGGTGAGGCAGGGCACGTGCTCCTGGCACCCAACCCCGATATACAGCCAAGGTTCCCACTGATATCAGAAAATCAAATTTAAGCACTATTTAAGCACTTTTCAAGGACTCTGGCCATCATTTTCAAGTACTGTTATAATTTTGATATGAACTTACCAGCATAGCAACAGAATTTCAGTCTCGACGGCCTGGAAAACTCAACTAGCTACAGTTAAAACTAGAAGTCCTGTCATGAACTGTGCGCTTTTCTAGGCTTAATTGCGCGTAGAAATTGCGCGCAATTGCCATATCGAATGACATCCGAAGCACGGCAGGTTCTACTGGTTACTCATAGCAAACACATGGAATGTTTCTGTCAATGGACCTCCGGGTTACCCGGAGGTCCATTGGCTGCAACATTGCTTGTGCACATACGTACAGAATTTGATAGCCTTACTATGTCATAACGCGTAGATTAACGCGCAGATAGACGTGCTTTTTGTGCGCATTTCATGACATGACTTCTAGTTTTAACTGTAGATATATATCGTACCTGGAGTTCAATAAGGAGCCATCTGCAATGCTAAAGCATT